>ML783896.1:312835-337547 GCA_009831015.1 Picea engelmannii | reverse complement strand
TTTACTTTATATGTTGAAACATGAATAGTATTATTTATTTAACACAAAATAAAGTATATATATATATATAAAGTAAATGTAAGGAGAGTTTGAAATTGTTTCAAAGTTTTTTAATATTATTGAAGATTATATATATATATATATATATATATATATAATACTTTGTATACATTAAATTTATACTTACAACTAAATTTATACATTAAACTTATGCTCAAAACTAAACTTGGAGATGAGTTAGTATATAGAAGTTATGGGGTTCACGTATGACATTCTTATGACATTCTTAGACCAACATACATTTATAATTAATATTTTATTAATATAATTTTTATATAAATTATGAGTGGTTATTTATGAATTGTTTTATAATTTTAAAATAATATAATATAAGGGAAGGAATGATCTACTTGTTTTGGTAATTAGTTAAAATTGGTAATTGGTAATTTAGTGTTTACACATTATAAATGAATGTTACAGTGTTTAAATCGTTAGAGATATTTTATAAAAAATAAATAAAGTAAGGTAAGGTTTGTTGAATGCACAACCTTATGTATTTTGTGAAGATGGAATAAACGCATTTTTAAAGTATGACTTAGATTTAAATTGTGTACTTTACATAATAATATAATTTATTTGATTAGTTAGTATGACTTAGATTTAAATTGTGTACTTTACATAATAATATAATTTATTTGATTAGTTAACACTTGGAAGGGTGTTATATGTGGTATTAGAGATATGTTCAATACATCATGGCCTTGTATCCATTTATTATTTTGCACATTAAAAATTTATTATTTATTTAAAGTGAATGAAAATTAAATTAATTGATTTCAAATTGTCTTCTCATGTCCAATAAACATGGATAGAAAAGGAAAGAGAGATAGAGTAGTTAGAGTTTGGAGAATATGTTCTCTACCACATCCTACGCCTTTACAATATCTATCAAGAGAAGAGGAACATGTTCAAGAATAAGGATATGTGCCTATTGGAGAAGTGATAACCATAATGCATTTATTCCAAAGAATGTCAAATGCATTAATTATAGATTAGAAAGGGAAGAGGGAGGAGTTTCAATGCATGCAAAGGATCACAAAATCCTCCAAGTACCCATGTTTATAGAGAGTTGGAAAAAGTTAAGTTTCCATAATTTTGGGGCTCTACTAATGGATAGAAGGTTGAAGCTTGGTGGAAACCATGGCAATGTGTTTCACGCTTAGAGATTATACTTCAAATATTAAAGTGCATATGGGTATCTTCTAGCTAAAGGGATGTGTTTTGCTTTAGTGGAAGACCTTGTTGCCACAATTATTGGTGGATGTGCATGAAATATCATGGTAGCTATTTGAGGCTCGCATTTTAGAGAACACTACCTCTCAGAAGAGTATATTGAGAGACAACTAAATGAGTTCAACTCATTAAGACATAATAGTAGGTCAGTAATAGAATATGAGGCTAAATTTATGGAATTGTTGAGGTATGTTCCACATCTGAACACAAAGAAGTTGTGGGTTAACAAATTTGTATATGGACTAAACTATAACATCAAATCCAAGGTTAGGATATTGATCCCCCCACTTTGCATGAGGCAATTTAAAGGGATATAATAGTTAAGGAGGAACTTATGGGTGTTGGTCAATTTAGATCATTGAGACCTTCAATTTCAAGGGGACGGAGACAGGTATCACAATCAACATTGAGACTTGTAGTAGGATGCAAAGATGTGCCAAGGTGATAGGTGATGAGTACTCAGAGACACCTAACAGGGAACCATATATTGTTATATGGGCCACTAATACAGTAGACTTGACAAACAAAATAGAGTAGTAAAACTATTTTTTCTCAGTTCGGGAGTCAAATTCAACCTCCTAAGAGGGGGCGTTGGACATAGAGATGACCACACTTTCATAGGGAGTGTTTGCATGCATACAACAGAGCTAGTTGGGAGCAGAGCTAGACTATTGTAGATGATTTAGGTAAATCATGTGGGATCTATGCAGTGGTGAATAACCACCAAGCTAAACACCATCCCATTGTACTCGAGACATTAGGTAAGATTAATGATATCAAATTTTCATTATTAATAGATCCAGGAGAAACATGAAGGTCAATTTATCATAATGCCTTGTTAAAATAAAAAATAAAGGCAATTATTCAAGAAAATTTCAACCAATTATAAATGGTTTCTAGAGTTACTCGAATAGGGTGTTAACAGGTGGGGAGATGATCGTGGGTACATGCCATTTTTCCGCCACCATGAATTTCATTCATGGAATAGAGTAGGAAAATCCATGTGGCAGGATTTGGTGTCAAATGTGGGGAGAAGAGGTGACAAGGGAAGGAATGTTATACTTCTCCCATCATTTTCTAACAAACCGATCGCAAGCCGAGGATATGGAGTGGTACATGTGATGATTATCCATGAATGTTGAGAGGAGCCAAGACCGATTAAAAAATGATGTTGTGAGATTTAGTGAACATCATTTCTTGACGAGGAGGGGGGGAAGGATCGATAGTGAAATTATCCTAATTGAAGAGAGGAGCAATCGACTCTATGAGGTGCAACAAGATGTTTCAGAGATTTGGTGAGATTCACGGTATGTATATAGTGGTAAGCATATATTTAGGGAATTAATGCTCCCTAGGTTCTCACTCACCATGGTTCCATGTAATCATATCTACATTGTATGTTTCTTACCCCTTGTGTTTTATTTCAAATCAATGGGATGGTTTGGGGTGTGATTCTTTCTTTATACCCTCATCATTGTGGGAATATACATGTTTCGTTTGTTTTTGGATGGTCTGTGGCTTAGTCATGGGAGGAGGGTAAAATATTTCTCTATACCCTTTAGTCTTTGGCCTGTTACCTATCTTTCACTCATCGAGTTCGTTGAGGTGCTACAAGGGTCACTAATTTTATATTGGAAACTTTGCAATTGGGTTAAGATGAATGATAGGTGTTGTAAAGTGGGGAGAGGGTGCAAGGTGAATGGTGAGGGAAATGCATGAAAGGCCCAATATTTTAATAAATCCCAGTTGGTAGCTAAGGCCAAGAAGGAGGCCTTGGAGGAAGAGCATTTGTATCTGGAAAAAAATTTAGACTCATTCAGAGCATAGGTCGAGGAAATGGAAAATATGGTTTGCAACAGAGGATAGAATATTTCTAACTTGTAGCTCTTGGAGGTAGTATAACATTGGGTGATAGACCTAGGGTACTCCAGAACCAGGGAGACTAAGTATTTTAGGATTCCATAGATTTATTGGATGGTCAAGGCCATGGATAAAAAATATCAAGAATAATAATGCATCATGCATACTATATGGATCTTTGAAGGAAAATTTGAGGCTATGTGTAAGGTGATATTTGGGATTGGGATTTTAGTCACTCAAGTGGAAGAGGAGAAGACTAGTAAGCAAAAACTTGACGACTTAGCTAATTCAGTGGGAACCTAATCCAACCCAATTGAAATCAATGATAATCCTTAGCCATCTAGAATGGATCATGAGGAGATTGGTGAGGAAGATGTGTTTATGGAAGTGGCAGTAGAGGAAATTTTGCATTCTCCTATTTCATGATGTTTGATTTAATTGATAGTATTTTTTTGTCTTACATGAATAATCACATATGAATAGATATGATGTCTTTTTCATGTTGAAAATCATTGTTTACATGGAAAACTATGAACCTTTTAATAAGACATAAAAACATTAGGTTGGTAAAGGCTCTAGTTTTCTCCTAAGGAAGGCTTCTAGCAGGAACATCTATAATTTTCCCTTTTTGTATATAATGTGAAAATATCGATACGGTTTTTAGCTTTAAAAAAATGGCTTATAAAGTTAAGCAAGAAGTAGGGCATTGGGTTAAATATTGTGAGATTGACCTTGGTGTATGTGTAATGAGGGTATCATTGTATTCAACTACCTTGGTATCTTATGATGTAGTTATAGGAATGGATTAGCTAGAAAGACATGTTGTGGTGTTAGATTGATAAGGTAAGAAGCTTTATTTTATTAATGATGCAAGATATAAAAGAATCCTAGTCGGGGTAAATAGAGGAGTATCATTAAGATTCATTTCATCATTGCAATTGAAGAAAATTTTGAGAAAATGATGTAAATCGTATGACATAACTACGATGAACAAGAAGGAGGATACAATAAATATAGAATAATATCATGTGTTATCTAAATTCTCGGATGTGTTTCCAGAAGAATTACTTGGATAACTACCTAAGAGAGATTTGGAGTTCACAATTGAACTAAAACCAAGAATGGAACCTATCACAAAGGCTCCTTGCCACATCATGACTCCATATTTGTGAGAGTTGTAGACGTAGCTCCAGGAAATCTTGGATTTGGGATTTATTCATCCAAGTATATCACCATAGGGAGAAATAGTGATATTTGTAAATAATAAATATGGATTGTGGAGACTATGCATTTATTATTGACAGTTAAACAAATCCACGATAAGAAATAAATATTTGTTTCATATAATCAATGATTCATTTTATCAAGTGAAAGGGGACATGGTATTTTCTAAAATATATTTAAGGTGGGGATATCATCAATTGATGATAAGAGAAGAGAATATTCCTAAGACAACATTTAAGATGATTTTTGGTCAATATGAATTTGTAGTAGTACCCTTTGGATTGACAAATCCACCTAGAGTATTTATGAGTTTAATGAATGGAGTGTTTCAGAAATATCTCGACAAGTTTTTGCAAGTGTTTTTGGATGATATTATGATATATTCCAAAACATCGGAAGATCATGAAGAGCATTTAAAGAAAGTATTACAATGTCTTAGAGAGCATAGGTTATATGATAAACTCTCTAAATGTTCATTTTATGAATCAAAGATTCATTACCTGGGACATATAGTTTTAGGAGAAGGAATTATGGTGGATTTGACAAAGATAGAGGCAATTACAGAATGGTTGGTTTTTACTAATGAACATAAAGTATGCAATTTTATGGGTTTGGATGGATATTATAGAAGGTCTATGGTAGGTTTTTCAAAGATCACAAATCTTATTACTAAATTATAGAAGAATAACAAGAAATTTGTGTGGATAGAGCGATGTTGGAAAGTGTTTTAAAAACTTAAAGGATTATTGATGATGGATCCAATATTGAAGGTACCAAATATGGAACAATATTTTCTAGTGTTTATGAACACTTTGAAAGAAGGATTACATGGAGGATTGATGCAAGAAGATATGATGATTTCCTACGCTTCAAGAAAGCTTCGACCACATGAAGAGAATTATATAACACATGATTTAGAACTTATGGTTATAGTACATGTGTTAAGAATTTGGAGGAATTATGTATTTGAAAGAAACTTTGAGTTAAATATGGATCATTATGGAATTCAACACATATTTATGCAAAGTAATTTGAATGGTTTTTTTAATAGAAACAATTATATTTATATTATCAAAAATGTTGCATCCACACTATTCAACATGAAAATACAATACGATACTTATCCTTCAAAAATACCTTAAGTAGGTTCAAAATTTGTTCTTGGTAGTATATGTCTACATATTTAAGTTCAAAAATATGTTCCTAACTTCTACTATATGGATATTCCCTAAAATAATCCCAAAATAATAAATATAATTTAAAAAACAAAATACAGAACTAACGAAAGTGCATGGACAACCTTTGCATCATCTTCCATCAATTCAGTACTAACTAATATTTTCTCCACATGCTCCATCTCCACATCTGTCAGTTGTTGTTGAACTATTTCTCCCTCCTTGTTTCCCAAGGGACCTATAGATAGGTGTGCCATTGAATATGCCATATTATGAATGCTAATCATGTCAACAACCATGTGGCAAACAAACTTGTTTGACAATTATAATAATATCCAATTTAAGTAGGATATAATAAGGTAATCCATTTAGGATGAAATAATATTATATTGAGTAAAATGTATAAGAATGATACATTTGATTACAATGACAATGAGTGCCATATATACCCACGCATGGGTGCCCTTTCATTAATAGACATGTCTTTTGGATACGACATGTCTTTTCATTATGATGTATTAATTATTATTATTTAATGATTATTTATTTATATCTATTTATTTTATACATTTATGTTTGTTACAAACCATATGCTTAAGAGTGGCACACTCAGCTTGCAATTCAACAATTTTTTGTTTTTTCTACTACATAATTTCCATCAATAGGGAAATTTTGCCATCCTTGTTTTCCTCCTCGATCTGCACTTGATCTGTATTGGATACACACCCACCTAGTATTTCTTTTCCTAATTTTATCAGTTTATGTTGAGGGTGCCCTTGGTCTGAGATATTCTCCCCTAGATGAGGATTCCACATTCTCTTCAATCATTACTCAATTCTACTTCAGTTAGACTCGTGGATTCAAGTCTCACATAGAAACCTAAGTATTATCAACAAGTGTTGCATGCTCACCTTTAGATAATCACCAGAAGGGCTCACTTGATATGCTTGAGGCTAGGAGGGCACACCACATATGCATACATGATATTCTCTCCACTCCACTTGTGTGAGACAGTTAATTGATGACTATGTGGTCAGATAACTAGGACTAGGTGGTTGTTCACTCTCGTTTTCGTCAATGTGTGTCCATTGTATCTCTCTATATCACTACAATGGTGCATTAGTTCAACAATGTAGAGTATATCAGTTGTAATTTTTCAGTCTCTCATTTTGGTTAATGCAATTCTTTCATTCTTTTTCCAAATCTTCTCTCAACTTTGCAAGTTTGGTGTTCATTGTTTTTAGCTATATTCTTTGTGAATGTTTCAATCCAATTTCACATGGTATCAGAGCCCACTGGTGCTAGGAAGAAGGTGCAAAAGCAATCATTTGAAGGTAAAAAATATTGAAGCAACTACAAAGAATGGAATTTCCATCGTGGGCATTTATTACGCCATACAATTACTTCGATTGGAAGCCGAAGTTTCTACTTGTACTGAGAGGCAGAGGATTATATCAAATAACCATGGAAACATAAATTGAACCCAGATCTGCAATCAAGAAACAAAAAATACTTCAACCACATGGATGAGGCCTTCGGTCTCCTTTGCATGTCCATATCTCCCAAATTATTATTTCGTGTTGAATCTTCCACTACTCCAAACGAGATTTGGATCACTTCGGAAGGTCTTTTTGGAAAATAGGATGAGATGCATGGACACATGATCAAGAATGATTTAAACTCATTAGATCCAAGTAGTTTTTAGAATATCCAAGACTTCTTTATGAAGTTCAAATCCTTACTGCTTCAACTAAAAGGATGTGGGATCGATAAATCAAAGAAAGAAAAACAATTGATTATTGTTATTCTATCAAAGTTGGGTTTGGAATATGTCATCTTTGTCTCTAGATTTCCTATAGTAAGGATTACATTGGGTGCAACTTGGACAATGCCCACATTGGACGTATTCATTGAGTCTCTGATGCATTAGAAAGACAAGCTCATCAATCAAGAGCTCTAAAGTGCAAGCACTTGCTTTGCATGAGAGCAACAAATCCAACTTAAAATGCAAATAGAAAGGAAAGGGAAAGAAGGATCTAGATCCAAGAAAGGGAGAAAACTTTAAACCTTCTGATGAATATTCCAACTCTAAAAAAAGAAAGAGAAAGAAAATGAAATAAAAGTGAGGTTATTGTAATCATAGTTACCATCATGAATCCTCTCACATGAAGAAAACCATTGACCTCATGGTGCAAACACAAAAAATTATTGGGGGTTGCATCCCTGGAATCTCCAAGAAGTCGGGAGGAAAATCACCAGAAACGCGAGGTAATGTGCATGCTTTGATTGCAATTAATTTTTCTCCAAATGAATGGATCATTGATTCAAGATAATCACACCACATGGGAGCCATAAAAGATGTCCTTTCATCTCTAAAAACATGCACAGGTCCTCCCATTTTCATGGGAGATGACTCTCTAGTATAAGTCTCTGGAAAAGGGCGAGTATATCTCGAAAATATAAGTTTTGAGAATGTCTTTCATGCTCCAAAACTCTCCATAAGTATAATTTCTATGTACTAAATCACACATGCAAGCACAAGGAAAGGGGTAGAATTTTCACTGGATTTCATGACAATATTTGACATGGATTACAACTCCGTTGAGGCGAGGAATGGTAATGTACTCACTAAATCATTTTCAAATCTCACTAGGATAGGTGAGATAGGAGGGAATGTTACCATGGGCTTATATCATGTTCAAAATTATCAATCAACCTTCACGAAATCAGTTCTTGGTCCCGATGCTATTATCAAATTGTATGCTTTGCTGAAAATAAAATTAAAAAGTGTAAAAAGTGTTTGTGTATGAAGTTCATAAAAATTTAAATGAAGAGATACAAGAATTCATACATCTGAAAACTAGTAAACCGCAAGTCTCAAATTCAGAAGAAACTGGAAATGATTTTATTAATGACCTTTATGAGTTACAACCAAGTTCTTCTTTGCAAACCCCTGTGAGGGTTTGGACCAGAATCAGACCTAGAAGTCTAGGATGGAATTAAGAATTATACAAAGACAATTGGTGTCTCAAAGAAAAAGACCAAGAATGAAATAAACCAGATCAATCAAAGCTACAAGCTCATCAAAGTCTTGATTGTGAAATATAGTCTTAATCAGAACTGAAAATGAATTCAAAAATTCTAAACAAACTACCAAGATAAATGAATGACCTTTTGAAGCATGTCATAAGTCTATTCTAGCCAATCCTTTCTTATTTTCCACCTTTAGAGTAATCTTTATATCAACAAGAGAACTTAGCTCTCATGAAACTCGGGAAATGAAAGAATGAATATCAGAAATATCACTTGAAAACAAGAGAAAACCTTATCAAAAGTATATCTTCACTAATTTCTCATCTCTTCCTTGTCCTTTTTTTCTTTCTTTTATTCACAAAAAATAGTTTTCAAGTAGTTCAACTACCTTTAGTTACTAAAGTTAAATAAATTTAATTAATACTGTTAAATTTAGAGTTGTTATTAAGTTCTTTTCAATTTACTAGAAAATAATAGCATAAGCAGTATCACTGAGAGAAACACAATCACAAGGTACACAACATTTTATCCTGGGAAACCCTCATGGGGGAGAAAACCCAGAAAAAACTTCCATAATATATATTGACAATGCAATGCCAAGACAAACGACCAAACACTAGAGTGTAACAGCCCCACCGTTACGACAACAAAACGATGTACAATAGGTATAATTTTTTTTCATTAGGTTAATAAAATCATCATGACATGATTAATAACATCACATAATCAACAYGACGTCRTAATGAAAATAATTACAAGCGACATGTCATCGAAAATAAATGACGACACAAGGCCAACGCATTAACATAAATAACTGTGACGCGTGTTCAACGCAAAAACATAAATAACGACGTTGTYCAGCGCATCACAATCAAATGAAGAAAAATATAATAATGATCAACCAGACAAAAAATATTAAAATAACTACCAGCCCAACCTATCCTGCATGGTTAGGACCTCCAAGACACATAAGCAATGCGCAAGCCCAAGATTCATYYGATTGATTTTGACCACTTAAGGTCTCAAGMTGGAGACTATTCTGAGGAACAAGGAGGTATCTAAAACCCACTAATACAATCAAGCYAGAAACCAAATAGATCAACAATCAATCTCACTCATCAAGTAATCATGGCGCACAAGTAATAAAATTCTAAACCAATCACATCAATTATTTTAATGGTGCAAGAGAATCGAATTGCTTAATAAATCATACGTCAACTTTAATTTCATGGCGCAAGAGTAAGCTAATTACGTAATCAATCATACATCAACATTAAATTCATGGCACAAGAGTGATCTCTAATTTATTTGCAAGGCGCAAGTAACTTAATCAAAACACCAATCATACATCCCATCATTTTTCAGGCACGCGAGTAATCATAAATCAACATTAACTCAAAAATGCCTTGAAACTCTAGTTAAATTAAAAAAAGAACAATCTTAATTAAAATAATATAGGAGAGCTTCAGTCCCAAATTAAAAATTCATTGAAAATTTAAAAGAAGGCCCAAGGTGGCTTGAAAAACCATTAAGCAATTTTAAAAATAATAAATACTTACCAACTATCCAAAGTTTTTCCTAAGAATACAAATAGCATTTATTATTCACTATCTACACCAAGCACTTACAATAATTATATGGATAACTTCACTAATTCCATAGTCATTTCAAATTGCTATTTAGGTGGGAATTTACACTACACCCTTAACTTTTAACATAGCTCCAATTTTATTCCCAACCATGCTATTCTAAGGGTTCCTTGAACGAAGTAAGGTGTATTCTTCATAGTGGTAAAGATTAATTATTCATTAAAACATGAGTTCCATTAGATCCTTGTAAAGGAGTTAATTGCATGTAGCTTTTACAGTTGATGGCTTCCGCCCAATACTTTAGACTTAATCCCTTAGATTGCATCATACAATTAGCCATTTCTTTTAATGTGTGATTCTTTCTTTCAACAACACCATTTTGTTGTGGTGTATATGGAATAGTGTGTTGCATTTGGATTCCCTGTCTAGTGCAGTAACTTGTAAAATTATTGTTCACATACTCACCTCCATTATCTGTTCTTAACCTTTGAATTTGATGTCCAGATCGCTTTTCTACAAGGGCCTTGTAGGCCAAAAACTTCGCTCTTAAGTTTTAAGAAGTAAACCCAAGTACATCTGGAAAATTCATCAATGAAAGTTAAGAAATACTTGCACCCAAAAAAAGAAGGAGAAGAAAATGGACCACACAAATCACTGTGAACAAGCTACAAAGGACCCGAGGCATGCCAAGAGCCACGTCTGTCAAAATTGTCCCGATGATGTTTTCCAAGAACACAACCGGCACAAACACCATCTCTGCATGAGACAAGAGGAAGACCAGTCACCATCTGTTGATTACATAGTTGTTGCAATGAGCGGTAGTTTAGATGACCAAACCGCTCATGCCAAAGTTTGCTTAAGTCATCGCTATGAGAAACAAAAACTGATGAAAAAGATGATGACCCAAAGTTGTCAAACTTGTACAACCTGGTAATATCATCAGCAATTCTAGTTGCAAGAACATGCTTATGATCTTTTAGACCCTTGATTACAACTTGGTGAGGTGAAAACTCTATGGTTTTACCTTCACCTAACTGAGTGATTTGATATACTGATATAAGGTTACAAGAAAGACTCGAAACACATAATACATCATTGAAATGACCATTCTCTACTTGAATTGTTTAAGATCCTTCAACACTAAGAGATCTATCATCACCAACAAATATTTTTTTGGTGTTACATTCATTTAGAGTAGAAAATATGTATATATCCTTAGCCATATGATAAGATGCTCCATAATCAATAAGCCACTCATCATAAGTAGAAGTAGAAGTTGTATTGAAGGAGAAACAGAAAGTTGAAAGTGCATGTCCATGAGAAGAAGAAGAAGAAGTAGAATCAATATTGATGTTGTGCTTCTTCATCGCTGCTTCTAAAGTTGACATCTTCTTGAAACATTTGGACTCATTATGACCATATTTATCACAAAAGTTGCAATGTCTATCAGTCTTCTTATTTTTATATTTTGCTCCTTTGTCTCCATTAGGAGCGGAAGCCGTCTGAGTGGGTTTGGGACCCTTATATTGCTTGTTGTTGTGGTGAGGATGTTGCTTCTTGGGATTCTTGGGTTTATCTTTCTGATGGACAACTAAGGCTTTGTTGGAGGTACCTACAGTGTTGATCACTCCAAGTTGTACTAGCTTATCTTGCTCTCTAATCAAAGCATCACAAAAGTTCTCAAGATTGGGTTTTTGATAAGCTGCCCCTAGAGCCTCTTGCATGGCATAAAAGGTAGATACAAACATAGAATATGCACTACCTAACTTAGAAATAATAAGATGGATGCAACGATATTCGTCTATCTTTATCTTACATTCTTCACATAAAGTTCTGAGTGTTTTAAACTTAGATAGATAGTCTTCAATGCAAGAAAAATCACTTGGACTTAAAGTTAGTACTTGATTTTCTAACTGTTGTGCTCGAATAATATTGTGTTTACCAAACACAGATTCAATCTTTTCCCAAGCTTCTTTGGGTTTATCAATTGATTGAAGGTGGAACCTTAAATCAGGATAGATGGACATTCTGATTAATCCACGTGCTTCGTCATTCCTATTATCCCATTTGGATTTCTTATCAGCATCAGTGGGTCTTGTTTCCTTTCCCAAGGTAATCTGGTACAAGCCTTTACTTCTTAATAAATCCTACATATGGGATTTCCATTGGAAGTAGTTGGTGTTGGTAAGTAAGAGATTACTTGTAGAAGCCATATTAAATATGCAAATAATATGGATTTAAAAACTGAAACTGATGATCTGAATGGAAAGATCGCGAAAAGTTATGCGGTTTTAAAAAAATGGCACTTAAAACGGACTTCGGATGTGAGAGTTATGCCATTTTTAAAAAAGGCATAAACAGTAACCAAAGGACCACGTGGTGGTGTAAATTGTTTTATGAAGTGACCCACTTTTATAAAGAGAACTGGGGATCACTTTTACTCAAGACCTCTTACTTAATAAGGCAACTTTTAACCAAATGGTCTAGCAAAACATATTATAATGTTCAGAAGGAGGATTGTTGTTGTTGTTGTTGTTGTTGTAGATGGCCTTAGAGAGCGTGCTAAAAAATCTCTTTTCACAGACGAAAAAAATTTCGCTTCTCGATGACAAGAAGGGTTAGATCTCGGTTAGCTTACCCGGAAGATGCACCTTTTCCTATCTGTTTTTGATTTTCTGAGATCGCATAGGGCGCGGGGAAAAGAGCATACATAGATCTGAAAGAGTAGCAACCTGAAAATAAATAATACAAAACCAAAATACTACTCTGCAAAAATTTTAAAAATGCATATCTAAGATTTATACCTCTGTATCTGACTGTAATGGTCATATCTTGGGCAAACGGAAACCTTTTCGAGTGAAAAAAAAAGTGTTCCTAAATGAAACGAGTGATCTGGACGCAATGGAACAGTCCTGTCAACCCATAAATGTACTGAAATGACATAATATGGAGATGAGGCAACTCGACTTCACGATCTCGATCTACAACAGGAGTGAATCTTCAAACAAGCTCTGATACCATGTTCGACAACATAGGTATTCCAACAAAGGAAGAACCCTTCAGTAACCACTCACATAACCAAATCAAAGATCAACACACCGATGTTTTCATGTGGTAAAACTCCTACGAGGAAACATCCATGGCCCCAACCAACGCGGCCACTTGGAGCAGTTTATTAATGCAAAAGAAAAAGATTACAGAGAGATTTTACAAGAGAGTTTCTCACAATCGATCATCGGAAAATGACCCTCCATGATATTTAAATAGAGATCAAGGACCAATCAGGTGTTAAGCCATGGATCAATGGTCGTTAAGATCGAGGAGAGTATGAACCGTCTGATCACTCTATGTCGGGAACATATCATGACCGTCGGATTTCCTAACTACAAATGCATATTAAAGAAACACACTAAGAAACACACTTTTACCTAACGACACATTAGACCAAGTAGATCTTAACTAACTCCTAAGTGTCTAAATATCCTAACACCAGAAGTAAACTCAAAACTTTTTTCTTCTCAAATGGTCATAACATATGGAAAGTGAAAGTATGAAACATGCAAGACAAATCCCGACAAAAATTCATTGACAAATAATCATTTTCTTCTTCATTTTTTTTCAAGAAATGACAGAGCAGGGAGAGAAATAATTTTTATGCACACAGTATACTAACCAAAGCCAAAATTTAATTAATATAAGGACAAATATCTTGCAAGAGATGCATAATAGACTGGTGAGTACATACATTTCCAAAATGTGTTTTTATACCAGTGTAGAGGCTTAGAGTGGTTACAACAACCACCAAGAGCAAGGATTTCTCAGCAGATGGAGCTCGAGTTGTCTTCAGCAGCCAAAACAAAATGAAATGATCCCAAAAAACCTCGAGTCGACAAGGTGATGAACGTGAAACTATGGAGTAAATTCCCACGTCTCATCATATTGAATGCATGGCTAACAAGGATGCACTATGTCCATGCTCAATCACCTGATGAAAATTCTTAATAAACTGCAAATCAAATACCATAAACCACATGCAATGCCCATATTCTATACTAACCAATCACAAGTTGAGACAAATGCCAAGTGAGTACCAAAACACATGCCATTTCACATTTTAATCATGGATATCAATTCTAGCTTGTCACTTCACATAACTAATTGAGTTGTCACCCACACGAAAATCTAGGGTTTAATCATTTGCTACATCAATCAAATGCCACATACTTTGTATTCAAAATGCTAATAACCCAAAATTTGAACCATGAACAATATATGTGCCACTTTTGTGATAAACAAACTAAATCAAGACTTTTGATACTTATAACTATGTCATTGCATGGTATAATATGTTGTCATAGAGAACCAAAATGACTTGTATAACAAACAATTTGACACAATATACCATGAATTTGTAGCAAGGTCACTATATATGCATGAGAAAACCATATAGTATAAAATAAAATTATACCTCCATGCATTACAACTTATTCCTTTTGCATGCATAAAATGATTCCACCCTCTTTTGTATGTGCAACCAAGGATAGTGTAGACCTCATAGTTTTCTTCTTTCATAGGTGCTATGTCAAAAATTGAAGAATAAGAAGTAACCATCACTACTATGCATAATACTGAAGTGTATCAACCCATGCCAAGAATCATCATAACTTTTGAACTTTTATCATCACATCATTGAAGTGGACATGTATGTATACTAGGGTAAATGTTTGAAAATAAACATTCATGTGTTTTCTTACAGGGGGCCCCACATATTAATATTATATCATAGTGTTGATCTAGATTTATGAGCAGAATGAAATGAATAACAAAATGAATACAATAACATAGAGATACGGAGAACAACAACTAATATCTAGTGAACAATAACTTCTATTGAATAAATAAAATAGGTTGAAATTGTAAAACTGCAGAACTGAAAGCAACTTGCTCGAATGGTAGTAGTTATTTGTGAGAAGATATGTTGTTTCTATGCGCATCCATATGAGAAGAATGATTACAATGAGGCTCCAAAGGCCTTTTTAACATTACTCATGAATTCCAAAACCCTAGACATCCAAAAACCTAACCCTAGGAGATGAAATGCCAAAATTTATGTGGGCCCCGATGGGTAAGTTGGTACCTCAACTTCCTGGGGTTGTAACTTTTGCATACAACCTCTGTTTTAGGCATGTGATAGCCCATTGGAAAGGTCTTTTCGAGAAATACACATTATGTCGTCAAACTCTAACTATATCTACAGTTTGACTATGGCAAGCCAAAAACACATTGTTTAGGGGCTCAAAACGGCCCTGGAAGTACAGAAAGATGTACTGACATGAAAACTTCCAAAATAATACAGTTGGATTAGGTGGGCAGCAACCAATCTCCACCTAGAAGCTATGTAGGGATTCAAATAGCCCCAGAAGTTTAGAACCCACATTTACAAATAATTACAAAAGAATGTGTTGAACTAAAAATTGTCAAGAGGAGCTAGTTGGAATAGGCAGGTGGCCACCAATATCCACCTGGATTATTCCTCCCCCCTTATGAAGAAATGGTCTCCATTGCGTTGAGTTCCCCCATTAGGTGAGGAAATTTCTCTTGAATTTGGATCCAAGTGAGCCACTTTCCTTGGTGCAGGAGCTACCCTACCTTGACAACCCAATAAAGTTGGATCCTCTATTGGTGAGTGCCCTTAACCTATGTGTCCACTATTTGATTAGTGGATGCATGTTCCATGCATTCAGGGTTGAGCTTTGTTGGTGCCAATTGTTCCTCTATCTCTGAGGTTTCCAATAATATGGTGGAAAATATTGTCGGAGGAGGTCCACATTGAACATTGGGTGAAATCCAAGGAAGGGGGGAGTGTTGAGCTCAAAATCATTGTCACCCACAACCTCTGTGATAGTGTAAGGCCCATAGCGAAGTGGACAGAGCTTCCTATGGGGCCCTGTAAGGCGTTCTCTCTGTAAATGTAACCAGACCTTGTCTCCCACTTGAAACTTGTGCAGTACCCAGTGTTGATCATGGTGCTTCTTGTACTTAGCATTGACCTTCTGCAAAATCTCATGGACCTATTGGCAAATGTGCTAAATATGCTCAATGAATCTAGTGGATTTGTCAGTCTCAGACTGAACATGGGAAGAATATGTTTGTGTTGTTGCAAGAGGTAGTGCAACATCAATGGGAACCAAGGGTTGGAATCACAGCCCCACCTGAAAGGGGCTATGTCTAGTGGAGTTATGGAGAGCCCGGTTGTAGTTGTGTTGAGCATAGGGAAGACTCTCATCCCATGTACGCAGATTCTTAGATTTATACATGCACAGGATGTGCACAATCATCTGATTGAAAAACTATGTTTGTCCATCTATTTGAGGGTGGAAGGCAGTGGATTTAGTGAGCTTGGTGTCCAATAGTGACCAGAGACTCGACCAAAATGTGTTGAGGAACCTGTTGTCCCAATCGGAGATGATGGTATGTGGTATCCCAAAATGGACCCACACTCGTTCGAAGAAGATCTTGGCAATATCTGCCATTGTGATGCTCTTCTTGCAGGCTGTGAGAATGGCCATCTTCAAAAACCAATCAACCACCAAAAATACTCAATCAATGCCTTGCTTGGGGGATGGAAGGCCAGACATGTAATCCATTGAGATGGATTCCAAAGGCCTCTTGGGAGGAGTAAGAGGGGTGTATAAGCCTTGCTTCTTGATGGTTGGATTGGCAATGGCACAGGAAGTGAAAGATATGATATATTTGCTTATGTCATTTTGAATTTTTGGCCAATAAAAATGTTTATGTAGAATGACCACAATTTTCTCCACACCAAAATATCCTACCATTTGATTGTAGTGAGCCTCCAAAATAATATTTGCACGCTCACTTGCAGGAAAACAAAGATGGTCTGGATGGCATAATAGTCCACCCTAAATGTGAAAATCGATGACATTTGCGCATGTACCCAAGAGATGATAGGTGGTGGCGAAGTTTGGATCTTGATGATAAAGTTGGGGCCACTCAAATGCCTCATTCCCACAGAAATGGAGCATGGTGGTGAGTGAAACCACGGGAGGTCAACTGAGGCAGTCATTGACACGATTTGTGCTCCCTGTCTTATACTTGATGTTGAGGTGGAACTACTGCAGGTAGGTGGTCCACTTCTGATGGCAGTCATTCTGCAACTTCCCCTGTGTCTGTATGAACTACAGAGGCTTGTGATCAGTGTGGATGATTGTCTCCTTTCCCAAAACGTAATGTTTCCATTGATGATAGGATTTTACATTGGAATACATTTTTTTGTCATAGGTGGGGTATTTCCGAACAATATCTAAGAGTGTCTCACTATGGTATGCTATCAGATGACCATTTTGAGTGAGAACTGTGGCTACAACATAGTCGGATGCATCAGTCTCAATCTCGAATGGTTGTTGTAGATCAGGTAAGGCGATTACTAGAGCTGAGCACAAGCGATGCTACATATCATCAAATACGTGTTGTTGTGCCTTCCCCCATGTGAAATTTTCTCTACCACTGCCCTTTGTCACTTGGTTGAGGGCCCATACAATATGGGAGAATCCCAACATGAACCGTCGGTAGAAGTTGGCAAGCCCCAAGAAGCTTTGAAGCTTGGTTAGTGTGGTTGAGGTTGTCCAATCACGGATGGATCTTAGTTGGATCCAAATGTACCCCATTCTCATCAACAATGTAGCCCAAGTATTGGACCATGTTCATGCCAAAGGAGAATTTTTCCAAGTTGGCATATATCTTGTGTTGCCGCAGAGTGCTCAAAACCTGTTGAATATGTTGCATGTGCTCCTCTCAATTTTTTTTGAAGATGAGGATGTCATCCAAATATACCACCACAAAAGAGTTGGTGAAGGGTCTCAATACATCATCCATCAACCTCATGAAAGTGGTTGGTGCATTTGCTAAGCCAAAGGGCATGACCATCCATTAGAAGAGACCTTTTTTATATTTGAAAGTTGTCTTCCATACATTAGTTGATTCGATGGGAATCTGGTGGTAGCTAGAGTTTAGGTCAATATCATTGAAGAACTCTTCCCCCTTGAGTTGGTCAAAAAGGTCATCAATTCATGGAATTGGGTACCGATTCCTGACTGTGATTTTGTTTAATTCTCTGTAATCAATGTGGAGCTGCCAAGTCCCGTCTTTCTTCTACACTAGTACAATCGGGCTTCCGCAAGTGGAGGAGTTGGGTCTGATGTGCCCCTTTTGAAACAGCTCTTGGATTTGACGCTTGATTTCGTCATTTTCCATCATCGATCTATGATAGAATGGTCCATGAGGCAAAGATGCACCAGGGGTTAGATAAATTGGATTCTTGATTTGGCAATGCGTCAATAACCTAGTGGGTGAGGAGAAGATGTCTCTGTACTCTTCCACGATTCCATCCACTTGATTCTACTACAAAGAGAGGCTCTGTGTAGAGGCCATGGATATTGCAGTGAACTTCTTCTTATTGTGAGCATGGATCACATAGAATATGAACTTATCGGTCTGTGAAATGACCTTATTGCATTGCTTAGTAGAGATTAAAGAAATAGCGGTAGGCGGTGCTACCTATGGTATCATGTATAATTGTCTACCCAAAGTAATAATAATACTACAGGGTCTAGACTCATACACAACATGTTGCTTCCACAAATATGGTTGTCCTAAAATAACATCACAAACTTCAAGGGGAGAAATATCACACAATACCTCATCTTTGAAGGGCTTGATGTCGTAGGGAAGGCGACATTGTTAGCGGACACGGAGATATCTTCCTTGGTGAAGCCAGTCGATGGTGTAGGGTTGCGGGTACGGTGTCATCGATAAGTCTAGTTGCTTGATGACCTCTACTGAGATCAGGTTCTTCTGACCGTCGCTATCGACAATGAAATGAATTCAAGCCCCCTTTACCCACATCTGTGAATGAAAGATGCATTCCCCTTCCTTTGGTTCTCTTGGTTTGCTTAGCTAGACTTTGGTGGTAGCGAAAGTGGCACTAGGTTCGACATCAATAATCCTCTTCCCTCCTTATGTATTTGATTCAGAGTTAGAATCTATCTTTGACTCGGAAGATTTCATCTCGACCACGAGTGACTACTTGGAGCGACATTCTTCGATGTTGTGCCAAGGGATTTTATGGTATTCACACCATTTTCCTGTGTCCTTCTTCAACTTCTCATTACCCTTCTTGTGTTGTGGCTTGGACTGGTTGTCCTGAGAGTGGACATATTTTCTCTATCCCTTTTTTGGGGGGTTGGGGCTGCCTTTGCCCTGCTTCGTCTATGAGGAGTTTGCAGATCCAAACTCTTGCCTCTTCTTCTTAAATTTTTTCTCGATCTTGACAATATATCTATAAGCCATACACAATGATGTGATGTCCAGAAACTCCATTTATGTTTGAATGTATCTATGCAGATATCCGCATTATTTAAGCACCAGGTGTCATTGAGATTCTTTGATACCAAATTTGGTGTGCAGGGTATGGAAAATATTGGTGAAATCTAGTAATGTCTAGTCCCTTTCTTAACGCAGGGTGGTCCATCTTGTGTACTGGTCCTCGTAGCTTCAAACATGGTAGTATTGTTATTTAATGGAATCCCTAAAGGAATCCCATGTGGGGGCGACTACAAATATTGCAGATTCCTCTATGGCCCTTTTCTCAGAGTAAGTATCTCACCAGTGCTTAACATGGGGGATGGCCTTGAGGAGTGCAAAAGTAATATTTTCCCTCTCGAAAAAATTGTGGATCAAAAAATAACCTTCAAGAAGATTCATCCATTTGTCTATAGCATCTGCATCTATCATGCCTTCAAATAATGGAATATCAAAATTTACCTGTACCTTGAAGAGGGTTGCATGGCTGCTTGATGAAGATGTGTCTCCTATGAGAAGTCATCGAAGGATCTGTGCAAAGTTGTCCATCATTTCATTCCTTTGTCATGCAAGGGATTCCTCAAGCAACATTTTAAAAGTATATCATGCTACATCATATTTATTTTCATCCCTGATGGGTTGTTGTTGAGCTCAGTGCGACCGATATTGCAAAGGATCAACTAGTTCAAGTCGCGACTTCTTGTACCCAGATCTTTTCGAGGACATGCACGAAGAAAAATAAATGAAGAGAAGACCGCTCCGATACCACTGATCCAGATTTATGAGTAGAACAAAATGAATAACATATTGAATACAATAACACAGAGATACGGAGAACAACAACAGATATCCAGTGAACAATAACTTCTATTGAATAAATAAAATAGGTTGAAACTGTAAGACTACAGAACTAAAAACAACTTGCTCAAATGGTGGTAGCTATCTCTGTGAAGAGATGTGGCTGCTACGTGCATTCATCTAAGCAGAATGATTACATTGAGGCTCCAAAGGCCTTTTTAACATTACTCATGAATGCCAAAACCCTGGAAATTAAAAACCTAACCCTAGGAGATGAAATGCCTAAATTATGTGGGCCCCGATATGTAAGTTGGTAGCTCAACTTCCCAGGGTCGTAACTTTTTCATACGACCTACGTTTAGGCGTGTGATAGCCCGTTGGAAAGGTATTTTCAAGAACTACACATTATGGCATCAAACTCTGACTTTGTCTACAATATGACTGTGGAAAGACAAAAAACATTGTTTAGGGCCCCAAAACGGCCCTGGAAGTACAGAAAGATGTACTGACATGAAAACTTCCAAATTAAGCTAGTTGGATTAGGTGGGTAACCACCAATATCCACCTGGAAGTTGTGTAGAGATTTAGACAACCCCGAAAGTGTAGAACCCACAATTACAAAGAATTGCAGAAGAACGTGTTGAACTAAAAATTGTCAAGAGGAGCCGGTTGGAATAGGTGGGTGCCCACCAATACCCACCTAGATCAAGTATACTTAAATAATCCTTGCATTCATTTGTAGTATTTATATCAGGTGAGGATATTTTGATTCAACAAACTCAAAAAAAATTGTGGGTGAGGTAGATAATAAATCTAGATTGTACACATTCTCTAAATTTCTTGTTAAATCAAATTATACATTGTTGCTAACTCATGCCAATGATTATTGTAAGATTTGGCACTAAATTCTTTCCATTTAAATTTCAGGTACATGAAACAACTCAACAAATAGGGGATGGTGGAAGGTTTTCCACAGATACAATTTTCTAATGGAGTTTTCCAAGGATGTGTTCTTGRAAAACATCCACAAGAGAAATTTGAGAAAGGGGAGGCATGGAGGGCCTCCTCTGCCTTGGATATTGTTCATAGTGACCTCATGGGGCCTTTCCCTCATCCTTCCATAAGCAAGGCCTAATATGTGTTGRCTTTTATTAATGATTGGTCATGACACATGYGGGTGTACTTTCTCGGGAAAAAATATGAAGTGTTTGTGCATCTCAAGGATTTCAAAGCACATGAAGAGAAGCAGTCYGGGAAGATGATCAAGATAATTCAAAAGTATAATGGGGGGGATTATGTAAACAAGGATTACGACATATTTGTGATGAAGCATGTATTCAGTTACAACACACGGTTCCATACACTCCACAACAGAACAAGGTWGCTGAGAGARAGAATCAATTTCTGAAAGATATGGAAAGTTGCATGYTGCATGCAAAGTCCATTCCCTCAAAAATTTGGGTTGAAGAAATCAATTGTGCCACGTGCATACAAAATATATCTCCTTACAAATATGTGAAATACATGAATCATTTTGAATCCTCGAGCAGCAAGAAACCAAAAGTGAAACAATTCCACTTTTTTTTATCACTTGCATGGGCCCACATACCTTCAAAGAAGAGGAAGGATTTGAAGCCTCAAAGCATAGAATGAATATTTTTGGATTATCCCGAGGGTGTTAAGGGATACAAACTGGCATAACCTTCAACAGACAAGTTAAACATTGAAAGGAGTGTCTGATTTGAAGAAATTCCTCTGTATGCATCTTCGGAACACAATGTAGAAATGTTTGTGCTTCCTCTTGTACCAGATATTTGAGATGATGCATCCTTCCACTCGAATCAAATTTCATATATGATTTTTGAATCAAAGTTAGAATATTATGAGCATGAATTTGAAGATCCATACCCAAGACCCAAATGGGAACAGTCCACCCTCCAGGGAGTAGGTGATCTTGTGGGGAATCCATTGGATCTGAGGAGGATGAGATCCCAATTTGAGGAGGCTCCACATGCACTCACAATCATGAAACTAATAATTCCTATGCATTTCTACATAGTTCTAGCCTCAAACCATTATACCTATTCAAATGTTGAGGGAAATACCAACTAGGAAGAAACTATGAATGAGGAGTACAACTCCCTCATAGAGAACCAGACTTGGGACTTGGTTCCACTTCCTTCAGATAGGAAAGTTGTCAAATGCAGATGGATATACAAGAAAAATAAAGTAGAAAATGGTCTTGTGAGTTGAGACAAAGCAAGATTCGTGGTGAAAGGATTTCAACACATTCATGGGATTGATTATGATGAGACATTTTATCCAATAGCAAAGATGGATTCAATACGGGTAGCCCTCGCCATTGTAGTAGCAAGGAGATGGGAGGTTCATCAAATGAATGTGAAGAATGCATTTCTTCACGATGATCTCAAAGAACATATTTACATGGAATAGTAGTAGATGTACATACATAACTCCTCTCTAGTTTTCGACTCAAAAAGTCACACTACAGCCTCAAGTAGGTTCCTAGAGTGTGGCATGCTAAGATGGATTCTTACTTACTTTCTCAAAATTTTATTCATTGTAAATCAGATCCCAATGTTTATATGTTGAGAATTCCTTACTCTTTCTTGATTTTAGTGCTAGATGTAGATGATCTATTAATCATAGGTAATTCAGACTCAGTTATTGTTGCAGTGAACAATGCCTTGCATGACAGGTTTTCAATGTCTGACATGGGTCCATTACACTTCTTCCTTGGTCTTGAAATCAACCAAGATAATTTAGGAATCAACTTGTTTGTAATGTCCCTTTCCAAATAGAAGCTCCAGAGATGAGGATTAATGGTATAAACAACCTCGTTAGACCATATCCAGGGTCAGAAAGGGGTAAACAGGGTTACTAGAGGTCATCCCAGTCAAAGGTGTTATAATCAGAAAGTGACATTGAGCTAAAAGTGGCTAAAATAAATTTTAAGCCAACTTGAGCTAAAAATAGAGCATATGAGATAAAATTATAAGTCAACAATGAATTAGGATTTCAGGCAGCTATAAGAGAAGGTACATTGACCTAATTCATCATTATGCAGATTTTGACTTGTCATTGAGGAGAAAGGTGCATCTCAGGAGAGGTAGCTCAGTGGATTCCAGGAGGACTACACCAATGGTTGATTTTGGTGTTGAGAGACACACCCTATTCATCGAGGAGATCACACAGGTCTTCCATCAATCTTCAACAGTAGTTCTACAGAGTTCAGCAGTAAGGGTGCACTTGTTAAGGGAGAGGATGCAACTTCTGAGGAGGTTTAGTGGATCGACTTGTCCCATTCAGGGAGAGTTCATAGATTCCCCTCCGACCCATTTGAGAGACAGGCCATACGCATCTATTTCCTATTTTCTTGTCATATTCTGACGGGGGAAATACAGGGACACATTTTTCGGACAATGGGAGTGTGACACTTGAGGAGGACACATTCAAGGTTCCCGAGTGATCATCAGATCATATCCAGGGAAACTCTTCTGACCCATTTCATAGTAGGCCAAGGTGATCAGTTTGAGACACATCTCAGCCAATTCCGATAGTGGAATCACTAGGGTGAATTTTTCCAGTAGTAGAGGGGTGCAGTCCCCCAGGGGGATACATCTGGGTCCAAACACACCAGTAGAGGGGTCGAACAGTCACCAGGACTGAGAGGGACATCAGGGCGCATTGTTTTGGATAGCTTCCAGATTGATCCGAGAGATCTAGCCACCAGGGAAAACTTTGTGTACTTGCAGTAGTTATCACATGAGATGCCATATCTTGCATATCATTAATTTATCCCCCAATGTCATCTATCATTGAGTATTATCATTTTAGTTTGCTTATTGTATTCCGGCTAAGATTCGTTTTTCATTGACCTAGCCGAGTGATTTATTTTATTGTCAACTGCATTTGGCATTGTACTCTGGAGATATCATAATATACTATTTATATTTTTTTGTATCATTTACCATCTATATACTCAACATATATGTTGTAAACAATTAATCATACACACACATTACCAGAGTTTCCCAGATTAGCCTAGTTAGGAACATTACAGTGGTATCAGAGCTTTAGTCCTGTCAGCCTATGACTAAAGACGAAGAGTGCAGCAGAGGACCCAGGGGGTCGTGAGCACATAGGTGACGAATATGTCACTTACAACAGATGCAAGGAGGGAATACCTAGACCTCATTTTCCCCCTTTTCCTCCCAACTCAGAGGAAGAGGAAGAGGCACAGAGGGAAGCAGAGAGAAGAGAAGAGCATGAGGCAGAGAGGATGTTAGGAGACAGATATGAGAGACCAAAGGGTAGTGTTAAGGCCCCCATGGACCC
>ML783896.1:240874-293352 GCA_009831015.1 Picea engelmannii | reverse complement strand
ATTACCTGGGCTACATCATTGATCAACATGGCGTACATGTGGATCCAGCCAAGATCCAAGTCATCCGTGGCTGGCCAGCCCCAACAACACTCACTGATCTTCGGAGCTTCTTGGGCCTTGCCAATTTCTACCGCAGGTTCGTGTTGAGATTCTCCCATATTCCATGGGCCCTCAGCCAAATAAACAGGGGTGGTGGTAAGGAAAAATTTGCATAGGGTCGGTCCCAACAACAAGCGTTTGATAATTTGAAGCAGCGCTTGTGCTCAGCCCCAATACTTTCACTACTAAACCTACAACATCCCTTTGAGATCGAGACAGATGCTTCAGACTATGCTGTGGGCGTCGTTCTCACTCAACACGACCACCCCATGGCCTATCATAGTGAGACACTGTCAGATATTGTCTGTAAGTACCCTACTTACGAAAAATAAATGTACTCCATTGTGCAAGCCTAACGCCAGTGGAGACATTACATTTTTTGGAAGGAGACAGTCATCCACACTTATCATAAGCCACTACAGTTCATGCAGACATAGGGAAAATTGCAGAATGACTGCCATCAAAAGTGGTCCACATACTTGCAACAATTCCACCTCAACATAAAGTATAAAACAAGAAGCACCAATCGCGTCACTGATTGCCTCAGCAGACCTCCAGTCGTGACACTCACCACGGTGCTAGAATCTTGCGGCCATGAGACATCTGGATGGCCTCAACTCTATGAAACAGACCCTGACTTCACCACCACCTACCAGATGTTGGGTGCAAACACAGTTGTCGATAACTTCCATCTTCAGGATGGGTTGTTGTGTCATATGGGCCATATATGTGTTCCATCAAGTAAGAGAGCGAACCTGATATGGGAAGCCCACTACAATCGGGTGGCAGGACACTTCAGCGTCGAAAAGACAATGGCGATGCTACAGAAACATTTCTACTGGTCGAAACTTCGACAGGAGGTCAGCATGTATATCAGGTCCTGCACTGCCTGCTCTATTTCCAAACCGACCACTAAGAAACAGGGCTTGTACACCCCTCTTCCTACTCCTGACAGGCCATGGGAATCCATCTCAATGGACTACATGTCTGGCCTCCTGTCCACCAAGCGGAGAAATGACTGTGTTTTTGTGGTTGTTGATCGCTTTTCTAAGATGGTGATTCTGGTTGCCTGCAAGAAGAGCATCACAGCAGAGGCCACTGCCAAGCTCTTCTTTGAGCAAGTCTGGGTACATTTTGGAATCCCACAAACCATTGTATCAGATTGGGATAGTCGATTTCTCAACACATTTTGGTCGAGCCTCTGGTCACTGCTGGACACCAAGCTCACCAAATCCACGGCCTTCCACCCCCAAACAATTGGCCAAACCAAGGTTGTAAATCGAATGATTGTGCATATCCTTCGCATGTATAATTCAAAGCACCCTCGCACATGGGATGAGAGCCTTCCCTATGTCCAACATAGCTACAACCAAGCTTTTCATAGCTCAAACGGCCACAACCCCTTTCAGGTGGGGTTGGGATTCCAACCATTGGGTTCCATAGATGTTGCACTTCCCCTTGCAGTCACCTCGACCAAATCATCTCCTGCTCCAATTGAAGCTGACAAAGCCACCCGGTTCATTGACAAGATCCAGCACATCTACCAATAGGTTCAAGATATCCTACAGAAGTCCAATTACAAGTACAAATAACGCCATGATCAACATCGGGTGCCACATAAGTTTCAGGTGGGATACAAAGTTTGGTTACACTTGCAGAAAGAACGCCTTATAGGACCCCATCGGAAGCTTCGCCCACTCCGTTATGGGTCGTACACTATCACATGGGGGATAATGATTTTGAGCTCAACATTCCTCTTTTCATTGGCTTGCACCCAGTGTTCAATGTGGATCTCCTTCGCCCTTATTTCCCACCATTATTAGACACCTCAGTAGAAGAACAGCTAACACCCACAGAGCTCAACCCTGACTGCATACAACAAGAATCCAATGATCATATTGCGGACACACAGATCAAGGGCACTCGACAACAAAGGATCCAGCTTTATCGAGTTATCAAAGCAGGGCAGCTCCTGCACCAAGGCAAGTGGCTCACTCGGGGCCAAATTCAGCAGAAATTTCCTCATCTGATGGGGGACCTCAACGCAATGGAGACCATTTATTCCTAATGAGGTAGGATTGATCTATATGGATATTGGTGGCCACCCACCTTTTCCAACTGGCTCAAAACAATTTTTTGACAATTTTGGCAATTTACTATTTTTAGTAGTTTTAACTTCCGGGGCCATTTTGAGGGCCTAAATGAAGGTTTTTCGGAATCGATCTTCTCAATGATAGTTGAAGGTGTGATTGAGCCCCCAAAATGAATCTCCCTGATGATACCTTTCCAATGGGCTATTGCACGCCTAAAACGGAGATCGTATGCAAAAGTTACGACCCCAGGAAGTTGATGTACTAACTTACCCAAACGGGGCCCACATGACTTTTGGTGCTTCATCTCTTAGTGTTAGGTTTTTGGATGCCTAGGGTTTTGGCATTCTTGTTTATTGTAAAAAGGCCTTCAGAGCCTCATTGTAATCTTCTTCTTGCGAATGCACGCAGCCGTCACATCTCTTCTCATAGATAAGCCGCCACCATTCCAGCAAGCTTGTTTCCACTGCATTTTACAGTTTCATCTTATTTCGTTATTGAATAGAAAACTAGTTTTATTGTATCTCTGTTATTTTTGTTTTAAGCACATGTTAATAATCTGTATTCATTTCATTCTGCTCATAAAATCTGGATCAAAGAAAGTGCATAATTTGACTCCATATGCCCAAGAGGAACAAAATGACATTGGTATTTCTCTTTTGTGATGTATTTAAATCCTAAAATTCACGTTTTCTTTGTTTCTCTGTGATTAGATTAGGGTTTGTTGCAACCTTCATTCAATTTTCATCCATCTTCTAGCTTGACATCTAGGATTTATTAGCATATTTCACCTTTAAAGTTCATCTTGCCATCATTTATTGCTTTGTTGATTGGTTTTCTTCCCTTTAGGGTTTGATTTGTTGAACCCATTTAGGGTTTGGTTTGTTATCTTAATATGTCATTTCAACAAGCATTTGTTTACTAAACCCTAGTTTAGTTTATGATTTTTAGCCCTAACTTTATTGCATGTTTAACTTGTTTAAAGGGTTGTTTGTTTCTTCTTTTGTAACTTTATACATGCTTAAGTAGTCAACTTAAATACAAGTTTTATGATAGTTGTATAATTTCTCTCGATTTGTATGTTAGGATATTTAGAAACTTAGGAGTTAGTTAATATCAACTTGGTCTAATGTTTTGTTAGGTAAAATTGTGTTTCTTAGTATATTTTTGTAGTATGCATTGGTATGCATTTGTAGTTAGGTAATATGAAGTTCGTGATATATTCCCAACATAGAGTGATCTAATGGATCATATTCTCCTCAATCTTAATGGCTACATTGATCCATGGCTTGACACCCAATTGGTCCATGATCTCTATTTAAACAACATGGAGGGTCATTTTTCGATGATCGATTGTGAGAAACTCTCTTGTAAATATATTTGTAATATTTTATTTTGCATTGTTAAATTGCTCCAAGTGGCCACATTTCCTGGGGTTGTGGATGTTTCCCCACAAGGGTTTTATCATGTAAAAACATTGATGTGTTGATCTTTGATCTAGTTGTGTGAATGATTAGTGAAGTTGTTTGTCCTTTGTTGGAATACATATGTTGTCGAACAATGTTTGGGGCATATCTTTGACTTATTTTGACTTTTTAAATATCACCAATTATCCAAGATACTTCATATATACAAATATGGAAATTGATTCATTAAACCACCTTGTATTTACCTTGAATCTAGTTGTGATGTGTTTGAGTAACCAATATAGGAGGTTGTAGACTTGATATTTTCTTTATATAGGATTCCTTAAAGTTGTTAGAGAAGCCTCCCTTATGTTGGATTTATCCTTCACTAAAATGATGGAAGTGATTTGTTAAGGTGAAATGGTAATGTTGCACTTGTCTTGTCCCTTGCTAAAGGATTTTCACAGAGGTGCTAGATACTATGATAACAATTTGGTTCCACTGTTCAGGAGGATTGATTCATTCTTCCTTGAAAGATGAAATATGTGCTTCAACATTATTTTGATGAGTATATTGCATTAAATCCTAACCTGGTTTACTCATCTGGAAACTCCATTGAGGGAAGAATCCCTTTTCTCTATGCAAATTTTGAAGACCCTATGCTTGTAAGGTGAAGCAAACATTGTTGTATAGGCATTGAAGATTTACCTTTATGACTCCACTCATATACTTTAATAAGAAGGTGTCATCCAATTTTAAGATTTTGAATAGAGTTGCATACTCTAAAATGAAGAAATTATGGCACCATGGGAGCTTCATGAAATTTTTTCGTCTCTTGATATTAAAAATGTTCCTGGCTACCCAATTGACTTTTCTTCTGATTGGTGGGATGATTGTCTGAAATTTGATGGTTATTTTTCTTCATTCGTTACTCATGTTGTGAAATTATTGAAATATACCTAAACAATAAATCTAATACAGGAATATGTGCTAATAAGATTTTTCTTACTGTCTATGGAAGCAAAAAAAAAGGATTGGGTCAAGCACTCTTGCAGTCCAAAAAGTATAGCTTCTATTGCAATTTTCATTGAATAATTTCTCAAGCATTGGGGACCTAGATTTCAGAGGTATGAAGACACTCTTCAAGATCTTACGGAAACTCTTCAAGAAGAAGGATTATCTTTAAACCATATTGAAGATAATTAATACCTCATTGAATAACAAGAACCTAAAGAAGAGATACATGAAGAAAGTTACCAGCCCTTTGAAGAAGAGAAGGAGACACTTCATGAATTCATTGAAGAAGAAGAAGACTTGGATGAAGCACATCATGTTGAAGATAGAGGTTACGATGTGATAACCCAATAGAAGAGAGCATCCTTCTTCATGAAGAAAAGCTTATGGTAAGTTTTACTTCTTTCCAAGTTTTTTATTACTATGATGCATCTTTTGATGATTTTGAAAGTGAATAGTTTCTAGAGAAACCCTTGGATTTAGTCAAATGTTCATTTAATGGAGAACATGATGACCGTGAGATTGAAATGTTGATGATTTTCTACATATTGGAAGGCATAAATACGATATGACTTGTTTTCGTTTTGATGGGGATCCCATTTATGGTACTAATGATTATTTTAGGGTTAGTACTGCGGAATCGTTTCCTTTGGGACATACACCTATGTACATTAATGATTTAGATTTTTGGCAACATGAAGATTATATGTTCACATGTTTGTTTCAACCACTTAGGAATTATTCAGTATAGCATTCTCTTGAAGATTACCAATCATATCGTAGGAGGTATGATACATATTATATTGAACACTTGGGTTTATATTTTCAACAACCCTCATGTTCAAATTCTAATGATCATTCATGTGAACACTCTTATGGGATTGTGATTCACCTACGATAGCAAAAATTTCATAGTAGAAATTTCTAGCCATGTTTTTCTTGTCTTGTCATCAATATGCCATTGGAGGTACATATGGAAATTATGTTTTTGGTGATGATATATCTATGGGGAAAAGGTGTTTTTAACCTATGGTTCGTTGCAATGATTTCTAGCCGCATTTATTTATATGTGAAATAAACCCTTAGTTGGGAGCAATTTGTTTTTCAAGATCTGAATCTGTGTCCCATTTTTCATCTAATTCCTTCTTAGGTGACCATCGATATTACAAGATGCAAAGGTTGCAGTATGAAGTCCTTTCTTGGAGAAATAATGAGTTATCATCGATATACTACATCCCTATTCAAAGATGTATAGAGAAAACTTGTGGATGCACCTCTCGACATAATTTTCTTTCTCTTGCCTACCCTCATGAGTTGGATTCTATCTTTAGTCATGATGAAGTGTTTTTCCTAGCTCATGATCATTTTGTGCTTGACATATTCTTATTCATAACTAAGCACAAGGGTAGGAATTTTGATCTTGATAATATGCTAGGATGGATTCATTGGTTGTATGATTATACCTAGTATTTATTTTGTCATGTAGAATTAGGTAGGATAATGTTATGTGATGGTGTGTGCTTTCATATTGACTATACTCTCTTTATTGATGTTTACTATTGATGGATATTATGCATTGATGTTATCTTAACTTATACATGTTATAATAAAAATTATATATTGATGAAAATGAAAATATTTATTTTTCGCATTTTATTTTTTACGTTTCTTATACCAAGATGGATCATATACCCCTGCCCTTTTGTTACTAATGGTTTTATGTTAGAATGTAGCGGGAAAATTTTATAGTGATGTAGGTTGCAGGTCTTGGAGTACCAGAGATGCTAAGGTTCTCATGTGTTGTACGGTGAGCACATGTCCCCATGTTGGAGCCAAATCTTACGCCTTCTAACCTAGGGGTAAGTAAAGGAGATATTTTTCATGATTCACATTGGTAGACAATGGTCCCAAATATGATGAACAACACTCTCCATAGATAGTATCCCCTTAGACACCTCTTCCTCATCATTTCTCAGTTCATTCACATGATTTGTAGGCTCACTTGGAAAATTGCATAAATTCATAAGATAGTGTGAATTTTAAAGAAGATACCTAATGTGAATTACTTGTGTGTCTTTTTCATTAACTTGTGACTTACTTTTTATCATTCTAATGACTCTTGTATCCATGATAGTTGGTCTCACTTGATTCTCTAAACTCTTGCTTGATGATGATGCACCCCTTGAGATGGTCCTTTGGAGGATTTTCATGATGTTTCTCCCATACTGCATGATGAGAATTGGGTCATGTGAGGACTTGGAATGCTTCTTGACACCCTACGACACCTCTTGGACCTGATATGTTGCATTATTGAGCTAGGAAATTGCACATACACCCTGACGTGTCAACTGGAACAGTTGATGATATCATGTACCCCTCTTGGGTGTTAAGGCTTGGATTGATGAAGTGGCACATGATGATTATGGTACACCTCTTTGATGACGTGATGGAGCCATCCTCCTTTATAATGTTGTGATTTCCCTTGGACGTTGCACAAATGCAGATGATGTCATGCTCAAGGAGGAGATGAATCTTACTTGAGTCGACCTAGCATTTAGAGATGAGTTGGCATATTGTTGATGAGGATATGTGACCTTATTGATGAGGAGGCATGACCTTTGATTATACTTTTCACCTGTTTTGGTGATATGTGACTCTTCTAGCTCTTGTACCCTACTTGGAGATGATGTCACCCTTTGAGATCATTCTACACCCACATGTGCAGGGATTTTATAGGATATTTTTATGTTTTTGCATTGTATATTTATATTGGAGGCATTTTGGGAGGTTTGCCTAAGATCTATTCACCTTGTGTCATGGATGTTTATGTTTTAGGGGATTCTTAGAGAGGTGGAGAATTTGGTTTCCTCGTATATATAGAGGGAGTGCTACCTCGTTGTAAATCATAAAACAACTTACGAAGAATCACTACTACTACTCTTATTTACTTCTCTTTCACCATGGATGACTTATGTGCCTTCTCTTGGAGATGATATTTTGTATGATCTCAAGTTTTTATAGATGAATTCATGGTTAGGGTTTCATGTTGATCATTGCTTTATCTAGTAAGTGTTCTTATTAAGTCTTTGTTAGTTTATTTCTTGGATGTATTAAGTGTAAATGTATTTATCAAAGTGGTGATAGTTCATGTTACGGATTATTTCTCTTGAATAAACCTTGTCTTGAAACCCTAGGAAAGTTTGAAATTGACTACCTTCTCTTGTTAATAATTTTTTTGAATCTTGTTAAAGGATACAATCATGTTTCTAGGATTTGTAGTGGACTACCCTAGTTGTTTTCTTGTAGGGTAAGGTTATACAGTTCTTAGTGGACTACCATAGGGTTTTACCCAAGATACATCTTGATATCATATTTAAAGGTTGCTAAAAGACGTAGGACAACTTCTTAGGGTTTGTAGTGGACTAACCTAGGGTTTTATTCTTAACGCTTTCTTTCACTTTTGGTCTCCAAGAAAGTGCATAATTTGACTCCATATGCCCAAGAGGAACAAAATGGAACCAATATTTATCCTTTGTGATGAATATAAACCCTAAAATTTGTTAGGAAATAGACTTCCATGCTAAAACTAATAGAGGGGAGGAAGATATATTTAAGCTAGAATATAAATAACAAAGAAAACACATAGTACACAAAGATTTTACCTTGGAAACCCAAACAGGAAAACCAGAATTCCTTGAGCATATTGTTCTCTTGTTGTCTTATTCGTTTAAAATAAAAGGTTACATGTCTAACCTTGATCTACACCTAAGACACAATCGACATCATACCCTCTTTTTTTACACAAGAACAACCCTATAGAAAATTTAGCTTACATCTTCATGACCAACAACCTTCTGCTAAAGATAAGCATGAAGATCAACTACAACATACAAAATAATACAATTACAACACACCTTATTTATATGCTTTACAGCAGGAAAAAACATAAAGAAAGGCACCCAAAAAAAGTTACAGATCCACACATATCATTGGCTACAAATCCCGTGAATCTCAAGATTCTGTTACAATTGACTAACAGGTTGGTTATCAATCGAACTCCATTCAAAATTCATTTGGTTTCCACATGACCTCCTGAATACCTCTTGTCGGCTAACCTTATCAACTTGTTGTCAATCACTTCGATTTTTACTTTTCTTGGTCGATCACTTCGACCTTCGAATTTCTCTCCCATTTGATCCACCTCGACTATACTTTCACTACAAAGAATTTGAAAACCCAACATTCTCTCACTTGTTGTCTTCTTTGATGAACCGAGAGTTTCCTGAAATTTTGTTCATAGACTTAGGGAAACAATGCCCATTGGCTCTCTGCACCAAGAGAACTTCACAACACTCACAGACTCGTTCAAAAAGTATGCTATGTTTTCCAAAGTGTCTACTTTCTCCAACAACACCTTTTTGATTTCCACCATGTCTCTCATGAAATGGTATTGTACATCATTATGCTTAGTCTTAGAATGATAAGTTGGGTTCTTTTCCAAAAATATTGTGCTTTGACTATCGCTTTTTATCTTCATATCTCTCTGCTCAAACTTGATCCCTGAATATAGTTGTTGCAACCATACTGCTTATTTCCTTCCATGAGTGGCTTCCATGTATTCAACTTATGTTGTTGAAAAGGACACAACTGCTTGTTGCTTACTCATCTAGCCGATTACTCCACCAAACATATTGATTACATATCCATTGGTCGACTTCATCGAACCAAATCTCCATCCCAGTCGACATCGACAATTCCATTCACATCTACTTTAATGCCAACTCCATTTTTTCCTTGGTAGCATATAGCATAATCCTTTATGCCACACAAATATTTGAATACTCTCTTGACAATTGTCCAATAATATTTCCCAGGTGTCGACATGTATATTCTCAACACTCCCACTACATGGGAAATGTCTGGTCGAGTACATACCATTGCATACATTAGACTACCAACAACAATTGCATAGGGAACAAGTGCCATGTCCTATATTTCTTCCTGTGTCTTCAGACACTGTTCAATAGTTAGCCTTTCTCCCACAGGAATTGACACATTTACAGGTTTGCAATCCTGCATGTTGAAACGTTTCAAAACTGTTTCAATATACTTCTTTTGATTCAACCAGAGATTTCTAGCTTCCCGATCTCTCTTGATCTCCATTCCAAGAATGAACTTCGTTGCACCAAGACATTTCCTGTTGAACTTGGAGGATAACTTCTTATTCACCTCCTTTATCATGTCCATTATGAAACGCCACCTTCTTCCTTAGAATATACACAATGATCAACTTTTCTTCTCACAAATCCCAAACTAAGGACGTAATTTTTGGTACCACATCCTTGGTGATTGCTTCAGACCATAAAGGGACCTTTTCAACTTGCACACTAGCCCCTTCAATCCCTTTAATACAAATCTTTCATAATGTTTCATGTAGGCTTCTTCTTCTATATCCCCATGTAGGAACGTTGTCTTCGTATCCATTTTCTCTATTTAAATATCAAATGTTGCAACAAGAGACATTATTACTCTAATGGAATTTAATTTTGCAACAAGTGAAAAAATCTCACCGAAGTCGACTCCTTTGACTTGGGAATATTCTTTCTCTACCCATCAAGTTTTGAATTTCTCAACTTGACCTGTTGTGTTCATATTCTTCTTGAATACACACTTGCTACCAACTATCTTTCTTCTACTAGGTAATTCGACTAAATCCCATGTCTCATTATTTTGCAAGGATTCCATATCTTCAACCATGGCATCCTTCCAGAGTCTACCCTTTTCCAAGTCAACTACCTCCCTGACGTACTTGGGCTCATTTTCAGTGGAAGTTAGCACAAATGTGAAACAAAAGTGGGGTGGAATGTACCTTCTGACTAGTTTTCCTACTCGTTCAGACCTCCTTACAACCAGGGTCAGATTTTCCACCTCTTCATCTGATTCAGTTGACTCATCTGAATCTTCTTCTTCATTGCTCAGTTCAAACCTTAACTTCTCTGGATTTTTCTCTATTTGAACCACTTCAGAATCAGAATTATCTCTGACTTCTTTGAAGACCACATATCGATTGTACATTGTTCTCTGTTATCACTATAATAATTTCTTGGAATCTAAATCTTGAGATTTGGCGGAACGCTAAATAAGTATAGAGGAGTGTTAGATTAGCGGATAGAGTCATATCTGGCAGACAGGGTTAAATTGGCATTGACGCGGAAGTAATGGAACTCGGAGAACCATAGATCTCATGCAGTCGAGAACAACAGTTAGGAGACATATCGAGAAAATAACTAGCGCGAAGGTTAAGCACTAGAGAGCGGGCTGGGGAAAATACCGTGGTTTCAACCCATGGACACATGTCACCTCCATAAGCATATTGGGGGGGAAAATGGGTAAGCGCGAAACCGCTCAACCATGACCCGATGTCACGTGTTCTAATGTCATTTGAATATGTCAAATCAAAAAATCGTGTGGAAAGGGAAAGGTGACGGCCAGTTAAATCATCTCATGCCACTCATTCAAGTACTTTGCGTCCGTGTGATGCCAGGTGAGCGTCGCCAGATAACTAACTTGAAGGCTCATCATTCGAAATAGATTTGGCCAAATGTGATAAACCAATGTACCTGCAAGTACTCTTGTCAGTGTAGTTCATGATTGGCACTCAATTACGATTTTCATTCAAAACATGGGCTACATTATTCTATTTTGGGCGACTAACGTTCTATTTCAGAATGGGGTAATCACAGGTCAAATTATTCAACTAAGGAAGATAATTTCATGCTTTTTGAAAAACCAAGGAAGATGGATATGACAGACCAAGTAGCCTTCAGCAAACCAGGATTTTCAACTAATATGACAAATTCATCAATGAAGAAGAAAGAGAAACTGGTTGCTCGAATCTTAGCAATGAAATTTTATACAATGCCTTAGGGAGAGCCAGGAGTAGATGAAGAGGTAAAATTAAATCCCATCATGAAGGATTTAATCATCAACGGATATGCGGATGGGCGCTGCAAGCGAGCAGTAAAGAGGAAGCGGAGCAAGTGACAGAAGACAGGGATCAGAGCTGAGGTGGTTGAAAGCGTCGGGGAAAACCAACCTGCATGGCTTGATACATTAAAAGAAGAAATTGCCAAGATGAAATAGATTGCAGGCTAAATTTAGTGTGTGTCAGAGAATTTTGTAATAATATTGACAAGTGGCCTTCAAGGCAAAAACCTCAAATATGTCAGTTTTGTTTATAACGTCCCCTAGAAAATAGGAGTTCGGTTGTTGTACGTTACTCTTTTGTAACTGACAACTATTTTTGGAACTTTGGGGAAGATGATTCGTTCTGAATCCTAGATGTAATCTACCTATATATACTATTACAAAGATAAATAAATTGTTGGATGGACCGAAGAGGGGCCTACCCTCATAACAAGAAGACATTGTAAATTTCTGGAGATGAATTGAATACATTTGCAGAAGCTTTTGAAGTCTCTATGAAAAGATTCTAATGGTGGTGATATGAGTTTTGTTTTCCCTCATTGTATGTATTTCTTGTGTTCTTTAATTCCATTTACACTGTCTTCTGTTTGAATTGGATAGTTAAAATCCCAGAATTCATCTCTTGATACTCTCGGCTGAAGCAATTTAAACTGTGTGTGTTTCTTCCTAGATAATTAAGAATTCATTTTCGTAATGCTCTGATGCAGTTACATGTTTTCCCCCTTTCCTCTTACACTCTGCAAATTTCAATTTACAAATCAGATTCATTGCCTCATCTAGACTTTATCCTCTGGAGAGTTTTACAGGCTAGTCAAGGTTTCCATTCAATTTCAGAATTTTGACTCCATAGCCCTGAGTGTCCCTCATCTTCTTGGCCAACAAATTTTATAAAAACCCCCAAAACAAACTAAATCTAGCCACCAATTTCCAAATAAATATCAAGTGACACAAGAGATCCCTCTCTGAGTTGAGAAAGCTAGTGCTTCAGCTCTAAAGTAGGTTGAAACAGTTACCTCTGTCGTTTGTCTATCAGCCGGACAAAATTTACATAGTGCTAACATTTTGGCGTCATTGTCGGGGATGAATTGAAAAGGTTTCCTTGGGAAAGAACGACATAATTGAGTTCTAAGGTCTGAGAGCGGCAGACACTTGGGAACATATTTGTTGTATTCCTGCTCTAGCAACTCCACACATCAAAAATCAGTTTGAAGGTGATTCCACTGGTAGAAGAATCCAGAAATTTAAATTTTCAATGGCGACTCCACTCACAATGCAAAATCGAGCTTCCAAAACATTATTGGCGACTCCACTCAAGCTTCAAATGTAATTCAGAGACTCCACTTGAAGATGAGATCCCTTGACAGAGGTATGAAAAGGAATTATGGAAGAAAACAAGTACTTAAAATTGGAATTTTTTCCAAGGCACCTTATTGTTTGTTATAAGTTGCCTCTGGTCCTTCCTTGAACATGCTAGACAATTTTTTCTTTACCTGTTTCATTCTAATGATGATCATGAGAATATTACAATTGTATATCCTCCTCTTAAAGTTGTACATGCATATCCTCACTGTATCACTTATTTTGATAAAAAAATTCCATCTGATCCATGTGATGACCATAACCAAGTTAATGAACCTCATGAAACTAGGGTTGATATTTCACCTCCCGCACTTGATCCAACACCCTCCAAGACTCGGCATAGATACAAACCCTTAAAGTTACCCCACATGCTTCATGATTTCCCTCCAAAACACTATGAGTACCTACCTATGTTTGATGGGGAACCTCATGCCATCTCAGCTGAAAAACACATCCAAGGGTTTGAGCATTTTATAGATTTGTTTGAGATTGACCATGATGATGTTTGTATGAGGGCCTTCTCTCAATCCTTGAAAGGGGACACCAAATATTGGTTTAAACGTTTGCAGCCAGAGACAATTATCTCATGGGAGGAATTGAAGGATGTCTTTTTAAATTTTTGGGGCAGGAGGAAATCTTTGGATCTACAACTTATAGAATTCTATGATTTAAAAAAGCAAAACAATCAAAATATTTCTATATTCAGTAGAAGGTTTTCCAGTACCTATTACAATTTTCCCAAAGAAATTCTACCCACTGAAGTTGTTGTCATGCTCCATTATGCAACTACTCTTCATCCAGATTTGTCTTTCCTCCTTATTGAAAGAAGACCTAAGTCCTTACAACAAATGTTTAATGACGCTCAGGACATTCAACACAATATCCAAGAATGTAAACAGATTCAAAATGAGGGGTTGAATACTCAAGAACATGAAAGTGAATATGAACATAAATTTGATTGGAATCTTGAGAATACAATATAACAATATCATAGGTCTTCTTGAAGTTTCGAATGTTAATGATTTTGCAAAAGATTCTATTCCACTTATTGAAAAAGGAGGTGCTAATTTAGCTTATGATCTATCCCCTAATGAGCATGGAGCTAATTGTTTCATATATTCATTTGTAAACTACCAAGAAGATGAGTTTGCAAATCAGTCTGTTGAAGAGCAGGTTGATGTTCCAAGTTTGTTCTTGTTGGATGATATTGCATATATTGTTGATTTGCCTATATATGATGAATATGATGATGATTATGAGGCTGACTTCCTATAACAACCAACTACATGTTCTCTATCAGAAATTGTTTCTCTTTAACAGTGTAATGAAAGGAATCAGCCTACATATCACAGTTACCAAGAAAAAAGTATTGAATCAACTGAAGGAAAATCTTTACCTTTATGCTTTTCTTCATTTAAATTTTTGAAAGAAAATTCCAAGATCATCATTGAAGCAACGGAATGTGTGTTGATGCCAAATTACATTGATTCACTGGAACAAATTGACAAGAAATTGCAACCATTGGTTAAAGAGAAACTTGAAAGTAAGTGTGCTCGACAATCTAAAAGAATTCGGGAACATGCATATGAAAGAACCTTGACATTGTGTTTTTCATCTTTCAAATTGTTGAAGAAAAATGTTTATAATGTTTTAAAACAGAAATTCTCCAGACATGATGTAGAATATTCAGAAAGCAATGGACTTGCAAATGAAAACTATTTTCCTCTATGTTTTCTTCTTTTGAATTGTTGAAAGAAAATCATGAGATAACAGAGGAACAAGGAAAGTCTGATTGCATTCACAATGGAACTTTTTTACATGAGGAAATTGTTATCAGTGAAGAATACCAACAACCTTCTCATACATTTAATGATCATGTGGTTGATTACATGGAAGGTTACTTCAGTTCATATTTGCAGCCTATGCTCAGCTATCGGCCTGAAAAGGAAGATGAATCTGATCAAGAAATTGTTGTTAAAGGTTATTTTCCTCCCTTTGAAACTAATATGAGTATGCAACAAGATTTTCAGCAAGGCAAAGTGTTTCAAAGTTTCCTTTCTTCCCCTGAGAATGATGTGGTGGTCCAATTTCTAAGTGGCCTAGACATGGATGAGGATTCTGAAACTGCATCTATGGAAACTTCAAGTAGTGAACAAACAAATTACATAGAGTTTCAAGAAAGCAACAAAACAGTGTATGCCATTTTTCAATCAAAAATACAGAAAGATAATGAAGAGGCAGTGGTTTTATTTGATTCATTTGAAAATCATGGTTGTGAAAATGCATCCATGGGAACTCTGGACTGTGAAATAATACATGATGTTCGCTTTTCACATTTGCAAGAATATTATGAGCAGAAACTTATTTCCATTCATTCATTTGAAAGTCAAAATGACAATACTCAAGCAAATTTCCAGAAGGTTAATAAAACCAAATCAAAACCATTTGATGTACAAGAGGATAACCCTGATGCACACAGTATGGATGTCATATTTAAATATGTTCAAGGATGTATGCATGTTTTTGTTGATATGCATGGAACATTAGGCAAACCTATTGTTGGCATTCCATTTGGAAGTGTTCCCAGAACTGAAGAAATAGAGCAAGAGCAACAAACACTTATGAAAGAGGCTTGTCTTTCCATTTTTTCTCATCAAGAAGAAATGGTTTTTCATGATTTTCAAGATCCTATGGCCATCCTATTACAGTCTTCAGTGAAGGAGGACTTTGTTTCATTCATAAGCTCAAGTTTTGGACTCAAATTTTGTTTTCAGCTGCCATCTTTTACATTTGTCTGCCTACTTAAGAAAGATGTGAGTGGGAAAAAATCGGGAAGCCAATTGCTTGATTGGTTGCATTGGCACTTCAGCATCACTTGATTGACTATTCATTTCAACAGTTTTAAGGTAGGTAGGTGCAAATAAGCTTGTCGGTCAAGCAATTTTTGGATTTCCAGTAATGTGTACAGTCATATTTTAGCGGTGTATTCAGTGATCAGTAACCAGTTGAGAGTAGTGTGTAGAGTTTGGTTTTCAGCAGACACTGGTGACATGTCTTAGCAAGGTACACACACATGTTTTGAGGAACCCAATGGATATGGTACCTGGTCTACAAGTTATTTGCTACCTCACAGAGAGGGTAACATCCCCAGTTGGAGCCCATGTTATCACTATAATAATTTCTTGGAATCTAAATCTTGAGATTTGACAGAATGCTAAATCAATATAGAGGAGTGTTAGATTAGCGGGTGGGGTCATATCTCGCGGACAGGGTTAAATTGGCGGAGACATGGAAGTAATGGGACCTAGCAAACTATAGATCTCGTGCAGCCCAGTTCAACGGTTAGGAGACATATCGGGCAAAGAACTAGCGCGAAGGTTAAGAACTAGAGAGCGGGCTGGGGAAAATACTGCGGTTTCAACCCATGGACACATGTCACCTCCATAAGCATATCGAAGGGAAAAGCGGGTGGGTGCGAAACCGCTCAACCATGCCCCAATTTCACGTGTTCTAATGTCATTTGAATATGTCAAATCAAAAAATCGCATGTGGAAAGGGAAAGGTGACGACCGGTCAAATAACCTCACGCCACTCGTTCAAGTACTTTGCATTCGTGCAATGTCAGGTGAGCATCACCAGATAACTAACTCGAAGGCTCATCACTTGAAATAGATTGGCCAAATGTGATAAACCAATGTACCTGCAAGTACTCTTGTCAATAGTTCATGATTGGCACTCAATTACGATTTTCATTCAAAACATGGGCTACATTATTATGTTTTGGGCGACTAACTTTCTGTTTCAGAATGGGGTAATCACAAGTCAAATTATTCAGATAAGGAAGATAAGTTCATGCTTTCTGCAAAACCAGGGAAGATGGATATGACAGACCAAGTAGCCTTTATCGAACCAGGATTTTCAACTAATATGACAAACTTATCAATGAAGAAGAAAGAGAAACTGGTTGCTTGAATCGTAGCAACAAAATTTTATGCAATGCCTTTGGGAGAGCCAGGAGCGGATGAAGAGGTAAAATTAAATCCCATCATGAAGGATTTAATCATCAATTGATACGCAGACGGGCGCTACAAGCGAGTGGTAAAGAGGAAGCGAAGAAAGCAATAGAAGACAAGGATCAGAGCTGAGGTGGTCAAAAGCGTTGGGGAAAACCAACCTGCATGGCTTGATACGTTAAAAGAACAAATTGCCAAGATGAAATAGATTGCAGGCTAAATTTAGTGTGTGTCAGAGAATTTTGTAATAATATTGACAAGTGGCCTTCAAGGCAAAAACCTCAAATATGTCAATTTTGTTTATAATGTCCCCTAGAAAATAGGAGTTCGGTTGTTGTACGTTACTCTTTTGTAACCGACAGCTATTTTTAGAACTTTGCAGAAGATGATTCGTTCTGAATCCCGAATGTAATCTACCTATATATACTATTACAAAGATAAATAATTGGTTGGACGGATCAAAGAGGGGACTTCCCTCGTAACAGGAAGACATTGTAAATTTCTGGAGATGAATTGAATACATTTGCAGAAGCTTTTGAAGTCTCTATGAAAAGATTTTATTGGTGGTGATATGAGTTTTTTTTCCCTCGTTGTATGTATTTCCTATGTTCTGTAATTCCATTTAAATTGTCTTATGTTTGAATTGGATAGTTAAAAGCCCAAAATTCATCTCTTGATGCTCTTGGCTGAAGCAATTTAAACTGTGTGTGTTTCTTCCTAGCTAATTCAGAATTCATTTTTGTAATGCTCTCATGCAGTTACATGTTTTTTCCCTTCCCTCTTACACTCTGAAAATTTCAATTTACAAATCAGATTCATTGCCTCATTTAGCCTTTATCCTCTGGAGAGTTCTACAGGCTAGTCAAGGTTTCCATTCAATTTCAGAATTTTGATTCCATAGCCCTAAGTGTCCCTCCTCTTCTTGGCCAGCAAATTTTATAAAAGATCCCAAAACGAACTAAATCTAGCCACCAATTTCCAAAGAAATATCAAGTGACACAAGAGAACCCTCTCTGAGTTGAGCAGGCTAGTGCTTCAGCTCTAAAGTAGGTTGAAACAGTTACCTCTGGCATGTGTCTATCATCCGGACATAATTTACAGAGTGCTAACATTCTCCTTGATGTAGGATTTGATAGCTTATATCATTTCATTCCTTCTTTGTATCCAATGAAAATACACTTGACCTCCTCCTTGTCCAGCTTGCTCCTATTTTCCTTGGGAATATGCACAAATGCATCACAACCAAATAATTTGAGATCTGAAAGAGAAGCATTTTTTCCGAACCATACCTCATGTGGAGTTGTGTCGACTAGTGTCGACGAAGGAGACATATTCACCAAATATTTTGTAGTGTTGATTTCTTCTTCCTAGAATTCTTGCGTGATCCAACCACCACTGAACATGCTCCTTTCCTTGTACATCAATGTTTTGTTCATTCTTTCAGAAACTCCATTTTTTGTGGGGTATATGGTGCAGTATTTTGGATTTCTATGCCACACTGCTTGCAAAACTACTCAAAATCCTTTCCATGGAAATCACCACCATTGTCAGTCCTTAGCACCTTGATCTTCTTATTTTTCTAGTTTTCCACAAGCAATGTTTTTTTTTTCAAACCATATAAGTCATAACTTATCAAACCATTTGGTGATCAAACCATATCTGTAAAAAAGAATTATCATTTATCGTAGGTGATAACCAATTGATTTCTTGCTAGTACCTTTAAAATTTGGCAACGACACTATTCCATTAGTGGCACATGTGCATCACTAACAATAGCTAACAAAACAAATATCATAATAGAATATTTAGAGAAAAAAAATTCATATAAATTACATGGAACTAACAACAAAAATAAATGGAAATGGAAAATATCTTGAGAAATGCATTGAAAAAATTCTACATTGTAGTATACAACATGATATGCCACCTACATGTTGAAAGAAGTGAAAAAAATAATAGAAGTAAATGATTAGAAACATTTTATTTTCCTACATAAATTTACATGACTTAAATTGAACATTCATGGTTTTCCCAAGAGTAGTTTCTATTAACTAATTATCCATTTGTAGTAAATATTCCCAAACATTTGGGATGCATAATCATTGATTTGGCGAAAATATTAAGAAAAAGTATTATATGTTCATGCAAAATGTTTATATTTGGCAAAATATATAAGTGTATGCATAAATATAATCATAAATCAAGTGTCCCTTGGATGTAGCTTGAGTGGTTGGGAGGAATGGTTGGTATCCTCCCCACCCAGGTTCAAATCCTTGTAAGTGGCATGTGATGCCCTTAATGGGTCTATAAGATACTCTTGTTGTTGAGTGTGTTGCTCTTGTTGTTGAGAAATCAATATCCCTCCAATCCTGGCTTCCCCAAGTTCTTTGGATTTCAGGGGGATTTCCATGGATGTAGCAAGCTACTAGTATTCATTTCCATGAACCACATGTAAAAAAATATATCATAAATTAGGCTACAACTTTTTTATTTTTAATGAAAATATGAAACAATTTAGCCTAAATTTATTTTTTTTAAAACTCAAATTTAGCCAAATTGGTGAAATTTATCTTAAAAAAAAACATTTTCCACAAAAGATTTAAACTCTTTGAATTTGTTGAAAAACTCTGACTTCTTTCTCAGGAAATATATCCATGTCTTCCTGGAAAAATAATCTATGAAGGAGACATAACACATGGATCTGCCAAGTGAAAGGAATATTACACTCCCAAACACGTCACTATGAACCAATTCTAGAATCCCTTTTTCCCTTGTCGCTCCAGATGGGACCCTCACCTAATTTTGTTTTCCTTATATGAAATGTTCACAAAAATTGACTTCTAAATTACATTCAAGAAAAAAATTGACCATACCTTTGTTATGCATAGATTGAAGTCATTTTTCTCCAATGTGTCCCATCCTCATGTGCCATAACATGGTTTGGTCTATTTGACGAAGACTTGTTGAGTCAATTTGAATCGACTCAGCTCGAGATGAGTCAAGTCAATTCAAAGTCTATTCGACTTCAAGAACAACAATGTTGTTGCACCCATTCAAGTCAACATTCCATAACATCTTGTACAGGGTTCCAATCTAAACTCCTTTCATTAATATCATCTCACCTCTAACCATTTTTCACGTATCCTTCTGAAATATAGTGTGCACTCCTGCATCACTCGTCTTACTGACAGATACTAGGTTTATTTCCAAACTTAAAATATGTAGCACACCTGGAAGTGTTCTACTCCTCACATTCTATAGTATAAATCGAACTCTATCCCCTCCAAAAATTTTGGTTGTTGATTCATCCCCCAAAAGCACATATCCTCCTTCATATCGTTCATATTTGAAGAACCATTCTCTATATCACTACTGTGAACTTAGGAGACAGACCATTCTTCTAATCCGAACATACATCCTAGAAAAATAGTTGTCCTGGACCATTCTACCTGTCCGAGAAATGCCCCGGGAGAATAGTTTTCCATGGTACATCAACAATCTGTCTACCTGGACCATCCTCCATGGGGAGAATGTCTATCCACCAACAATCTGTCAACCTAGACCATCCTCCACAGGGAGAATGTCTGTCCACCAACAATTTGTTCTTCCTGAACCATTCTCTGCCTGGAGAATGTCTGTCCACCAACAGACTGACTATCCATGATTCCATATATCAACACTCCCTCCCAACCGAGGAAGTCATCTCCTCCCTCTCAACCAAGGGAGAAATCTCCATGAGTCCTATATTTTCCCTCAAGTATGCAAACTTTATCTTGGACAGAGGCTTCATCAAAATATTAGTTGTTTACTCATTGGTGGAGATGTACTGGAGAACTACTTCTCCCTTTTGGATTTTATCACAGATAAAATAGTACTTGATCTCAATGTGCTTCGACCTATCATGGAACATGGGGTTCTCTTAAAAATTCACACAACTCTTACTATCACAATATATTACATTCAAATCTAGCACCTAATCAAATAGACAAAAACCAACTTATGGAGCCATACTGCTTCCGTACAAGCATCACAAGTTTCAATATACTATGTTTTTGCAGTGTTGAGTGCAACATACTTTTGTTTCCTGCTATCCCATGATATCATAGCAAGCCCAAACTGAAACATATACAAGAGGTACTCTTTCTTTCATCTACACTTCCTGCCCAATATGAATCAGTAAATCCATGCAGTTGTACATCAATGTTTGGGTCATATCTCAAACCATAGTTTTAGCGTCCCACGAAGATATCTCAAAATGTGTTTTGCAGTTATCCAATGATTATGTATAGGTTCCACCTAGAACTGGCTCAACATGTTTATAGAAAAGCAAATGCCTGGCTGGTATTAACCAAATACATCAATGATCCATTCAACTGCTGGTATAGGGACGAGTCTACTAGATCATAATCAAAGTCTCTCAACTTTTTCATATCTGTCACCATGGTAGTTTCCATGGATTTGAAATCCATCATCCCAAACTTCTGAATAATCTTTACAACATACTTCTCTTGCCTCGGGAATATTTCACCATGCTTATTCTATACTTCCAGTCTCAAATAATGCATGAGACCAAGATCCTTCATATAGAATTCAGAGGCTAACCCCCTCTTACACTGAATGATGAGAGGCTATACACCTGTCAAAAACAAATCATCAACTTATTTTAGTATGATCACAGGTGCATCATTCACAACCTTGTAAAAAAGGTTTGGATCAACATAGCTCTTGGAAAATTCAAGTCTCCTCAAGTAACTGTCAATTCGTGTGTACCAAGGTCTTGGAGCTTGCTTGAGTCCATACAAGGCCTTCTTTAATCTACATAAATGGGTTTCTTTCGGGTGTACCTAAAAACCTTGAGGTTTCTCTATGTATATTTATTCCTCAATTGCTCCATTGAGAAAAGTGGCCTTTACATCCATCTGATGTAAACTCCAACCCATGGATGTTGCAAGAGATATGATGGCTCTAATAGAGGTATATCTGGAAAATGGAGCAAATGTCTCATCATAGTCTTCTCCCTCATGTTGGGAGAACCCTCTAGCCACAAATCTTGCCTTGTATTTATCGATACTCCCATCTACTACATGTTTTATCTTGTAAACCCATTTTGAAGTGACTTCAGACTTTCCTTCAGGTCTAAGTACGATTTCCCATACATCATTTTTCATGATGGATTGATAGCTTTCTTCCATTATTTCTTCTTAACTAGTAGCCAAAGATTCTCAAGTGTTCAACACTTGGCTTCTTTCCGGAGAAGGCTTCTTCTAGGGTCATGTTCTTCAATACATGATGGGGACTCCTATTCTGAACATATACGACTGACATAGTTGCTTCTCCCCATAGAAACATGGATAGATTATAGTCATTCACAATTGTCTTGATAGATTCTTCAATGGATCGGTTCTTTCTTTCTACTACACCATTTTGTTGAGGATTGTAGGGAGTAGTGAGATCCCTCCTAATTCCGATCTCTCTGTAGAATGTCTTGAAATCATCTGAGGTGTATTCTCCTACTTAGTGAGGAGGTTTACATTGGCCCACACACCTATGAGTGAATGATTTCCAAAACTTCTTTTTATTTGCATGCTTCCTTTAGAATTGATACTTGGTGATATCACCCGCCTCACCACTTGATGGAGTCATCTGCTCCATGTTTTGCAATTGTCACTCTAGCTCCTTCTCATATTTATCGCATGTGACCTGCCTGGAACAAGAAAAACAAGAGAAAAAATATTTCCAATAGCATTTTCATAAGAACATATCTATGGTAACAAGGATGGTGGTCATCATAGAATTACCAAGGTGACCTGCTCATGAGCAAAACAATAGATATATCCTAGAGGAGAAGTTAGTTCATTTTGCAAACAAATGCAATAGGCATCTATATAAATAGTACTTCCATGCAACCAAGTATATCTAACAGTAATAGAAACTTTCAAATATTGTTATCATAACTATAGTGTTTATTTGTACAATAACAACTATCAAACTTGATATGTGCAAATTGAAACTTAACAATTTGATCAATCAAACCTGGAACCTGGAGCCTCAACTGCTTGTTCCTCTGAATGTATTGAATCCAATACCACTGCTTGGACAAGGTCTCTTGTACATTCCTTGCAAAACATACTCATGCTTTGTTGGATGGTATAACACAAAAAGCGTATACAAGTGCATACCTTTGAAATTTGCAGCATCGTTCAACTTGTCTTCTAATATGAAACAAGAATACCATCTTGACAAGAAGAGGTTAGAAACTGAATCAAAAAGGTTCAATGATTAGAACACCCTAGAAACCTTGAAATTTCAACTTTGACCACAAAATCAATTTTGACCAAAATTCCATCTTTGACTTTGACTTTGATTAGTCAACCTTTGACTTTGGCTTTGAACAAGAATTCAAACTTCACATTTTTTCTAGCTAAGGACACCAGAGGGTGCACTAGGATATCGTACAATAGAATATCTAGAAATTAGGTCCAACGCTTCACTTAAGGTGCTCAAAGAGTTGGATTAGGGTTTGTTGCAGTTGTAAAGTCAGAAACCCTAGTTGTAGTTGCATTTAGTGCTACAACAAGCTTGAAAAATAACTCCCATTCTACCTTCCAACGATTAGACTATTTTTAAGGTAGTGTGGGCCCATAACCTGTTAGAATATTCGATGTGCTCATTTTACCATAGAAAATATCACAATTTTCACCCAACCATAGACACGCAACCATCGTTGGTCTAAATATGAAAATACCATCGAGTTTTCTTTCCTTGCACTCGTAAAATCTACACAAGAAAGGAAGGACCCATCGGGGACTGAACCCTTCCTTCTTTAGGTTCGTTAAACATGTGAAGATGGGACTTATCGAAGATGAGTTAACCGAGCATTTTCTATCCTCCTCGAGCTCGCTAATAAAAAAAGAGGTACTTGTCTATCTGGGTGGGGGAAAAAATTTGAGAAGTGAGTCAAGTCTTTCGTTTATGGCAGCTTGACGTCACCCTTGGACATGGCACTTGTTTGAATCTCGTGTGTTTTCATACTCTTTTGACTCCTTTAGAAGAGGACCCTTGTTTGTCGTCTCATTCCATGTGTTTCCATACTCTTTTGACTCCTTCGAAGAGATTCATTGGTTGTTGTCACATCATCATACTTGGTCTTCTTGCTTTGTTGAGTCAATGCTTCCAAGTCATTCATTGTGCCACCATATGTTCAAGGAAAGTCAACCTCTGCATTTTCACCCATGTGTCAATTCATCGTCATTTGATCCATCAATATTCGTCACTATCCTTATTTGTTTTGTGTCGATGATGGGGGATATATCATGGCCCTCTTTCGACAAGTCTATTTCCATTAACATCAACACATTATCCGAGAATTAGGCCTAGAAACCAATCAGTACCATGGAACCTGCATGCCTTAATGGCAAGTTTCCTCATTGTCGACAGTTGGTTTACATCATTTACCTCTAATTGATTCATTCCACAAAAGTTCTACTTCAAACCATCTATTCACATTCGATGGAATGTGCTCAGAGTACCTTGTGAGTCACTGTCATCATTGGTGATTTCCCTCACACTTGTTAATGGTATACATCATTGATCGATAATCAAGTGGTTTCTACCATGTTCAACATAAAGAAGAAGAAGAAGACACCTTTACATTCCCTTGAGCATCAAGAAGAAGAAGACACCTTTAAACCCTGACAATCTGGCATTTTTCACTCAATCATGGCTCTATTTGACAATGGTCACTTCCATTCTCACTTTGGGGGAGCGACCATCACCCTTTGGTCGCTCTGTCAGCCACTCTGGGGGACCGACTAGGTCGCTCTGTCTGCCCTTCTAGGGGAGTGACCATCTTAATAAGGTTAAATTCCATGAATCTAGGGGCATCTTTCGAGGACTTTCTGGATGGCTCTTAGTTTTTTTTCTTGTTTTCATCAAGATATGATTCAAGTCTCCTTCTATCCTATCTTGGGAGCAAGAATAACCATGAAGATAACTCATCCCTTACCAAGATCCATTATTTTCTCAACCAAGTCCTTATATTATCCTAAGTGGTTGAGCTCCTATGAATCTATATAACCAAGTTATTTCTGAGTGAGAAGGGGAATGGAAAAGAGGCAATATACCAAACTTATAATCTTGTCAAGGAGAGCCAAACCTTTGTGAAGAATTTAAGTTGGATCCAAGATCAAGGGTTGAAGAAACAAGCTTAGAGGATTGCAACATCATCAGGTTGTAAACTTCTTTCTTTTCATTAATGTAATATAACTTGGCATGTTTCTTTATCTGTTATATTGATTTCTTGTCTCATTTTCCAAGTTTAGTAGACTAGCTATCATATCCTAACCTTGGATAGGAGTAGAGAAGGTTTTTGCTTGTTTCTCGCAGGATTACTTGTGAATCTTGGAGTTGGAGCTCAATCATCAAGGGAAGTGAGGACAACCGTCGGAAACCAAGTACACTCACTTTACCTCATTTCCATTCCTTCTCCTTCTATGAAACAAAGAACACAAGACTATTATACTTAGAATTTAGATCACTATTTGTTAAAGGTTGTCTCACTTGTAGGAAACCCAAGTGAGGGGAACTCAACCTGTCCACAGGGGGAGAATTCTCACCACATTTTGCTTAAACATTACACTAATGCCACTGCAAATTTTAATGAAACCAAGTAACTACACAATGCATGAACAACAGATTATCAAGCAAGAATAATGGATTGTTTTGTAACACATAGCAATGGCAATGTCAGATGTCAAAATTAGCAGTTTTTCTATGTGTTAGATTCAATTATGTTCATGGACACAACACATATTAAAAACAAGCAAAGAACTTAGCTGCAAGCATTTGTTAGATACATAAACTAATATGGCAGATGACTCGATAAAAGCAACCCACTGCATAAATACTTTCAGCCTCTCTAATAACTATTGTCGGAGCACTTCCCAATAGTAAAAATCCAGAGGCATAGCTATGTGGAGCACAAAAATATGACCATAGAAAAACCTTTCGTCCAACCTCGAAAGTTGACAAGTAAAACTGCTTTTGACTAGAAAATGGTCCAAAGACAAATAGATCACGGAGTTGATATTTCCCAAGGCCAACAGCAGGATGTGAATCTGCTAAAATGGATTTTTCACATATATCCTCTTCCTTTCAAACAACAATAACTACAATAAAAAATCCATGGAGCAATCCATAGAGAACTGACACATTCGCTTTTCATTGTTTCTACATGCCTTCCCTTTCCTTCTAAATCACAACAAAACAATCTACTATAAATCAGTGATCTATCATGCAAGTTACTTCGCTCGTCACAATCATCGATGCGGTACTATTTAAAATGTTGATCCATGTGGATATTGGTGGCCACCCACCTATTCCAACGGGCTCCTCTTGTCTGTTTTTTTTCAACACGTTCTTCTGTACTGCTTTGTAATTGTGGTTTCTACACTTTTGGGGTTGTTTGAATCCCCACACATCCTCTAGGTGGATACTGTTGGCCTCTCGCCTAATTCAACTGGCTTATTTTGTATTTTTTCATCTCAACACATCTTGTTGTACTTCCAGGGTCGTTTTGGGGCCCTAAACGTTGTTTTTTTGGCTCGCCACAATCAAACTGTAGATGGAGTTACAGGTTGACAACGAAATGTGTAGTTCTCTAAAATACCTTTCCAACGGGCTATCACGCGCCTAAAATGGAGGTCGTATGCAAAAGTTACGACCCTGGGAATTTGAGGTACCAACTTACACCCACTTACCCATAGGGGCCCACATGACTTTTGGTGTTTCACCTTCTAGGGTTAGGTTTGTGGATGTCTAGGGTTTTGGAATTCATGAGTAATATAAAAAAGGCTTATTGCCTCATTGTAATCCATTCTTCTCAATGGATGCACGTAGCAACCAAATCTCTTCTCAGAGATAGTTACCACAATTCAAGAAAGTGTTTTTAGTTCTGCAGTTTTACAGTTTCAGCCTATTTCATTATTCAATAGAAGATATTGTTCTCTGGATATATGTGTTTATTCTTCATATCTCTGTGTTTATTGTATTCAGTATGTTGATCAGTTCATTCCGCTCCTAAATACGGATATGTGGTATCAGAGCAGTGTGCTCTTCATTATTTTTCTTCGTGCATGTCCCCGACAAGATCTAGGTACAAGAAATTGGGACTCGAACCAATCGAGCCATTGCAAGATCAGTTATGCTGAGCATGAAAAAAACCCATGGGGTATGAAAATAAAGATGATGGATTAGGATATCCTATTAAAATTTTGCTCGAGGAAGCCCTCGTGCGGAAAACGAACGAAATGATGGACAACTTCACGCAAATCCTTCGACGACTTCCCACAGAAGAAGCATCTTCATCAAGCGGCCATGCAACCCCCTTCAAGGGACAGGTAAATTTTGATATTCCATTATTTGAAGGATTGATAGATGTGGATGTTGTAGATAAATGGTTGAATCTCCTCGAAGGGTATTTTTCGGTCCACAATTTTTCCGATAGGGAAAAGATCACTTTTGCACTCCTCAAGGTCGTCCCCCATGTTAAAGACTGGTGGGATACTTACTCTGAGCAAAGGGCAGTAGAGGAATCTGCAATGTTAGTGGTGGCCCCTACATGGGATTCCTTCCAAGACCCCATTAAATAACAATACTACCCTGTTGGAAGCTATGAGGACCAATACATGAGATGGACCACCCTACGTCAAGAAAGGGACCAGACAGTACTAGATTTCACCAATATTTTCCATACCCTGCACACCAAATTAGGTATCAAAGAATCTGAGCGTCATCTGGTGCTCAAATACTGCGGCTTTTTGCATAGATACATTCAAACAAAAATGGATTTTCTGGACATCGCCTCATTGGGCACGACTTATAGATATGCGGTCAAGATCGAGCAGAAATTTAAGCAGAAAAGGCAAGAGTTTGGATCTATAAACCCGTCATAGCCGAAGCAAGGAAAAGGCATCCCCAACCCACACAGCAAGGGACCAAGTCGAGATGGCCACCCTCAGGAAAACCATTCCAAGCCACAACACAAGAAGGGAAATGAGAAGACGAAGAAGGACACAGGAAAATGGTGTGAGTACCATAAAATCCCTTGGCACAAGACTGAAGAATGTCACTCCAAGCAGTCACTCATGGTCAAACTGAAGGCTTCCGAGTCAGAGGTCAATTATGATTGTGAATCAAATCCTGAAGGAGGGAAGTGGATTATCAATGATGAACCTAATGCCACTGTCGCTACCACCAAAGTCCGACCAAACGAACTAGAAGAACCAGAGGAAGGAGAACGCCTCTTTCACTCATAGATGTGGATAAAGGGGGCTCTGTTTCATTTCATTGTCGATAGCGGGAGTCAGAAGAAATTGATTTCAACAAAGGTTGTCAAGAGGTTGGACCTACCAACAACACCTCACCCGCATCCCTACACCATCGGTTGGCTTCGCCAAGGAAGAGATTTTTGTGTCATCCAACAGTGTCAACTGCCCTACGACATCAAGCCTTTCAAAGATGAGGTACTGTGTGATATTGCTCCCCTTGAAGTTTGTGATGTTCTTTTAGGAAAACCATATTTTTGGAAGCATCTTGATGTGTATGAGTCTAGACCTCGTAGTGTTATTATTACTTTGGGTAGACAATTGTACAAGATACCAGAGGTAGCGTCGCCTACTACTATTTCTTTAATCTCTGTTAAGCATTGCAGTAAGGTCATCTCACAGACCGGCAAGTTCGTCTTCTTTGTGATATGTTCTCACAATAACTATAAGGTCACCACCACATCCATGGCCTCTACACAGAGCCTCTCTTTGCAGCAGAAGCAAGTGGATGGGATCATGGAAGAATACAGAGACATATTTTCCTCACCTACAAGGGTACCGACACATTGACAAGTCAAGCATCCAATTGATCTAACCCCCGGTGCACCTCTACCTAATGGACCAATCTATTGTCGCTCGTTGATGGAAAATGACGAAATCAAGCGATAGATCCAAGAGCTTCTTCAAAAGGGGCACAATAGACCTAGCTCCTCCCCTTGCAGAAGCCCAATTATACTGGTGCAGAAAAAGGATGGGACGTGGCGACTCTGCATTGATTACAGAGCCTTAAATAAAATCACAGTCAGGAACCAATACCTCATTCCTAGGATTGATGACCTTCTTAACCAACTCAAGGGGGTAAAGTTCTTCAGCAATATTGACATAAAGTCTGGCTACCACCAGGTTCCCATCGAACCAACTAATTTATGGAAGACAACCTTCAAATCTAAATAAGGTCTCTTCAAATGGCCAGTCATGCCCTTTGGCTTAACAAATGCACCAGCCACTTTCATGAGGTTGATGGATGATGTATTGAGACCCTTCACCAACTCCTTTGTGGTGGTATATTTGGATGACATCCTCATCTTCAGCAGAATGTGGGAGGAGCACATGCGACATATTCAACAGGTTTTGAGCACTTTGCGGCAGCACAAGCTATATGTCAACTTGGAAAAATGTTCTTTTGGCATCAACAAGGTCCAATACTTGGGATACATTGTTGATGAGAATGGGGTACATGTTGATCCAGCTAATATCTAAGTCATCCATGACTGGCCAACCCCAACCACACTAACCGAGCTTCGGAGCTTATTGGGACTTCTACCGACGGTTCGTGTTGGGATTCTCCCATATTGCATGGGCCCTCAGCCAGGTGACCAAGGGCAGTGGTAGGGCCAATTTCGTGCGGCGAAAGGAGCAACAATGATCATTTGATGATCTGAAGCATCGCTTGTGCTTAGCTCCAGTACTCTCCTTGCCTGATCTGCAACAATCATTTGATATTGAGACTGATGCATCTGACTATGCTACGGGTGTAGTTCTCACTCAACACGGGCATCCGGTGGCATACCATAGTGAGAAACTCTCTGATACTGTCTGGAAATACCCCACTTATGACAAGGAAATGTATTCCATTGTACAAGCCTGTCGTCAATGGAAACATTACATCCTGGGAAAAGAGACGATCATACACACTGATCGCAGGCCTCTGCAATTCATACAGACACAAGGGAAATTGCAGAATGACCACCATCAGAAGTGGTCCACCTACCTACAACAGTTCCATATCAACATCAAGTATAAAACAAGTATCTCCAATCATGTCGTTGGCTGCCTCAGTCGGCCTCCTGTGGCTGCACTCACCACTGTGTTCCATTCCTATGGACATGAAGGATCTGAGTGGCCCCAACTTTATCAACAAGATCTAGACTTCACCACCACCTATCAGCTCTTGGGTACATGTGCAACTGTCATCGATTTTCACATTCAGGACAAAATCTTATGCCACCTGGGCCATCTCTGTGTTCCTACAAGCAAGAATGCAAAGCGGATTTGGGAATCCCACTACAGTTGGGTGGCAAGACATTTTGGCATTGAGAAAATTGTGGTCATTCTTCAAAAACATTTTCATTGGCCAAAACTTTGACACGATGTCAGTAAGTATATCAGATCTTGCACTGCTTGTGCCATTTCCAAGCCATCCATAAAGAAGCAAGGCTTATACAACCCTCTTCCTATTCCAGAGAAGCCTTGGGAATCCATCTCAATAGATTACATGTCTGGCTTGTCGTCCACCAAGCAAGGAAATGACTGTGTATTTGTGGTCATTGATTAGTTTTCGAAGATGGCCATCCTCACAACCTGTAAGAAGAATATCACAGCAGCATATACTGCCAAGCTCTTTTTTGAACGCGTTTGGGTCCACTTTGGGATACCACAGACCATCATCTATGACAGGGATAGCAGGTTCCTCAACACATTTTGGTCGAGTCTCTGGTCTCTGTTGGACACCAAGCTCACAAAATCCACTGCTTTCCACAACCAAACCGATGGCCAAATAGAATTCATCAATCGAATGATTGTGCACATCCTGCACATGTACAATTCTAAGCACCACGTACATGGGACGAGAGTCTTCCCTATGTTCAACACAGTTACAACATGTCTCTCCATAGCTCCACCGGTCATAGCCCATTTTAGGTGGATCTGGGATTCCAACCCTTAGGACCCATTGATGTTGCACTTCCTCTTGTCATCGAATAGACAGACTCTTTCCATGATCAGTCTACGATCGACAAAGCCACCTGTATCATTGAGCGGATTCAGCACATCCGCCAACATATCTAGGAGATTTTGTAGAAATCCAATGCTAAGTACAAGCAGCACCATGATCAACACAGCGTACCACACCAGATTCAGGTTGGTGACAAAGTTTGGTTACATTTGCAGAAGAAGCGTCTCACAGGGCCCCATCGGAAGCTTCGCCCACTTCGTTATGGGACTTACACTATCACCAAGGTTGTGGGTAGCAATGCTTTTGAGCTCAACACTCCACCCTTCCTTGGCTTGCATCCAGTGTTTAATGTGGACCTCCTTCGGCCATATTTTCCACCATTATTGGACACCTCAGAGATCGCAGAACATCTGACACCAACAGATCTCAACCCTGACTACATGGAACAAACATCCATTGATCATATGATCAGATAGTGGACACACAGGTCAAGGACACTCACCAGCAGAGGATCCAACTTTATCGGATTGTCAAGGCAGGGAGACTCCTACACCAAGGCAAGTGGCTCACCTGGGGCCAAATCCAGCAGAAGTTTCCTCACATGATGGGGGAACTCAACGTAATGGAGACCATTGCTTCCTAAGGGGGGAGGATTGATTCAGGTGGAAATTGGTGGCCACCCACCTATTCCAACTGGCTCCTCTTGTCCATTTTTGTTTAACACGTTATTTTGTACTTCTTTGTAATTGTGGGTTCAACACTTATGGGGTTCTCTGAATCCCCGCACATCCTCCAGGTGGATATTGATGGCCTCTCGCCTAGTTCAACTAGCTTATTTTGTATGTTTTCATGTCAACACATCTTGTTGTACTTCCAAGGCCGTTTTGGGGCCCTAAACATTGTTTTTTTGGCTCACCATAGTCAAACTGTAGATGAAGTTAGAGTTTGATGGTGGAATGTGTAGCTCTCTGAAAGACCTTTCCAACGAGTTATCACGCGCCTAAAATAGAGGTCGTATGAAAAATTTACGACCCTAGGAAGTTGAGGTACCAACTTACCCATAGGGGCCCACGTGACTTTTGGTGTTTCACCTTTTAGGGTTAGATTTTTTTATGTCTAGGGTTTTGGAATTCATGAGTATTATCAAAAAGGCCCATGGAGCCTCATTGTAATCCATTCTACTCAACGGATGCACGCAGCAGCCACATCTCTTCTCAGAGATAGCTACCACCGTTCAAGCAAGTGTTTTCAGTTCTACAGTTTTACAGTTTCGGCCTATTTGATTATTCAATAGAAGATATTGTTCCTTGAATATCTGTGTTTATTCTTCATATCTTTGTGTTTATTGTAATCATTATGTTAATTAGTTCATTCCGCTCCTAAATCTGGATCAAGTGTAGAGGTGTGAAATTGCAAGAATGCGCGAGGATAATGTGTGTTGGTTCTCTGCATGAAGCATCCTAGCATGACAATGCTAGACCATAAGAAATATGAAATCTCAGCACAAGTGTTGAAAGAATGGATTCTCTACATGAGGATTCAAAATTGTCTGAGCGATTGCTTTGCAAAGCACATGCCCGCGAAGAGCATTATGACATCGCATCAGCAAAAGCACCCGCACAAACTGGATAAAAAAATAGGAATAAAGGCATCATAGCACAAAATTTTTGAAAAATAAATAAACCAGAGAGCTAACATTGCTTCAAGACGAAGTGAATTTACTTTGCATGAGTTCTAAATCATTGCCCTTTTCTTCTAAATCTGAGAAAAATCAATGCCCCAAAAGTAATTGGGCCTTCCTCCATATTACTTAGGTTGTCACAACAAAGTGCAGAACTATTGCAAATGCGGACCCATGGAAGCATAGCAACTTGCGACCATCTCTTTCCTTTGCACAATGGTCGAAAATAGAACAATTGTTTATTATGCATGCCATGTACCTGCGCCCATTGCCAATGAACACAACCAATAGGTATGCGCACTTGGAAAACATGTCGGTAGAAAAAGCCTCTATAGAATCACTGAGGTGGGGAACTATGAGTGCCAATGTGCAAAAGCACCATAATGAAAGCATGCCAGAGAATTGCTAACAATTATCTACACATGAACTGAAAACAGACCAAATGTCAACTATGTCAGGCAACAAAAAAAATTGTACAAAGCACGAAAGACACAACTATGTGAGATGTGGACAAAGCGTCAAAGTAACATTATGCGCACATGAGCAACAACGCATTGCAAATCACAATATTGAACATATGATGCACATGAATCTTCATTTTAGAGTGGATGAAATTTTTCATATACTCTTGCAAGATGTTTTTTTCATGCATTCCACGTGTCCCTTCTATTTTTGTTACTCTTCCATTAAATTGTGGAATGGATCAATATACCATTTCTTGCTTTTCCTTGACAACAAAATATCAATAATATCAATAAATAAATCAAATACCTAACATTGCTTCAAGACCAAGTGCATTTACTTTGTACCAGTCCTAAATCACTTCCCTTTCCTTCTAAATATAAGAAAAACCAATGCCCCAAAAGTGATTGGGCCTTCCTCCAAATTACCTAGCTTGTCACAACAAAGTGAAAAACTATTGCAAATGTGGAGCCACAGGAGCATATCAACTCGTGAGAATGTCTTTCCTTCGCACAACTGTTGAAAGTAGAGCAAGTCTTTTTTATGCCCGCTACATACCATCCCTTGATGACAATGCACACAACTAATATGTATGCACACTCGAAAAACATGGACATAGTGAAAGCTTTTGCAAAACCACAGAGGTGCAAAACTGCACAATGACAGTTCTGACATAAATTCTCTGCACAAGCATTTAAAATACACTAGTGCTACCTGCAGCAACCATATGCCTATGCAAAGTACACAACTTTATAACACATAAGTGAACCGGCTATGGACATATGTCCATAGCAAAAGCCTTTCCGCAACCTGAGAAGCCACATGCCTTGCCACAACCCAAATTGCACAACTATTGCAAATGCCAACACGTGGAAGCACCACAATGCAAGGATCCCTGACAATCAATATCAGTTTTCCGCACAACAATTGAAAATAGAACAAATGTTCATTGTGCCATAGAAAAAAATGCACAGAACCCATGGGTGCAGTCACAATATGTCTTTGCATAGAGCAGATATATGAAATACATAACTACACTGAGTACTAACATATGTTCATAGTAAAAGCCTCCATACAATGAGGAAAAATTCCATGGTCCAGGGCTATTGCAAGTGCCAAAATGTAAAAGCACTGTAGTGCAAACATGCCAGAGAATTGGTAACAATTTTCTGCATGGGAATCGGAAACAAAGAAAATTTCCACTATGCGAGGGATATACATGTGCGGGGGCGCAGAAGCTATGCTTGTGTTTTTATGCATATGCATACAGTCTCATAACTCCACAATTCAAATAGTTATCAATGCCATCAATAATAGAATATTGTTATGCATTGATAATATTTATAACTATTAGGCTAAGTATTGTTGTGCGGGGGATATACTTGTGTGGAGGTGCATAAGCTATACCTATTGTTATGCATATGCATAAAGTCTTGCAACTCTGTACTTCAAATAGTTAAATCAATGTTATCAATAATAGAATATTGCTATGCATATGCATACAATCTTGGATGAGAGTATCTTAGGGGGAAATGCTATCAATAATAGAAATATATATTAAGATTTTAAGATTATATTAATAAAAATTATATTTATATGCATAACTATGCAAATTTCTCTTACTTTAAAAATAAATTAATATAAAAAAAATGTTTTAAATATTAATTTTTATTTTACACACATATTCTCATCCAAGACTGTATGCATATGCTAACAATATTTTATTATTGACAACATTGATTTAACTATTTGAAATGCGGAGTTCTGAGAGTTTATTCATATGCATAACAACAAAGGTATAACTTTCGCACCTCTGCACAGGTCGATCCCCCGCACAAAACTACATAAAGCACGAAAGACATAGCTATGTGGGATGCCGAAAAATCATCAAAGAAAAATTTTCTGCACATAAGCAACAACGCATTGCACATTGCAATATTGAAAATCGGCCCCACGAGAGTCCTCTTTTTATATTCGATTATTTTTTTCATATGCCCTTGCAAAATATTTGTTTTATGTAGTCCACGTCTCCCTGCGCTTTTCATTGCTCTTCCATTGAATTGTCAAATGGAGGAATATATCATTTCTTGTCTTGCCTCAACAACGAAGATATACACACGTTGCAATGATATCAACATGAACTAAGACCCTATTTCTTGCAACAATTGCATCATATTGCCAACCTCAAGACATATCTTTCGAAAAAATGCAGCTATCTTCATCTTCAAATGTAATGAAAATGTGAAAGACATAATTGTACCAAGTTCCGTATAGGTCAATCCCCCACACAAAACTACACAAAGCATGAAAGACATATCTATGTAGGATGTCAACAAATTGTCAAAGCACAAGTTTCCGCACATAAGCAACAATGCATTGCACATTGCAATATTGAACATCTGCCCCACAAGAATCCTCTTTTTAGATTAAATTAATATTTTCATATGCCCTTGCAAATTTATTTTTTTATGTAGTCCACGTCTCCCTACCATTTTAGTTACTCTTCCATTGAATTGTCAAATTGAGAAATATATCGTTTCTTGCCTTGCCTCAACAACGAAGATACACATGCATTGTAATGATAACAACATGAACCATGATCCTATTTCTTACAATAATTGCATCAGATTGTCGACATCAAGACATATCTTTTGAAAAAATGTAGTTATCTGCATCTTCAAATGTAAGTGAAAATGTGAAAGACATAAGTGTACCAAGTTCCTGCACATTTTAATCACAAAAGTGTTGCAAGCATCGATGTGCGCAAGCACCACGATGCAAAGATGTCATAGAATTGGTATCAATTATCCACACAAGAATTGAAAATAGACCGAATATCCACTGTGAAAGGCAAAAACCTGTACAAAGCACAGAAGATGCAGAGATGCCATAGAATTGGTATCAATTATCCACACATGAATTGAAAATAAACGGAATGTTCAATGTGCAAGGCAAAAACCTGCACAAAGCGCAAAAGAAACAACTATGCGGGATGCAGACAAACCATCAAATCAAACATCTTCGCACAAAGGGAGCAATACATTGCACATCGCAACATCTTTCGAAAAATGCAGCTATCTGCATATTCAAATGCAAATGAAATCCAAAGAGAAATATCAACACACAATTTTTGCATACGATGAACCGCAAGGGCATTAAATAAAACACCAGAGCTAACTCCAATAAAACACAACACCTGCACTATGGATGAAGCATATACTACTAGACAAGAAGCACACAAAATAATTGCATCTGTCTAAGAAACATAGGTAAATATTTATATCTGCAAATGCAAAATAAGAATTGGTATAAATTATCTGCATAAGAATTGAAAACAAACCAAATGTCCACTATTCCAGGAAAAAACCTTGTACAAAGCACAGAAGATATAGTTACACGGGATGCAGACAAATTGTCAAAGTAAACGTTTCCACACATAACCAACAACACATTGCACATTGCAATATCTTTAAAAAAAATCAACTATCTACATATGGTGACCAAGAACATAGTTTAATAAAACACCAGAGAAAACTCCAATAAAACTCAACACCCACACTATGCATGAAGCATATACTATTAGACAACAAGCACGCAAACTAGTTGTATCTATCCAAAAAACATAAGTGAATATCCATATCTACAGACGAAAAATAAGCATCAATTTCTAATCTTCATTGCCATATAGCATACATTGCACATCATTTCTTACCCTCCGACATCAATTTGCAGAGGCCCAAAACCACAACTCCTACAAATCACAACACACAATGCTTGAAAATCGACAACACTCTCATCTTTCTGAACACCTTTTTTTCCTGTTAACCTTTAATTGTCTCCGGCCTATACACTTTCTATAAGAAACCCCGACCCCCGTTAAATTTCCTCTGCACAAAAACAAAACAATAATCAACCATTTCAACCAGTAAAAGACCAAAACTAGTTGCACAACACACGAGGGTTTTTCCCTACACACCTTTGACTATTTTTGGCCTACATAATTTTTGCCAATAACATAACAGAGCTAAATGCACTATGCATACAACCAAACTGGGTCAAACCAATATAGTAGATGCATAATAATCTTAAATTCATGTCTAGTAAGTCATTAATTGCAACACTTGCAACTTCCGAAGAACCTCGTCTTTTTGAGTTGAAAATTGACAACACCCTCGTCTTTCTACACACCTTTTTTTTCCTATTAACCTTTAATTGTCTTTGGCGTGCACACTTTCTGTAAGAAACCCTGACCCCCCTTAAATTGCCTTTGCAAAAAAACAAAACAATAATCAGCAATTTCAACCAGTAAGAAACCATAACTAACTGCACCAAGCAAAAGGGTCTTTCCCTGCACACCTTTTACTATTTTTGTCCTACACAGTTTCTGCCAATGAAAAAACAGAGCTAACTGCACTATGCATACAACCAAACTGGGTCAAAGCAAGATAGTAGATGCACAGTAAGCCCAAATTCATGTCTAGTAAGTCACTAGTTGCAACACTTGCAACTTTAAAAGAACCTCGTCTTTCTAGCTCGTAGCACACTATATCATGATAAAATGTAAAGAACTCAACAATTACTTTAACAAACAAACTCAATTAAAACTCCTTGCAATCCATAAAATCCCCCACACATAATCACATCATACAGTACGCATAAATCTATATATATTAAAACATGTCTATACATTGTATAATAATAAATACATTTGCATATTCTTCGACCTACAACTTTCAAGCATATACTATTAGACAAGAAGCACACAAACTAATTGCATCTGTGCAAGAAACATAGGTAAATATCCATATCTGCACATGCAAAATAAGAATTGGTATAAATTATCCACATAAGAATTGAAAACAAACCGAATGTCCATTGACCCCGGCAAAAACCTTGTACAAAGCACAAAAGATATAGCTACGCGGGATGCCGACAAATTGTTAAAGCAAATGCTTCCGCACATAAGCAACAACGCATTACACATTGCAATATCTTTCAAAAAATGAAACTATTTGCATATGGTGAACGAGAACAAAGTTTAATAAAACACCAAAGCAAACTCCAATAAAATGCAACACCCATACTATGCATGAAGCATATATTATTAGACAACAAGCACACCAACTAGTTGCATCTGTCCAACAAACATAATTGAATATCCATATCTGCAAATGCAAAATAAGAATCAATTTATAATCTTCCTTTCCATATAGCATGCAATGCACAAGATTTATTATCGTCCGACATCAATTTGCAGAGGCCCAACACCACAACTCCTGCAACTTGCAACACACAACGCTTGAAAATTGACAACACCCTCATCTTTTTGAACACCTTTTTTTCTTGTTAGCCTTTAATTGTATGCATCCTACACACTTTTTGTAAGAAACCCCGAACCCCCTTAAATTTCCTCTGCAAAAAAACAAAACAATAATCAACCAGTAACAGACCAGAACTGACTGCACCACACACGAGGGTTTTTCCCTACACACCTTTGACTATTTTTGGCCTACGCGGTTTTTTCCAATGATAGAACAAAGCTAATTGCACTATGCATACAACATAATTGGGTCAAACCAATATAGTTGATCCAAGTGGATATTGGTGGCCACCCACCTGTTCCAAATTCCAACTAGCTCATCTTGACAGTTTTCAGTTCAACATGTTTCTTTGTAATAGGTACATTTCTTTGTAATTGTGGGTTCTACACTTACAAGGTTGTCCTGAAGCCTTACACAACATCCAGGTGGATATTGGTGGCTGCCCACCTATTCCAATTGGCTTATTTTGGAAGTTTTCATGTCAGTACATATTTATGTACTTCGAGGGCCGTTTTGGGGCTCTAAACAGTGTTTTCCTGGTTTGCCACAGTCAAACTGTAGATAGAGTCAGAGTTTGACCGCATAATGCATATTTCTCGAAAAGACCTTTCCAACAGGCTATCATGCGCCTAAAACAGAGATCGTATGCAAAAGTTACGACCCTGAGAAGTTAATGTACTAACTTACCCCAATGGGGCCCACGTGACTTTTGGAGCTTCATCTCCTAGGGTTAGGTTTTTCGATGTCTAGGTTTTTGGCATTCATGTTTATCATAAAAAGGCCTTTAGAACCTCATTGTAATAATCTTCTTGCGAATTAGCGTAGCCGTCACATCTCTTCTCAGAGATAAAGTTGCCACCATTCTATCGAGTCTTACGCTCTGTATTTTTACAGTGTATGTACATTTCTTTCATTAATAGAAATCATGTATTAATTTATTTCTTTATTTCTAGAAATTTGTATGTGTATTTCATTATAATATCTCTGCTTTCATTTCGTTCCAAAAATAAATCCAGATCAGTGGTATTAGAGCAGGCTACTCTTGATCGTTTTTCAGTGCATGTCCCCGACGAGGTCCGAGTATAGCAAGTTGGGTCTTGAGCTTGTCTCTCTTGAGGACAATCGCTCTCACACACCCAAGGAACCCTCTATGGTCACATAAAAGAAAAATAATGGAGCAGAAGATTCTATTAACATGTTGCTTGAGCAAGCTCTCGCACGACAAAGGGATGAAATGATGGAGAATTTTTCCCACATCCTTCAATGCCTGTCGATAGCAACATGAGCATCTTTATCAAGCAACCACTTTGGAGGAACGTCTCCCTTCAAGGTACAAGTTAATTTTGATATTCCCGTATTTGAAGGTCAGAGAGATACAGATGCCTTAGAAAAATGGTTGAATCTTCTAGAAGGTTATTTCCCTGTTCACTATTTTTCCGACAGGGAAAAGATCACCTTCGCACTCCTCAAGGCTCTCCCCCATGTTAAACATTGGTGGGAAACTTACTAGGATAAAAGTTCCACACAAGAATTTGGAATATATGGGGTTGAGCCCACTTAGGATTTTTTTCTGGATGCGGTCAAGGAATGATACTACTTTGTTGATAACTATGAAGACCAATACATGAGATGGACCACACTGTGACAAGAGAAGAGCCAAATAGTGTCAGAATTCACAAATATTTTCCATACCTTGCGCACCAAGTTGGGTATCAAAGACTCCGAGCGACATATGGTTCTAAAATACTGTGGGGCTCTGCATAGGTACATCCAAACCGAAATGGATTTCCTAAACATCTCATCATTGGGAGTTTGCCTATCGATATGATGTCAAAATTGAGCAAAAATTTAGGCACCAGAACAAATGGGAGTTCAGGTCTGCAAATCCACAACAACCAAAGCATGGTAAAGACAACCCTAACCAAAAACCTTCCAACAACCAGTCCAAGACACAGGAAAAGAAGGGTAAAGAAAAGACAAAGAATGAAACTGGGAAGTGGTGCAACTTCCACAAAATTCCCTAGCACAACACAGATGAATGTCGCTCGAAAAATTCATTGGTGGTTGACGTCAAAAACAAGGAACTAAACCCTGATTCAAAATCTGATCCAGAAAACATTGAAAACAAATAGATCATCGACACAGACCCTACTGTTATTGTCGTGACTGCAACAATTCAACCAAAAGAACCAGCAGATCCCAAAGAGGGGGAGCGCCTCTTCCATTCATAGATGTAGGTGAAGGGGACCCCGTTGCATTTCATTGTTGATAGTGGTAGCCAGAATAACCTCATCTCAATTGATGTGGTAAAACAGTTGGGGTTTTTGACAACACCACACCCACAACCATACAACATTGGATGGCTTTACCAAGGACGATATCTCCATGTCAGCCAGCAGTGCCTCCTGTCCTATGGCATCCAACCCTTCAAGGATGAGGTAGTGTGTGATATTTCCCCTCTTGATGTTTGTGATGTTGTTTTGGGCCAACCATATATGTGGAAACGTCATGTTGTTTACGAGTCTTGACCCTGTAGTGTCATTATTACTCTGGGGGGTCAGCTCTACAAGATACCAGAGGTAGTTCCGACTATTGTTCCACCAAAACGGTGTCGCAATGATCCGAAAAGATATTTTAAAGATTATGGTTAAGTTTTAAAGCATGAGTTCATTAACCATTTAGGAATTGAATAAAGAGAAAGAATTAATGTTATAACATGGCAGCCATAATAATATATGCATATCTGAAATTAAGCACAAAGAATCAACAAACCATAACAACAAAGTTGTTAACGGAGTTCGACAATATCGCCTACCTCTCTGGGCCTTTGTCTTAGTGGGTGAGGCTTTCTTATTTCTCTCCAAATCTTCAAAAGTACATCAGAAAAGTGTCAAATGGAGTACAACTTGGTCTAGTTGTGTTCTTCTAGACCTCAAGAACCCAACACAATTGATGGCACTGAAAATAGTTGAACGAAGATCCTGAAAATGGCCCGCAAAGTTCGTCTCCTCAATGGCTTCCCTGCATAAAAATGGCTTTGACTGTCAAATTCCTCAGCATTTCTCCTTCTCTGAACTTGTATAAGGCTACCAAGAACCTTTGGTTTATATGGGTTTGAATTTGGCAACAACCTACCAACTTCCGATCTGGCCTCAAAAAGGGCTCCAGATCCTCCAATAATGGACAAAATCTCCCAAAAACAAGATTAAAATCAATTAAAAAATATATTATATAGTTTAAAAACCAAAATTGGGTAAATCTGGGTGCAACCCCCAAAGTTCAGGCCCCTAGTCCTATGGCGTTGTTCCATGTTTCCTTGGTCTGGCGCGTTGGCCCCTTACCCTTCGAGTCTTGGTCATGTGGCTTGGCCATATGGCCTCGCTCTAATCCTCCACACGCCCTGCAGTTGATTAGGCCCTGGTCTCCATCCCCTGGTCGGTCGGGGTTGGGCCCCGCCGACCAGGATTTATCCCCAATTCTCGCGCAAACTCACAACAAAACAAAAGTCCGTCAGGAGTTGGTTAAGAACCAACTAGTAGCCCGACCAATCTGACAATGGTTGCAAAGAATCGGTGTGGGTGGAAGTCGGGTGTTCGAATCCCGCGAAGTAGCAATTATTTTGACGTAGCCGACATAGGCAAAATATGGAGTGTCACATGGTGCCCTCTGATTGGTCCACATGTCACCTTGTGATTGGTCCGTACTATCACATTCAACGACACAATCATCATCCTGTCAGCCTACCACGTCACCTTCGTACAACCCAGTCAGCTACCACATCAACTTTTGTACAACCCTGTCACTTGCCCAGTCACCTGCCATGTCATCTGTCATACAACCACATGTATTTCCACGTCACTTCCATATAGCCCAGTCCGTACGGCAACGTGTCAGCCTGTTATTGGGCCACATCACTGTACGAACTGCCACGTGTCATCTGTATAGTGACACGTCTCAAATCCATGCAGTGACAACTCAACCTGAAAATGTCAAATCTGTGTGACACGTGTCACCTCCCGGTGATGCCACATCAGCATGATGACATCATGCTGACATCACCTGTCGTATTGCTGACATCAGCGTTGACTTTGACTAATTGACTTTTTTTTATCAGAACGCGATAACTTTCGCATACAGTGTCTGTTTGAGGAAAAAAACTATATGGCCGGAATCAGTGCAATGATATGGACACAATGGTGTTGGTTTCGTCTGATTCCAAGGACTTTTATTTTTAGGCCTTCCTAGACCCATTTTGGATCACGCCTCCCTACTAAGATCTTTTGATCCTCCAAAAGGGTACTAACCAGTCATCAAGTGCGGGATAGGCCACCCCACTTGTTCTTTTTCTTTAAACTCTATCATGTGCACCTGTCTCATCAAGATCAACTGCAAAACAACCATGACAACTAACAACATATTGTTAGCCACTTGTACTTTGTCACATCTTACTAAAGCCACCACCATCCATGTTGAAAACATTAGCAATGATAACATCAGAAATATGACTGCAAATGAGCTAATATGTTTGTAGTACTTGCACGACATTAGCTTATCTTGAAGCAAAGTATGATTGAACTGCCATTCTACAATCATCTTGTGTTCATGCTTAAGATCAATTGCTTGATTTGGCACAATTATAGGTGTGTTGCTTGCATGAGTTGCCTTCCTTAATTGTTCCATTGTTTGAAGAGATTGATTTGTTTTTAAGTGATGAGCATGTACAACATATTCATTGCCTTCTTTGGTTAAGTGATATTGATTATGTTCCATGTAGAAGATTTCTTTACGATCATACAAATAAGGACTACCTAATACCATTCCACATTCATTGAGTGGCACCGCATCACACGTTACCTCATCAACAAATTTTGATGAAATTGCAAACTTTAAAGTGCATTGCTTTGTTATGTGCAATTTATGACTGTTGCTTATCCATTTAAGTGAGTAAGGTTTATGATGCATCTGAGTGTTTAATCCCAATTGTTTAACCACTTCCTCTGAAATCAAGTTAGATTGAGATCCACTATCTATCAACGTGTCAACCTTGGTATGCCTCATTATGACCCTTATGTGAAACAATTTGCATCTAGAACCATATCCATCACCAATTTTACCTGTCAAACCAACTCATGTGATTTTAGACTCATCACCTGAATCCGATCCCAAGTCGATTGGTCGTGTTGTTGTTGTAGTTGTTTGCCTCCCTTTCCTCTTATTGAACCACTTCGGTCTCTTCTCGGGATGCAATTTCCAGCAATGGTCATCATCACGTCCTTCTTTCTTGCAATGCTTGCAAGAGAGCTTCTCTTCCCTTCTTGTCGCTGAATTTGTTTTCTTTCCATTCCACTTTCTTTTGTCCTCTTTTCTTGAAGACGATTCCCCTGATACACCAACTCCTATTTTCCATGCTTTAATGTATGTTGCTTGAACAGAAACCTTATCAAGATTAGTAGGTCCAAACATAAATACAGTGTTACGAATGTGTGCAGGTAAACCTCCTATATACTTCATAATAGTTTCTTGGGCATGTAATGGAATGTCTAACATTAATTCCATCTTACAAAATTAATATGTGTATTATTGCATTGTTTGTCCCTTTCTTAGTTTAATACCTTGCCATTCAATTAAAGCCTTCTCTTTATAACCCAAAGGATAAAATTGTTTTTTAAATGCAGAAACAAAAACTTGCCATGATGGAAATACATTACCCACTTGTTGTGTGCCATTTTGCAACTTGCTTTGCCACCAGATGAGTGTTGTGCCTACAAGTCGAAGCGATGCCAATTTGATTTGAGTTGCCTCATCCTTGATTTGTTGCATACTGCAATAAACTTCCATCTGTCTGACCCATCTATCAAGCCTTTCTGCATTGACTTCACCATCATGCATGGGTAATTCAAGCTTCAAATCAAGCTTAAGTAAAGGCATATCATGTTTATGTTTATGGGAATGTTTTCTTGTGGTGGATTTGGAACTTGTACTTGAAGAAGAAGAAGATGATGGAGAAGAAGGAGGTGAAAGAGGAGGTTTAGGAGGATCCTCTCCTTCTTCACTTTTGGATTTTGAAGATTCACCTAGAATCGGTCTCTTTATTTCCAAGTAATCATCATATAAAACCTTTACCATCTCCGACATGGGGAAGAAAGTCTTTTGAAACTCTATCTCGGTATGAGAAAGTCCCTCTTCCGATGCCATCTTCTCACTTTGAGAAGTCCTCTTTCTCAATCCAATCTCGAGATTCTCTTCAACAAGCTCGCCTTCACCATGATTAAGCTTTTCCCTAGTAATCATGCAAACTCAAAAACCAACCATCAACCTACTTTGATACCTCTTGATCCATATCATGTTTATGTTTATGGGAATGTTTTCTTGCAGTGGATTTGGAACTTGTACTTGAAGAAGAAGAAGTTGATGGAGAAGAAGGAGGTGAAGGAGGAGTTTTAGGAGGATCCTCTCCTTCTTCACTTTTGGCTTTTGAATATTCACCCAGAATTAGTCTCTTTCACTCCAAGTAATCATCATATAAAACCTTTACCATCTCCAACATGGCGAAGAAGGTCTTTTGAAACTCTATCTCGATATGAGAAAGTCCCTCTTTCGAAGCCATACTCTCACTTTAAGAAGTCATCTTTCTCGATCCAATCTCAGGATTCTCTTCAACAAGCTCGCCTTCACCATGATTAAGTTTTTCCCTGGTAATCATGCAAACTCAAAAGGCAACCGTCAACCTGCTATGATACCACTTGATCCGAAAAGATCTTTTAAAGACTATGGTTAAGTTTTAAAGCATGAGTTCATTAACCATTTAGGAATTGAATAAAGAGGAAGAATTAATGATATAACATGATAGCCATAATAATATATGGAGATCTGAAAGTAAGCACAAAGAATGAGCAAACCATAACAACAAAGTTGTTAACGGAGTTCGGCAATATTGCCTACGTCTCTGGGCCTTTGTCTCAGTGGGTGAGGCTTTCTTATTTCTCTTCAAATCCTCAAAAGAACATCATAAAAGTGTCAAATGGATTACAAACTGGTATGGTTGTGTTCTTCTAGACCTTAAGAACCCAACACAACTGACGACACTGAAAACGGTTGAACGAAGCTCCCGGAAATGGCCCGCAAAGTTCCTCTTCTCAATGGCTTCCTTACATAAAAATGGCTTTGACTGTCAAATTCCTCAACATTTCTCCTTCTCCGGACCTATCTAAGGCTGCCAAGAACCTCTGGTTTATATAGGTTTGAAGTTGGCAACAACCTCCCAACTTCCCCCTAAGATCTGTCGTCAAAAAGGGCTCCAAATCCTCCAATAATGGACAAAATCTCCTAAAAACAAGATTAAAATCAAATAAAAAATATATTATATAGTTTTAAAAACAAAAATTGGGCAAATCTGGGCGCAGCCCCCGAATTTTGCGCCCCTGGTCCTATGGCGTTGTTTCATGTGTCCTTGAGCTGGCGCGTTAGCCCCTTACCCTTTGGGTCCTGGTCATGTGGCTTGGCCATATGGCCTCGCTCTAATCCTCCACATGCCCTGTAGTTGATTAGGCCCTGGTCTCTAGCCCCTGGTCGATCGGGGCTAGCCCCCACTGACCAAGGCTTATCCCCAAATCCCCTGCAAACTCACAACAAAACGAAAGTCCATCAGGAGTTGGTTAAGAACCAACTAGCAGCCTGACCGGTCCGACAATGGTTGCGGAGACTCGGTGTGGGTGAAAGTCGGGTGTTCGAATCCTGTAGAGTAGCAATTATTTTGACCTAGTTGACATAGGAAAAATCCATGGTGCCACGTGGCACCCTTTGATTGGGCCATGTGTCACCCTGTGATTGGTCTGTACTATCATAGTCAATGGCATAGTCATCGTCCAATTAGCCTGCCACATCACCTCCCTACAACCCAGTCAGCTGCCACGTCAACTTTCATATAGCCATGTCACATGTCGTACATCCATGTGTCATGCCACATCACATCTGTACAGCCTAGTCACCCTGCCATGTCAGCATCTGTACGACCCAACTATCGTTTGTACGACTACGTGTCAGCCCAATATTGGGCCACGTCATTGTACGGACTGCCATGTGTCATATTACAATGACACGTGTCAAATCCGTACAGTGCCAACTCAGCTCAAAAATGTCGAATATGCGTGACATGTGTCACCTTCTGGTGATGCCACATCAACATGATGACATCATCCTGACGTCACATGTTGTATTGCTGACGTTAGCGTTGACTTTGACCAGTTGACTTTTTTTTCCTGTTTGGGAATTTGATCAGAACACGATAACTTTCGCATACAGTGTCTGTTTGAGGAAAAGAATTATATGGACGGAATCAACGCGACGAGACAAACACAATGGCGTTGGTTTCATCTGATTCTAAGAACTTTTATTTTTAGGCCTTCCTGGACCCATTGTGGTTCTTGGAGTCATTTTGGATCACCCAAGGTAATCTCTCATACTACAAAATTCATCCTCTTCACAGTTTGTTCAAAGGATGCACAACGAGCCACTACAACCTCAACACCTTCTATCCAACAAAAGCAGATTGCAGAAGAGAAACCAAATATTGTTTCTTCACCTACAATGGTGCCTACACAATGCCACATCAAGCCCAGAGACAACAGGTTGGTGGAACAGATTCAACCCCGCCAACAACAGGTTTGTGACAACCTTCCATAGACCAAGCAACACAACTTCTCCAATAAGGCACGCAACTCACCAAGATTCAAATTTCGAAAATGCTTTTCCCTCTTACCCGAGCACTTAATGCAATGGATACCATTGATTCCTAAGTGGGGAGGATTGATCCAGGTGGATATTGGTGTCCACCCACCTGTTCCAAATTCCAACTGGCTCATCTTAACAATTTTCAGTTTAGCACGTTTCTCTGTAATGGGGACATTTCTTTGTAATTGTGGGTTTTGCACTTACGGGGTTGTCCTGAAGCTTTACACAACATCCAGGTGGATATTGATGGTCACCCACCTATTCCAACTGGCTTATTTTGGAAGTTTTCATGTCAGTACATCTGTATGTACTTCCAGGGCCGTTTTGGGGCTCTAAACAGTGTTTTCTTGGCTTGCCACAATCAAACTATATCCAGAGACAAACATAATGCGTCGTTCTTGAAAAGATCTTTCTAACGGACTATCACGTGCCTAAAACGAAGATCGTATGCAAAAGTTACGACCCCGGGAAGTTAATGTACTAACTTACCCCAACGTGGCCCACATGACTTTTGGCGCTTCATATCCTAGGGTTAGGTTTTTGGATTTATAGGGTTTTGGCATTCATGCTTATCATAAAAAGGCCTTCATGGCCTCATTGTAATCATCTTCTTGTGAATGAGCGTAGTCGTCACATCTCTTCTCAGAAATAAAGCTGCCACCATTCTAACGAGTCTTGCACTCTGTATTTTTACAGTCTCTGTACATTTATTTCATTAATAGAAATCATGTATTGTTGTATTTCTCAGTTTCTGACAATTTGTATGTGTATTTCATTATAATATCTCTGCTTTCATTTCGTTTCGAAAATAAATCAGCATCAATAATAGATGCACAATAAGCCCAAATTCATGTCTAGTAAGTCGTTAGTTGCAACACTTGCAACTTCAGAAGAATCTTGTCTTTCTGGCTTCAAAATCGACAACACCCTCATCTTTCTAAGCGCCTTTTTTCCCTATTAAGATTTAGTTGTCTTCGGCTAGCACACTTTCTGTAAGAAACCCTAACCCCCCTTAAATTTCCTCTGCAAAAAAAAAAAACAGTAATCAACCATTTCAACCAGTAACATACCTGAACTAACTACACCAAGCACAAGGGTTTTTCCCTCCACACCTTTGACTGTTTTTGTCCTACACAGTTTCTGCCAATGACATAACATAGCTAATTGTGCTATGCATGCAACTAAATTGGGTCAAAGCAAGATAGTAGATGCACAAGAAGCCCAAATTCATGTCTAGTAAGTCACTAGTTGCAACACTTGCAACTTTTGAAGAACCTCGTCTTTCTGGCTCGTAGCACACTATATCATGATAAAATGCAAAGAACTCAACAATCACATTGAACAAACAAACTCAATTAAAACTCCTTGCAATCAATAATAGATCCTGCACAGAATCACGTCACACACACACACACACACATATATATATTAAAACATGTCTATACATTATATAATAATAAATACATTTGCATATTCTTTGGGCTACAACTTTCAATGTCCCCATTCAACGACTGACACTGTGGCAAGCTTCAAAAACTGAGATCGTCTCGGAACTTTGACACTTGTACCTGCACCCCTTCTAGCCATGTGGTACAATTGCATAATTAAATTGCTTATTAAATTGCCACCGTCGATCCGACAATACGATCTTATTTTGAAGGAACAATCACAAACCAAAAAATAAAATTGAATTGTTCGTTCCAAAATTAAACTAAAAAAAAAACGATAAATTTTGAGTCAACATGAAAACTAAATCATGATCAATACAAAAATCGATTGCTATAGTCCTGGACCTTTAACAAGAACTTAAAAAAAAAAAGATTTTTTTTTAATAGTTTTAAATTAAGTGTTAAAGGTATACTGAAAGTAAAAAGGATTGTTAAAGGAAAAAACATTACCATTGCTTTTAAATGGGAAGAAAGTGAAAAATATATTATAGTGAAAAAAGAAGAAGATTTATTTTTAATAGTTTTGAAGTAAGTGTTAAAGTTGTATTAAAAGTAAAAGGGATTATTAGAGGAAGAAACATTACCATTGCTTTTACGTTGGATAAAAGTGAAAAATATATTGACATAGAGTTTGCCCAATAGAGTATAAATTCTAAGCAAACATAAGCAAGAAAATAAAATTTAATGAAAAATGACATGGAGTAAAAATTCTTCTTCGTGATTATGTTCAAACCCTGTTTCGTTTATATAACTTTATGTGCGAAAACATTAAAATTTTGTAAGGTTGAATATAGATGAAAGTACATTAGAGTACCTTATGGTGAAGTAGCACACAAAAGTTCATTCATCATAAGATATAAAGAAAATGATTAGAATTCACTAAAAAGGGGTAAGGAATAAAAAAAAATATTTTACAAGATTTTAGTGAATGAAGATGAATGCATTTCTCATTTTAGGAAGTATAACTAAGTTTATAGCGATATTTCTCGCTTCATTAATTCAAAGGGTATAGGGTTAACAGTTCTAAGTTTATAGGTGGGTAGCGGGTACTAACATTAAAGGAAAGCATCTCCTTCATCGCAATGTTGTCTGAATTCATCAATCATATTCTGGGCAACGTTGGGCTCGACCGGTACAAGAATAATATTGGTACCCCCGCCCGCGCATAGCAAGTGTTCTGGAAGCAGGTGAATGTTGTCTGAAGCAACATTTTAGTGAATGAAGATGAATGCATTTCTCATTTTAGGAAGTATAATTAAGTGTTTGGTTGTACAATTTAAGAAGTAAAGAATGAGAAGGAGATGCAAAAATAAATTCAAGAAACAATTTATTGACAAAGATATTAAACATACGATTCAACAATGTGTTTAAAAATCAAGGTACAAATTATGGATAGCGAAATCATCACATACCCAATTGAAGTTGAAAAGTAAAAGTGTTTTTTTTATAACCATAATTGAACTTAGGTTATATTAATAAGGGCTATTTCGAAACAAACATTGAGCAAAAGCATTACGAAAAGAGGCTCCCAACCTATCAAAATTTCTAGATCTATAACATAAGGCAAAATATGTTTACTTAGACTATTACTAGACTCATTAGAGTTGATTACATCCTTGTAAAAACTACCTTAACACCAAATAATCTTGTAAAACATACATTAATTGGAAGAAACAAAGTCTGGTATTTTAGGAGCTCTAGGAGGAACTCCTTCCTCGGTCTCCATAAGAGTGATGCCTCTACCGCTGGTGCTTGCTCCATTGTTGGGTCCTTCTTCTCTGGGAAGCATTTTTCCATGAACGTAAGATGCATATACCATAAGCTGGGTGTTGAGATGAGCTTAGCTTTTATCTGTTGGATTTTTTATTCCATACCATCCATCCTCCCGTTGAGAGCAATTATAACCACCTTTGTTTCCTGATTTTTGGAGATGGTTACGTTGGCTAGGGCCTACTCAAAATCACCAAATTTGCTTGAGAGATGATGAAGAGCCAAGTTGTTGGACTGTGCTATTTCCTCATGTCTCTTAAGCACTTTCCTGAAATCATTCCAAGAGAGATCTGTGGCTGGGCCATGGCTGGAGGTGGTATAAACCTCAACTAAAGAACCTAGTTTCCCAAAATACCCAGATCTCAAATCCAAATATCAGTTAAAGAGAAACCACAATTGAGAGTAAACATATTAGTATGGCCATGAACCTTACTCGAACCTGCTATTTATAAAAGGAAGAGCATAGAGGCCCCACAGTCATCTGCGTCAATGAAACAAAGAAAGCATAGAGAATGCCCATAATTCAACTGACCAAAACAAATAGCGTAGAACCCGACAAACAATACTTCCTTGCAGTTGAGCACGAGCTTTCCCTGAGATGAAACCCCTACTGTACCACAAACAACACAGTCATGATGAATTTGCGCAGACGAAATAGCCATGGTTGAACCCATTGAACCCGCTTTAAATATAGAACACCACACCTCATAATGAAATCTCGCATAGGGGAATTTAATCCCCAAGTGTGTGAGGAGGGAAGCCCAAAGCTCAAGATCCACCATCTACCAGCTTAAGGGCGCGAAAAACAAAAGGGGTGGAAGGGAAATAAAGGCAAGACACGAGCCCCCCAAACCCCATTTACCAACATTTATCCTTTGGTTAATCTAGCTCCTACCTTGACCTGGTGATCGACAATAGAATTTAGGTGCCATTTAACATGGTAGAGTTTGATCTTGTCAAAATTTTCACTGAGCATGATGATACAATGTATTATCCCATTGAATAAATTGGTTTTGAATTGGGTTAAACTGATGACCGCTGGAATCACCAACATTAAATCACCAAAGACTGCCTGATTTGTGATGTTCCTTTTCTTAGCGATACTTAGCCTCTGGAATATAGCATATGCTTCAACGATGTTATTGGAAGCGACACCCAGACCCCATGAATAGTGAGTGACAATGTTTCCTCTAGGATGGAGAAGACTCCTACCCATGCCTACCACCTAGTAAAAGTGTTGCTAATGAAGAAAGTTTATCTATTATAAAAAAAAAATTAAAAAAAATAACATTAATCAACAAAACAACATCTATAGATATAATTACAGATCACGCTATCACCATTGACGAAATCATATCTCAATTTAAATGTATCAACATATCAATAAATAATGAACTACCAATTTCCAATTATGATGATTAGAAAGAAGATCCATAATTATACCCTATCATTAACCCTAAAATAAAAATGTCATTCCATGAAATAATATTTCTATAAACAAAAATCAATCTACATTTTTTAATATTAGAACTCTAATCTAAACTATTTAAAAATGCATAAATTATTTACAACCATATCATTAACCCTAAAATAAAAATGTCATTCCATGAAATAATATTTCTATAAACAAAAATCAATCTACATTTTTTAATATTGCAACTCTAATCTAAACTATTTAGAAATGCATAAATTATTTACAAATGCATATGAAGAATTGGGATGAAAGAAGATGTAATCAAAAGTCTCACCATATAGTCACCATATAGTTATGAAGAGAATTGATTTAGGGTGGAGCTGGTCATTTCACAATGTGACAAAGTATGCATAATTTTGAAAGCCATATTCATGGTTAAAATTTTTGAAGGTCATACTATCTCGTTTTCTCAACCACAATAATAATATAGAAATAATTGATTTAAAAAAATTACAAGTTGAAAAGACTAACATCATTCTCCAATTTTGAGAACATAACATCATTTAAAAAGGAAAACATATAATATATATAAATAACATTACATAATAATAAATAATAATAATAAT
>ML783896.1:150548-176146 GCA_009831015.1 Picea engelmannii | reverse complement strand
TGACACCTTTTTGTATCACCCACAATAAGTCTTCCTTTGAAGTCTTGGCTTCCAGGAACTTGAAGTTTCTTGATCCATCAAGCTTATCTTCCATCATAGTTTTGTTCATCATAATTTTAGATTCTTCACAGCCCTTTGTCAACTGGGCTAGAAAACCTAACGACTAGGCTAGGCTAGCACTTTTAGGTTTTGTTGGACTTATGACTGCCAACAATAAGCCTTTGAAAGATAGGAGAACACTGGTGAGCTGAAGAGCTCCTTCACTGAGTTTGCAGAAACCCTAATACTGAGATTTCTGCAGAAATTAGCAAAACCATAGAAATCCTAGGGCCAAAATTTCAAAATGCTCGAAATTTTGATCTGAAGCTTGCTGGAGGTGCGCTGAAGGAGGTCGTACACTCCTATGCCCTTTTTAGCCCTAACGTCCAAGTGCCAAGTGTTGAAAACCTCCAGAAGAGTAGGCCGTACGGATTTTCTGGGAACCCTAGGAGGGCCGTACGGTTTCTGCAGAAGAGAGAGAGGATGGCTGAAAGTTGTTTGTGCAATGGGTTCTTCAAGACCTATGCTCTGATACCATGTTGATTTTTCAATAAGAATTGTTAAACATGAAGTTCATTCCATTTTTAACATTCAACCATTACCATTAATGTTGCATCAACCAAGATCACAAGAAGAAGCACCATTCACAAGAACACAAGAAGTATCTTGGGAAACCCTTCTCAACAAGGGAAGAAAACCCAGCCAAATCCTTTGCTATATTCTTCAAGAGAAAGACCTTCACCACCAAGAAAACATAGCACACAAGAGGGTGCTCAAACCCTAGAAGACTAGCGCCCAAGAGAGGTGCACTCTTTTCCCAAGAAGGTGTACTTGCTGAAATTTCCAAACTCACATGAAAGATATGATTCCTCAATGGGGAATTTACCTTTACTTATACTAACATGAACCTGTCAACAAAAGTGTCTATTGGCACAACAGGGCCGACCTCACTAGCTGATAATATAATTAATATTAACGAGATTAATTATCTTTTACATTAATTACCAGTCACATTAAGGTGGGGCCGACCTATACCCTTTACATTACAATTCGGGTTACAGGTAGGTCCGACTCTTGAACAATATAGCAAGGGATCTGATACACCCACTAGTGCTCATCCACTAGGGGCACATCCATATCTCTGGCTCACTGCATTACACAGAAGAACCACTTCTTCACTAGTGCTCGGCCACTAGGATCACGTTCACCTATGCTTGTCCACAGGCACGTCCACTCAACAGATCTTCTTTCCCACTGCATTACAAAGGAGAGTCATCTGGAGTTTCTCGTCAACTCTTCTGCTCAGAGGAGGCTAATACATCATCTTCATTTCTGTTCTCATGACGATGCACCCAACACTTTGGGATTTCACACGTTCACCTTGTGCTCAGCCACAGGCACACCCAACTCTGCAGATCATCTTTCTCACTGTGTTACACAGGAGAATCATCTGGAGTTCTTCTCAACTCTCTGTATGGAGGAGGTCATCTCTACGTTCCAACTCTGTCTCAGATAGGAACCACACACCCTTCTCAGGGGCTTTCTCTCAGGTTTGTAAGCTAGAGAATATCTCACATAGCTGCAATGATCCACATCTCACAGGTTTGTAAGCTGGAGAATATCTCACATAGCTGCAATCATCAACATGATTGGCCTTTGCTTGAATCCCTGCTCTCTCTCTCTCATAGTCGCTCAACCTATTCAGCTGTTCGTATGTTAATGAACTCTCTATCTTGACCTGTTTTTATACTTTCAGTTGAGACCAAAGCCCTAATCTATTTTTGAGATTATTCCTAGTCTAAGTCATGCATGCATGAAATACACTTTTTAGACTCAACAACTAAATATAAGACTTTTTCACCTTTTTACTAGAGTGAATTACAAAAATAGAATTACTTTTCGAAAATAGGAATATGTCGAACTACTTCTCACACGTTCACATTGAAACCTGTGCGGAAGTTCCTTTCCGAGCTATATTTCTCAATAGGTGAGACTATGTGTTGGCAACTTATATGCCTAAAGAGGTCATAGTGGGTCCCTATAAGCCCATTGGAAGCTTGTAGGAATCCGAGATCGAAGTGCATACGCAACAATGTCAGATTTTGATTCCTTTTTAAGTTGCAAAATGAAATGAAAGTTGTTATTGAAATTGTCTTAACAGAATTTATGAAGCTATTGAAGGTAAGCATTCATTTTTGGATTCATTGCTTTCATTTTTTGTGATTTATCTGAAATAAACCTAAGCTACGATTCCTTTTAYTGATTGCATTTTGAGTAAACCAATATAATGATACTTGGTATCTTGTTGGAAGGCAACAAACATCAAATTTGCGGTTGGAAACTAGTTAAAACCCAAGGGAATGAGAGTTAGGTAAAACCTGCTAGTTTTTTTAGCTCGGTAGGTGTCTCAGCATGGGCCTAAATGTCCTAGGCATGCTGATGGATACATTAAATTCCTAGATCGGCTTTATTTATTTTATCCTAAGTTTTAACTTAGGAAAAACTAAAAAGTCACTTAAATGACTTTTTTCTCAGATTTATGAAAAAGTCACTTTTCAGAAATTAATAATTCACAAAAGTGTATTTCTGGAGGCTTCTAGAAGTCTCTTGAAAAAATGAATTAGAGATATAATTAGAAGGGCTGAGTGTGAGAGGGACACACATTCTCATTTGTGAGAAGAGGAAGAGGGTGCTTGGGCAAGAGAAGGAGAGGGCAAGCCGTTGAGGAAGAGGGCGATTTCTGAGCCAGACTTGGGCAGCCAGTAGAGGCCGAACCAGGGCCATACTGGGCAGCAGAGAGAGGCCGAACTCAGGCCACATACAACAGATTTCAGGAGGCTGTTTTTCAGGCCCAAAAAAGCACGCTGAGTTTGCTGGACTGTTTTTTTCGCTGAGTGAGGAAACTTGCTGAAGAAATTTCTGTAAAAAATTTCTGATTTTCTGCAAAAAATTTCTGATTTTCTGCTGCTGTAAATTCTCTTGAAAGCCCATGATAGAAGCCCCTCTTTGCTGGTTTTCCCCACACTAGGGTTTCCAGGGTATTTATGGTGTTGTCCATTTTATGTGTTTGGTTTTCTGTATGTGCTTCTGCTGCTATTTTGGTTAAATAACTTAGTTGTAATATTTATGCATAATTTTCTGAGTTTATATCAGCATTGATTAAATTCTGGTTAGATAAAATTATTGGCATAATATTCTGGTTGCTGAGTTATAGGAAATTTAAGAAAACCTAGCTCTCATAGTGCCATCAAAATCCTAAGTTCGTTCCTTGACCAAAATTAGACTAATCACTGAACAACTTGTATGAAACTGACATATAAACTTAAATGAGAACTGAAAATGAATGAAACTATGCATTGAACTTGAAAACAACTATATTTTTGATACCCCTTAGCAAGATTGTGAAACTGTTGAGGAATAAAGTTCCTTTCTTAGTTTTAAAATCAAGTGTTAGGTTTAGTTTTAGATTCAACTGTTGAGAATGGGGTAATCCTCACGTTAGACTAATTAGTGAACAACTTGTATGAAATTCACATCTAAACTTGAAATGAGAACTGAAAAGGAAACTATGTATTGAACTTGAAAACAACCCCTTATCAAGATTGTGAAACTGTTGAGGAATAAAGTTTCTTTCTTAGTTTTAAATCCAAGTGTTAGGTGTAGCTTTATATAATCCCCACATTTGGCTATGGTCAACTCTTATTGTGCCATTAATGTAATTGGTTGGGCATTTAAGTGTTCATTTATTGCATTATAAGGTTATGGTTAAGGCCGACCTAGTCAACTTTGATATGTAGGCTCAATAACCCTCTTGGGGAGTGCTCCCAAAACCCCTTTCGGGGAGGGAGCCCTACTTCTTAATTAACGCTTTGCATCACATGTGCCATATCCTGTAAATAGATGCACAACATCCTGGGTGAAAGCAGGGGATGTCCTTCAAAGAACCATGTCAGGTGCATCCAAATCAAATCAAAGTATGGAATCATGTAAAACCAATGTTCACAAGGTATGAAAGCCCTTAGATCATACAAAATAAGTTGCTACTTAAGATAGAAGCCACATAAATAGTTCACATCAAGCATCCCCTTCAAATTTCACATTAGCTGAAGACTTTATGTAAGTTGGCAAGTTTGAATATGAGAGGACCATCATCAGACCCTATAAGGTGTGCTAACCAATATAGGAAAGAAATACCCAAGTAGAGGGATATGTCCCGGGGTAAGAAGGAAAGAAAAGAACCCTTCAAGAGTAAGTATGATAGTGAAATGTGTTGGGATTACTTCATGGCTTATGGAGTCATTTGGTCCATTTCTATCAGCTTCTTTGTGGAGGGTGCGCTTGCTCTTGAGTTACCATTTTCCAGGTGCTATGTTTTTCCAACTCCTTAATCTACCTTTTTATAGTCCTCTTATTTATTTGCAAGTCCCCTTTATAAGGTTTCAATCTTTAGCATCCATTGCTTTGGGACTAGCGCGAATGCGGAAAGGGTGGAGCTCAAGTATGCACCGGCTTTTGAGATTCCTTGCTCTTATCTCTTTCTTTCTTTAGCATCATTCTTTCTTCATTATTTTTTACTAGTATGGTGCAATCAACCTTGTGGCCTTTAGCCCCTCTTCTCACGAGAGAATGAACCATGACCCATTATCGAAGTTTAGTACATCGTGACAGGCTCCAGGATGGTAAGTGTTAAGTATGGCGGGGAAACAGAACGTTACCCTTGTGAGCCCCCCCCAGTAGTACTTCTTTTCCTTGGGGGTGACAACACGTGACTCGAGTACAAATGCTGGCCACCGAGGTGAAACAAGGAAACAAACATAACTTCTTGAGCGTATGATCCATTATCCAATTTCAACCAATGATCCTCATTCACATGCCCAGTATATTAAGCACAACACCCTGTATGAAAGGACTAATATACCTCATGGTGACGTTGGCTTACCATCTCCCAAAAACTGTGTTGACTGGATGTGATGAGCTTTGCTAATCAAAAGTGAAAGAGGCATTTGAGGGGGGCTACTGGGCTGCCATAGGTGGACTTGCTGATCGTCATCATCATCGAGATCATTGTCTTCATTGTGAGCCATGAGACATGATCTCCTCTAGTTACCCCTAGGCATTAGGGGGGGGGGGTAACAAAGCCTATAGCTCTTTAGGTTGTTTTGGTTTGGGCTTTTGGAGAGTGTAATCATGAATGAGGTGATCCTGTGCTTGGCAAACAAAGTAAACATCGGACAGATTCAGATAGCAAACCTTCTATTAACATACTCCATTAGTGGTGAACACTGAGATGAATGGGGGGAGATTCTGCTCTAGATCTACTTCCACACACACATGGGTTAGTCCTGAATAAGTTGCGGTGGCTTCTGGGAATCAACACCTTACCAAATTAGTGGGCAAAAATATTCACAAATGGTTGAAGATTGGCGAAGACTCTGAAACTTAATCTAAAGAGGGTAGTGGACTTGTGACCTGTCATTTGACTTAAAGTGAGAGTGCCAAGACTGCACATATGCCAAAGAACCTATGATATTCTAGGTGCCATACTGAAGTACATTCTGTGTGGCTGCATTTGAGTTAAATAGAAGGAAAAGATACTTGGATACTATGTCCTAATATGAGTTCAAGGACATCCCTTTAGTTTCCCAATTCAAAATAATCCATTTGTTAAATGTGTCCTCACTTGGGATTTTTTGAAGAAAAAAGGATAATTGCCCTATGTTCGAGGGAATGTTGCAAACATCGTGTTGGTGAATATATCGCTGAGGGTCAGGGACCAGTAAACCAACATCGGGGAAAATATCAGAAAATACCAACAAACTTAAAAAAATATAAAAAAATTGAATTTTTTCAATTTTTTAAACATCTAAAGCAACCCCCCTCCCTATAGCCCTTTTATGGGCCAATGGAACAGAGAATAACCCCTTTGTTCTCAATTCCCTGCTTTCCCTCTTCAAATTGAGCAAAACAATCCAAAAAAATCCAAAAATCCGACTCAGCCGATATTTTCCAATTTTTGGTGATATTTTGCCGATATATTGTGATATTTTCAAAATATCGTGATATATTCAAAATTTGAAAAAAATGCGATTTTTTCTAGCGATAATATGGCTGAGCTGAGAGAATCACTATATATCACCAATATTTTCAACATTGGTTCAAGGTTCTAACTTCCTTGTTCATATCCCTTGTTGCAATTCATGGAAAAATTGAAATCCCCTTCAATGTTAGAGGGTGAAACACCTTGATTTTGAACTAGGGATTGATTTGCATTTGCAGAAGTGTTCATAGGCAGCTCTATATGTAGCAACTCCATGGTGGAAGGTGGAACAACACCCCCATCGACTTTTTTGGGACTGGATTGGATCAACATGCATCCCTACTCTTCTAGCACTGGGTGGATCTTAAGAGGCTCCACCTAGAGGGTTTACTAAGACCAGGTTAGCAACATTAGAAGGTCGAGTTACATGGATCCCTGAATCTTGCACAGTGTTTACCTTTGGACCATAGTCCATAAAGAAACTAGCAACAGTGAGATCCTCCAAAACCATGGCTATGGTGACCTCTTCATCTAGAAACAACTCAAACCTGGGTACGCATTGATATAAAGAGCTGATTTCTTCTTGATTAGAGGTCTCCAGTTTGTCATCATCAATCTCAGGGGATTGAGCATGGTCCAAGCTCCCATTTAGAGAACAAGCTATATTGTTCTCTTGATCATCAACAACTAAAGGAATGTATTCATGAATGGGACTCTTGCCATGAGATTTACTGTGCCTTGTATATATCTACAACTCATAGATAGGTTTTGAATTTGAAACAATCTGACCTGATCAAAGACAACCTCACCAATGAGAGGGATCTAGGAGATGGGTCCTTGTGGAAGCTCTCTCTTCCCATGGAGCCTCCATCATATGCTATCTCACAATCTTACTATCACTCTCCAATCCCTGGGTCTCAGTGTCTCCACCATAGGTGTCACCATTGCTGAATGGGACCTTCACCATACACGCGCGGCTCCTTCATCCAACACTATGTTCTTGGCTGCTTGATCCAGAAGAGCTTTGTGTCTCCTCAGTCCATCCCCCTTGAAGCAAGCAGTGCAATGTCATTAAACAAGAATCCAGTTTGAAATACTTGCAAGTTCTGTAATGTATTCTGTTGCATGGATGGCCTATTCTGGTAAAATCAGAATTCTGTCATTGGAGAATTTGTGTGGTTGTTGAAGTGCCCTGCTCCTTTGGCGGAAGGGAGGGAGCCAGGCCCATTACACATAAACGCATGTTTTCTCCACCTTGCTGTAACATATTTTTGTAATATGTACACTAACTAGCACTTATAATATGTGACTCAGCACTTTTTTGGAATCTCTCCAGTTCTCATGTTGTTGCAATGTTATGTTGTGTTCTGTTATTCTTAGCTCACTTGTTTAGCAATGCTTCACATTCAGCACCATGCTTTAGCAGTTGAGTTTCTCTTCTGTGTTGCACCTTGCACATTTATAACCTTGGAATTCCCTGGAATCCTTGGTTGTCCTCCAGGCCTAATCCTGGGCACTCAGATCATTTGTTCACTAAGGGAGCTCGTTTGTATCACTGAAGTATAGATCATGATTGGAATTTTGAGTGTCATATTGATGTGGTACTCATGATTTTCTGGTGGTTATCTTCATTATATTACTCTGGTTGCTGTCCTATTTCTGGTGGAAATATTCTCGTTGTTATTATGCTTTTGATGCTTTCATGAGATGATTCTGTTGCAACTCGTATCTTGAACATTATTGGCTTGTAAAGAATTCGTTTTATGAGATAGATCTGAATTTTAAATTTGAATTTCAAAAACATGTTTGCTTGGACAATAGATTTATGCTATTTTGTCTTTAAAATGCTCACATTTGGGTGCTTTCTTATGCTCTGTTATTTTCGTGCATATATTTGTAAGTTGAAGCTGAAATCTTGATAAAATAGAGCCAATAGTATAACCTTCATACAAGTGAACTGCAGCAAGTTTTGTCAAGTGTAGTAGGTCCACCGGAGTTTTGCCTTATTGGAATAAGTATTTTGACTTGTTTGTTACTTGAACATGGAGACATGTAAGTCATAATGATGTAACCAGGAAGAAATTTTTCTTTTTTAGAGCAATTTTCTTGTCTTGTATGGACCTCTGTAGAGTAATCTGTTGTTTTTGTGCTTTGCAGATGAGGGGTCAGTTTGGTCATGGGGCTACAATGTCTGTATCCTATTATGCAAATATGCTATTTGTTTTTCTTTCTCTGCTCCACGATTTCATTTTTAAAGTTAAAAGGTATATACAGTTTTGGTTTTTCGAAATTTTCTTGTAGACAGTTGATGCATTATAGATGCAGGAGGTTGAAGCATCTCCCTTAAAATTTTGCCATCTACATCAAGCATTTATTTGCTTTTTCCCTTGATACTTGAATGGATGGTCAGCTTGGTCGTGAGGATGAAACGACTTCAGTTCCATGCCTTGTTGATGATATCCTTGAAGATGGGTCAATAGGAACTTCAATGTACGATATAAATACAGGCAAGGGCAAGAGGGCTTTAGAGGTAAGCCATGATCAACTCAAAACTTTAATGCAGTTTAATGGAATGGATTTCTGGTGAGAAACTGGATGCCTACTGTAGGTGAATATGGCAAATTACCTGGATAAATATGGCAGGGAGACCTTGAAATTCAGAATACATTTGAAATACTGGATCAGGAACTCGCTATGACTATTTATTTGTCTGCAAACTAGTTCCTACTTATAGATTAGGCTGACCTGTTTCACCCTCTAAGAATATATATATTTTAAAAATAAAGCTTCTTTGCCTATGGACTATTATTGTTTCTATTCTAATTTTTGATCCAATCTAACATGCTAGCATTTAGAAACGTTGTATTACTCACTACTTCTGCCTGCTAACAGGAACATGTTAAATATTTTAGAGTCTAGACTCTAGACAATAAGATGAATTCAAGAAGAAGTACCATTGATTGATTGAAAACAAATTTTGATGTTGTGAATTTCTTCTATGGATTTTTGTTGTGTTTTCACATTTGTGCCCAATTCAATTGGCAACGAGCCAAAAACAATTAAAGGAAAACAATGGGTGATGTGGAATTTTTTATGCTAAATTAACATTTCAAGTACTAGCTTTATATTGTTGTTTGATATTCCTTTCAATTTTTTCACAACCATGTCTTAATCATTTATTGTTATGACTTGATGCTTAGCAAATCACAAGTGTCACTAGACAGAGTATGCGATCTTACACCAATAAAAATAAATATATCCATATAAGTTGATAATAAGGGATAGAGAGTAATAAGCTTAATAGTATACTCATATTTGAGCATAATATGGATGCAAAGAGGGAATGCTGAAAAGAACTAGGGGTTAGATGGACGATCTCATCCTTCAGAATCCTTTTCCAAGGACGATTTTATCATTGACTGTCAAGGAGATTCCTCTTTATTGTAGTCAAACCCTCATTTGTAGATGGGGGAGTTTGATGCGGATTTTTCTTCTGATGAGCTAGTCAAACATGTTGCCAATCGATTAAAGAAGAAGGATTTCATCCTCCACTTTTTAGGATGGATGCCCTTGGAACAATATCTTTATAAATGGTACATTGACAACTAGAGACCAGAAGCTGGAAGGTGGAATACTCTCGGGGGCTTGGGGAGGGTTTCATCTATGTAGTGTTAGACAAAGAGAAAGCGACCTGGATGATTGTTGGTTCCTTAGCCTATGTGCAACCTTGATACGAAACTTTCAAGCCGTAGTTTGTGTCTCAACATAAATATCCACTGTGGATGGAGTTTCCTCATACACCTAAGCAGTACTGAGCACGCCTAGAGAAAATAGTGACAGCCCTTTGGTCACTTGATTTTAGGAGATAAGTGTGGTTCTCATACCCTCTGGGCCTAATGCTTGAGTATGTGTAGAGGTGGACATTTCAAGGCAACTTCTGTCTCAATGTTATGACCCACATTCAAAAGGTATTTTATATCAACCTCCAAAACTATTGTTTTTCTTGCTTCCCTCCACATTTTGTTAAAGATTGTCCTTTACACAAACACAAAACCTCCAATTCTTTTGTCTCTCAAAACCCTACTGCTGAAACTCAAAATGTTTCTGTCCTCCTTCCAAGTGAAATATGACTCTCAGGGGTGGCAAGTTCAAAACAAGAGGAGGAGGCAAAGAAAGCAAGGCTCAAAACAGAATCCAACTCATGTGTTGCTCAGAAGCAAAACATGGGTTCGAAGCTAAGTTGCCAGGATACATGTGTTCAGGGATGGCGTTGAGGATGGGTGTGGGGACATAACAACACTTTTTGAAATAGGGGACTTGGGTTCGTTAGGGGTATACATATAAACTTTATGCAAAAAATTTATAAAAAATATATATATTTTTTATAACATACTTGGAATTTCTGAAAAGAACAATGTTCAAACTCCATAATATCATTTTCTTGAAGTAACAAAAAAAATGCATAATACATATATTATATGATATATCTATTATGATTTATCAAATGAATTATGACATTCGTGATTTAAAATCTGAGAATTCTCATTCAACATTGATTGATTGAACAATCATACAATGCTTAGAAAAATAATAAACTTGATCATTCTCTAGTATCATTTAAAATTGACATTAAAAGGTCTAGAGTCTTAAACCAAGTACATACTACATTCAAAAGTTCCCTAATGGCATTTCCAAAAATGAAATAGAAAAAAAATTGAACAACATTGTTGATTTGGCTTCCTCAAGCCAACTTTGCTAGTTTTGCATCATCCTCATCATCATTGATATCGCCCAGGTCCTTAGTTAGTGGGCTGTCCAGGTAATTGTCATCTCAAGCATAGGCTTCTCTTCGTTGACAGTAACTGGAGGTATCTTGACAAGGCCATCTAGTTGTGGCTCCTCGTCCACACATATAGCATCCTCTATGTATTGCTCTCATCTTTGGAAAGGACCCTCCTTGTACCTAGGGTCTTTTTGAGTCATGAGACGAAGTGTGCTATGAATGTAGACTAAGTTCTTTGTTTTGTTTGATCCCAACTGATTTCTCTTCAGTGAATGGATGAAAGCATAAGCGCTCCGATTCCTCTCACAAGATGAGGAGCTAGCTACCTGTGAGAGTAGCCGTATAGCAAACCCCTGCAACTTAGGATCATCAACCACATGAACATCCCACTAATCAATTTAATGCTTTCTCTTACACCTATCCTTTGTTGAATTTAGCTCAAGCATGTAGTTTATTTCTGTTTAGCATTTACTTGAACCATAACCACTGCAGCAACACTACACTAGCTGCAGTAAACCAAGATCACAAGAAGAATAACCATACACAAAAGACACCAGATTTTATCCTGGGAAAACCCTTCTCAATCAAGGGAAAAACCCAACAATCCCTTGCTTATATTGCCAAGAGAAGATCCACCATCCACCACCAAATTAGCACACAAGAGGGTGCCCTATAACTGAGAAAACTAGCGCCTTAGAAGGATGCACACTTCAGCCGTACAAGTAGGTCTGAAATCATGAGATGACAAGTGAGAGTGATCCACAATGGGGATCTATCTCTCATATAAATACAAGACTTAGACACATCAAATGGATGTGTCTATTGGCACAATAGGGCTGACCTGAACAACTTAAAATACAATTAATCATTACACAATATTAATTATCTTTTACATGGTGGGGCCGACTTGTACCCTTTACACAATTAGGGTTACACAATAAATCTTACTCTTAGACAATATAGCAAGGATCTCTCACATCCTCTAGTGCTCAGCCACTAGGGACACGTCCACCTGTGCTCAGTCACAGGGACGTCACTCTCAATAGATCAACTCAACTAAGTCCATAGGAGTACCATCTGGAGAGCCATCTCAAGTCAACTCAACTAAGTCCATAGGGGTCTGACATGGGACCATCTCAAGTCATCTCAACTCAGTCCAGAGGAGCACAACAAGAGACCACACATCATCTCAACTCAGTGCAGAGGAGTATGACACACCCATCACATGGGCTCTCTCACAGATCGTCTCAACTCAGTCCAGAGGAGAACGACCTGGAGAATGTCTCATGAAGCTGCAATCAACAACACTCCCTTTTAGCTAGGGAGGCATTCTCCACCAGGCCAAGTCTCTCACGGAAGTACTTGAACTTTGTCCTGACAAGCGGTTTGGTGAAGACATCTGCAATTTGTTCGTGTGTAGAAAGGTACTGCACATGTATTGCTTTCCTTTGCACCATATATCCGATGTAATGGTATTTGATCTCAATGTGTTTCGATTTATCGTGAAACACAAGATTCTCTGAGAGCTTCACACAACTCTGGTTATCGCAATGGATAACGGTGGAATCCATCTCATGACCAAATAAGTCTACAAGGAGATTGCGAAGCCACACTACTTCACACACTTTCACACATAATGCAATGTACTCTGCTTCTGTGGTACTCAAAGCCACAAAAGTTTGTTGCATGCTGCACTAGGAAACCATGGGAGATCCCAAAGTAAAACAACAACCAAATGTGCTCTTCCGGTCCATTGCGCTCCCTGCCCAATCTGCATCAGCATATCCCTGCAATCTCATGTCTACACCGGAGGCATATCTTAGGCCATAACCAACTGTGCCTCGTATATATCTCAACACATGCTTCGCTGCTATCCAGTGTGTCTGTCTCGACCAACTCATAAACTGACTGAGTACACTCACTGCATAGCATATATTAGGTCTGGTGTTAACTAGATACATCGATGATCCAATCAACTGTCTGTAAAGACGTGGATCAATCTCGCCTAACTCAAAAGAAGCCTCGTTCATCTTCTTCAAATACATCACCATCGATGTAGGCATGGATTTGCAGTCCATCATCCCGAATTTCTTCAATATCTCCACTATATATTTTCCTTGACTCAGGAAAATCTCATCAGTCCTCTGCCATACTTCTAGTCCAAGAAGTAGTGCATCACGCCAAGGTCCATCTCAAATTCAGAAGTCAATGCACGCTTGCATTCAACAGTAAGGCTTTCTGAATCGGTGAGGAATAAGACATCAACATATAGGACCAAAATCAGGCACTCGTCACCAACAATGTGGTAGTATAGGTTAGGATCAACAACACTCTTGCTGAAGCCCAAACTCATCAAGTATCCATCAATCTTCTCATACCACACACGAGGTGCCTGCTTTAGTCCATACAGGGCTTTCTTCAACCTGCATACATGAGACTCCTTCTCATGTGTCACGAATCCATCTGGTTGCTCAATGTAAACTTCTTCCTCAATCTCACCATTGAGAAAGGTTGTCTTTACTTCCATCTGATGTAGTCTCCAACCCATGGATGTTGCAAGATCAATAATCGTACGGATATAAGTGTATTGGGCAACAAGAGCAAATGTCTCCTCATAATCAATTCTCTCCACCTGAAAGAATCCTCTTAGCCACAAATCTCGCTTTGTACTTCTCGACACTTCCATCAGCTGCATGTTTGATCTTATAGATCCACTTGGAAGTCACTACAGACTTCCCTTCCAGTCTCAGATCAATATCCCACACATCATTCTTCATGATGGACTAATACTCTTCGGTCATGGCATCTTGCCAAACCTGCTGCTTCTCCATGACAAGAAGGTTCAATATCAATGATGTGGCTCATAGCTCGAAAATCTCTGTGGTCTCTTGTACCACGAGGAGTTGCATGTCCCTCTGCCTCTTGCAGAGTCTGTCGAGCTCATGTAGGCCTCTTCCAGCCTACTGCCATGTCTCTGGGAACATCAACTCGAGCTATAGGATCAACTGGATCAATAACTATCTCCCTCTGAACTGCTGAGGGGGGAGAAGGTATTGTCTCTTCCTTCTTCTCAAATAGTTTGACTCCCTCTGAAGTTGGAAGGATAAACATTTTTTATTTTTGTTTTTATTTTTTTTATTTTTTAATCTGTGTTGCTAACCTGGAGACATCCCATGTCTTCTCAGGTCCTCTACTGTCTCTACAGTACTTTGCTGGCCTCCTGTACTAGGATAATAACCAAGATGACCTCTTGTAGGGATAACAATCAAAATGGCCTCCTATACTAGGATAATAACCAACCAAGAAGAATTGGACTCCCGTACCAGGGATCATGACCCTTCAATAATGAAATAAGAAATATGGCCTCTTGTACTAGGATAATAACCAAGATGGTCTCCTGTAGGGATAACAACCAAAATGGCCTCCTCTACTAGGATAATAACCAACCAAGAAGAATTGGACTTCCGTACTAGGGATCATGTTCCTTCAATAATGAAATAAAAAATTTGGCCTGTTGTACTAGGATAATAACCAAGATGGTCTCCCGTAGGGATAACGACCAAAATGGCCTCCAGTACTAGGATAACAACCAACCAAGAAAAATTGGACTCCCGTACCAGGGATCATGGTCCAAGTCTTGAGGGCTCCCATACCAGGGATAATACCCTTCGTTATCAAAAGCAAACTACTACAGAGTAATGATACAATCAATTAAGGAAAGTAATACAAAACTTACCTTAGTCTACAATCATGCTCAATCTTGTTTTTGGCCCCTCCTGAGAAAGCTGAGATAGAGAAGAACTCCTCGTCGTTCTTGCTTGCATTCCTTGACTTCTTTTGAGGTGGCTAAAGTTTGCTTTCCTTTCTTCCACCAAGGACAATGATTCGCATAGTGACAAGGGCTTGAAACGTTTCACATCACTAGTTGCAAGTCTAGTCTCCTCGATATCCACTAGAGCTTGAATAAGGTGCACTTATAGCACACACTCAAAAGTCACATCAAGGATCATTCTTGAAATCTGTACAATCTGCAACTTACATTTCACATCAACTATCTTCAAGCTTCCATCATTCTGGACAGTACTTCATGTTTGATAATTTGACAAATGGATGGCACATCCATTTCTAATCTTCATCAATTTTCTGTCACTATTTCTTCATCGCTTCCTCAGATCTTAAAATTTGCCTCAGGATGTTGTTTGAATGCTCCTCAGATTTTCCTCAAAGTGTTGTTTGAATGCACCTCAGATCTGTGTTTAAAGTTGTTTCAGAATAGGCTTGAATATTCGCCCTTAGCTGCCTCAGACTTGCACCTTATCTTTGCCATAGAATAGGCCTCAGAGTAGGTCTGAAGCTCATCAAATGTAACTCAGAAATTTTCTTCAGATCAACTTAAAAAAAACAGACCTCAGATCTGCCCATAAGACTGCTTTTAAAATACCTCAGGGTCTGCCTCAGATCTTCCTCAAAAACCGGTCTGCAATTTTGTTTTAGGTCCGAGTTTAAGTCCGTAATAGGTGTGCTGTTAGGAATCTTCCAAGGCAGCCCTAGAGGGGCCTCTCCACAGAGGTATACATACCTTACCCCCCTCTGGATTTGAACTTGTGACCTCTTAGGAGGAAACACATGTTCTTAACCATTAGGCCCACTCAGGCTGTATAATTTTCATTAATGCTTTTATTTTTATCAATGCTTTTATATTACAGACCTCTTCAAAAATAGTTGTGCAGACCTCTTTATTTTTAATAATGCTTTTATTATTTATACAATTAATTTTTAAGAAAACACCTCTCCAAAACTGTTATAACTGCCATTTTTTTATTATTTTAACTTGGTTAAGGACCAAAATCAAACCTTCCCCTTAGCTTACTTATCCCTCCTCCAAGACAGCAATTACTTTCAGAGGGTTCAGACTTCAGAGTCATTTCAGGGTTCACATATGGGGTAATTTTTCCATTTTCTAAATGTATATGTCACTAGTTCTTGGTATGTACTATACTGCTAGACATTCTAAGATGCACCATTTCCCAACATCTGTGAGCTATCAGGCATCAGACAAAAAGATGGTTAATAGATTCTGCCTCTCTATAAGACATCACATCAAGAAGGCCAATATTATCCTCTCTTACACATTCTCCCGTCATCTATGAGAGTTCTTTTATGATCTGGGATACACAAAAATTATGGTATTTTGCTCCCAAGTCTGTGTTACAAATTTATTCCAGATTTCTTCTTTTACCCCAGATTCTCCATGTTGATTTATTTCAATATTTGTAGTAGGACATCTTGACTGTGAATACACCTTATCCTTGGTCTGGCCATCTCAGTTTGTCTTCAGTCGCTTTAGTCATGGTGATCCTCTTTAAAAGGTTCCTCCAATGATAAATTTTTTAGTATTGGCTGAAATCTTGGGGGATCATGTTCCTTGGGGGATCTATTCCCAGACTATATTACTCTTAATATTCTTTCACTGTTCTGGAGTCAGAATTGGTTCACCTGGATCATCCTGTTGCATTCGAAGTATTGCCTAGCTTCCTCAAGATCCTCTCTTTGCCCAAGTGAAGGGAATTGCTCCCAAGCATATTCCCAGAATAGTGCAGATGCCCCATCATACATCTAACACTATTCCATATGTAGGAGCCCTTAGGAAAGGATTGTTGTCTTAGAATTTCCAGCCAGTGGATGTTTGGGGATTATTTTTCTTTTCAAACCTGAGGCCAGAATGTTGTTCTTCTTATGAAGTTTGAACCAACACCACATCATTTTTCCATGAAGAGCCAGTTTAAGAATTTCAATCTTTGAAGGCCAATACCTCCAACAATACCTCCAACATTCAGTGGTGTGCATATATCTTTCCAGGCAACAAGAGACCATTTTCCCGCTGTTATAGGCTCCCCTAAAGGAAATCCTTTTGGATTTTTTCAATCTCCTTTATGATGTTTTATGGGGCAAGAACTCTCACAGGAGAGAATGTGTAAGAGAGGATAATATTGGCCTTCTTGATGTGATGTCTTATAGAGGCATAATCTATTAACCACTTTTTTCTCTGATGCCTAATAGCTCACAGATGTTGGGAAATGGTGCATCTTAGAAGTTAGAATGTGTAGCAGCATACCACGAACTAGTGACATATACATTTAGAAAATGGACAAAACTTAAAAGTGACTATCATATTCATATTGTGCACATATGGGGTAATTTAATTAATCCAAATCTATTCAAGACTCAAAGGTATTGCACCATATGTAATGTACATGAAACAATATTGATTAGAATTTAGAATGTATGGTCGTATCTTTTAGCAGAAATTGCATGTATTCGATAGATACAAGACAGTATTAGGTGTCGTGACTGACCATTAATTATCCTTGTACGTTCACATTTATAATTTATTAAATATATTTCCTTGTACAAAACACATAATGTTTTTTCCCCTTATATTTTAAGTTAATCATTGTTTAACTTTCTTTTTAAGTTTTTTCCTTGTACGAAATATATAATGCTTGTGAATATGTAGATGCTTTCTAAATTCTATGTTTAAGGCCAAGTCCTAAGACTTCTATCTTCTATCACAGGCATGGAACCATCATAATGGAGTGGGCGGGTAAATGTACCACATGATTCCATTGCCAATAAAGATCCAAGATCTCCTTTATGGCAGTATGTGGAAATTCTAGGGAAAAATCTTGGAGGTGGTTCATACAGATGGAGATGTAGTGGATGCAATAACATCAAAAATAGTTTATACACTAGGGTGAAGGGCCATCTCACTGAGTTGATTAACACAGGGGTGGCGGTATGTACTGGTCCAAATGATGCAAATGGAAAACCTGGACTAGGTTTGGATCTTGCAAAACTTCAGTTCTATGCATCTTTGCAATATGTTGCTGATAGGAGACATGCCAAGGGAAAACTCCTTGTGCAAGGCTCTGCAACTAAGCCTCCAATGCCATCTAGACCAACAATTGTGACAAATAAAAGGCCCACTTTGGGACCTCTTGAAACGACATTTAATAACCATGGTAGAGAACTAGCTAATGAATATGTAGTTAGTTGCATCTATGTAAATGGGCTAGTATTCAATTTAGTGCACTCCTCTTATTGGCAACAAATGATTAAGGCGGTCAATGAAGCACCAAAAGAGTACAAGAGCCCTGGTTACGAAAAACTCTGCACCATTTTGTTGACATCAGAAAGACAATCCGTGGATAGACAATTACAATCAATCCGGGATACATGGTCAGAAACAGGGGTGTCCATCGTCTCTGATGGATGGAGAGACCAAAGAAACCTCCCTTTAATCAATGTTATTGCAATATGCCCCCAAGGAGAAATGTTTTAAAGGATATTGATTGCAGTGGAGTGGAGAAGGATGCAACATTCATCTCCACAATTCTTATTGATGCAATATAAAGTGTGGGGCCACATAATGTTGTCCAAGTCATCACGGACAATGCACAGGTTTGTAGAGCTGTAGGCTTGATTGTGGAGGGTCGATACAATCACATTTTTTGAACTCCATGTGCAGTACATTCATTGAATCTTATGCTTTCCAAGATTGGCAAGATTGCATGGATCAATGAAATATATGTAGCATCGAAGGAGATTCAAATGTTCATCACCAATCATTCTATGTCCCAAGCCATATATCGGGGTTATGCAAAGTTGGAGCTACTCAAGGTACTCCATTTTTTATCGATATTATTTGTATTATGATTTTATAATTTTTATAATTTGAATGTATGTGATTTCTGATTTAAGATTTGACTTTCCAAAACTTGCAGGTTGCTGAAACCCATTTTGCCTCCCACACTTTAGCCATAAAGAGGCTTGTGGAGGTCAGGAAAGCATTACAGACAATGGTCATCGTCCTTCTTTGGGAGTCGTGGAGGACTTCCACTTATGATAGAGGACAAAAAATCAAGTCTATCATTCTTGATGATGCATGGTAGGACAAGGTCCAATACCTTCTACGATTTACAGAACCAATCCTGACCATGATCAAAACATTTGACGCAGATATGCCTTGCTTGGGGAAGTCTATGAAAGTATAGACAGTATGTTGGAGAGATTAAGGGAAATTATCAAGGAAAATGATAATGATCCCCTTGAACTATTTTACCATGAAGTGAAGGACATAGTTACCAAAAGCTGGAACAAAATGACCACACCATTACACCTTTTAAACAGAAAGTAAAGTACCGAAAAGTAAATGTTTTCTAATTAAGCTACTAAAGTCCTCACTGACCAACCTCTTCCGAGGAGCTGAGGGGATGGGTTTATTTCACAAATTGAAATTGCAGAAATGAAAATCTTAATCTAGCAACTAGTGTTCTACTTTGCAAAAAGGAAAATTAATCTAAGATTGTGATTATTATGCAAAAATTAAATTAAAATGAAACTATACTAAAGATTGTTGTTTGTGTTTTATCCTTTTTAGTTATGAAAGCAAAAATGAAAAGAACTTAGAGAAAAACTCAATCACCTCTAAGACACGCCCCCCTTGGGGGAAACGAAACTAGGGTGTTGTATAGCCCACTTTTTTATTATTTCGGTTACAATGATCTCCTTCTAAGGGAGCTTGGATCCTTATAAAATGGATCAAAATGAGAACTTAGGCTTTTACAATGTTTTCCAAAGGTGCCAGGTAGTTTTGGGGGTCTTGGAAGCTCCTAATAATCAAGATTTGGGCAGCATATCCCCTTGTCCTTCCGCAAACCTGCACAAAATAGCAAGCAAACCAAGGTACAATATGCCCAAAAACACTTTAAAAGTGTCTTGGGATGTTAGTAATAAAAAAACCCAAATTTTTCTAAGTTAAATTTTATTGAAAATTGAGAAAAGGAACTAAGGAATCAAGCTAGAAAGCTTGCTTCCTTAGGATCTTTTGCTGTTTTTTTAAGGAAGCAAATTGCAAGCACTTAAATGCCAAATATATAGATGAAGCACCTAGAAAAAGAGACTACCTTCATCTTTTATGAATTTAGAAGAGAAAATTGGCAAAACTAGCTCTTTTTCTATTCTAGATCTTATGCTTTGAAATATAAACTTTTAGATGCATAAAATAGATCTAGTTTTTCCTCTATATGCAAAATTGAAACTTAATATCTTTAAGCTTTAAATCAGATTCAAATGATTTTCATATAAGATCTTTAAGGTAACTAGATAAATGATGATGTATTGAGAAAGAGAGAAGGATCTTCAAAGCCTTGGAACTTTGGGCAATGTGGAGTCTTCTTGATGGATCAAAGAGGGTCTTTTTGTCTTTCTTGAAAGGCTTGAAGGAGAAGAGAGTGCAACAATTCCTATCCTCCTTTTCAAGTTGTGAGAACCTGCACACTTAGATACTTCTTGCCAACAAACTATTAGTAGAATGGTGTTTCTTGCATAAGAAATCTTAAGAAAGCATAAACATTAACCGAAATGGATATGCAACATAAAATATACATACACAAGGAAACAACAAGATTATAAAGCAACTTGGCTCTTCTAATCTTATCCTTCTTGGAGACAACTCCACTTGAAGACCACAATCTAATAATCAAACAAGAAAAACAAAACAAATAACCTCACAAATTGGCACACAATTGACAAATGAGATTCACACATGAAGCTTAATCATAAAAAATAGCCTCCAAAGCCTTTTATTCCAAATAGAAGGATGTTACAATAGCAAATACAATAGAAATCCTCCAATAGCTCCAACTAGTTTGAGAGGAGGGGTTGACTTTCTTATATAGCATGAGAGAATGATGTTTCCCAAGAAGGAGGGCGAGTTATCTCCAAGAAAAAGCGTAATGTTTCCCCATCACAAGGGCGAGTAATCTTAAGCATGAAAGCGTGATGTTTCTAAACATGGGAGAGATGTTTCCTTCCTAAATGTGAAAGGAAAAGTTTCCCAGAAGGGTGAATCAACTCAAGGATAAGGAAGATGTTTCCAAAGAGAAAAAACGTGACCAAATAAGAAAATGTGTCTTTCCTTCTCGGATGTTCAACTCATGACAACTCTCTTCCAATTAAGTCGCTTTCCCTTTGAGACAACTTGCCACCACTTGAGTAGACTATAGAAACAAGGAAAACATGTCCCAGACATGTTTCCTTGATTTAAGGATTGCTGATTTTTCCTTTTATTTTCTTTTATGACCCTTTTTGTGAGCAAAAATAATTTTAAGTGATTAAAAATCACTAATTTCACTCATAAAGTGGATACTTAGGTAAAGTGGGTATTCTGAGTGTAAAAACGAATACCCCCAAGGCATATAATGCCTCCTAGTACCACTTTTTTAATACATACTCAAATTACAATTAAAATATCTCTTTTTACGAGATATTTTTTATTAACTGAAAAAATTAAAAAAATCCTAAGGGGGACTTGGCACATTCCCATGAGACTCTAGGATAATGCTTAGCATGGTTATATACATAGGACTCTAGACTTAAAACCCTCCCCAAGTCATATTTGCTAGTCCAATTACTCCATCTTCGAAGGTTATTGAGTGAAAAAACTCGAAAATTATAGATCACTTAAAGAGAAAAATATAATTAGCAAGTAAAAAAAACACTCTAGATTAAAGTACTAGTGTCTAAGTTTTTTACAAAAATCGTTGATGTTTGGTAGCTGCAGGAGGAACCTTTCCTCCGATGAAAACCTATCTTAGATGCGGGAAGATTCCGAAAGTCCAGGAAGACCATTAAATAGCAAGAAGTCTCTAGAAGAGAAGTCGGCTCACCCAGGAATTAATTAAAGGCTCACCCAGGAATTAATTAAAGGCTCACCCAAAAATTAATTAAGTTAATTAAGACTCCCAGATGAGAAGTCGGCCTAGGAAGAAGTGATTGGAAGATTATAAATAGGAGACATCTTGGCTCATTTAGAGACACAACACACTCTCATTCTCTGAGGTAAAAGGTGCGCAAGTCTGAGGAAGGAAGGGTGACGCAGTAGCCTAGTCTTGGAGCTATTTTGGTGGTGATCTCTCTCTTGTGCGCTATCTCTCCTAAAGGGTGCGCTACTTCTGTATGGTGCTACTGTAGTAGTGAAAGCTACTGCTAGGCTCTACCCTTGTGTTAGATCTTGATTCTTGTCTGTAAAGCTCTAAGGAGCTAGTGAATGGTTGGACTATGTGAAAGGAATTCATCTAAGAAAGGTTGCTGGGTTTTTCCTCCATTTGGGGTTTTCCCAGGATAAATCTCTTGTGTACTTTGTCTACTGTTTATTCTTCTGCTATGGTATAATTGTTAATGTTAACTAAGAAAAGAACTATACTGCTCTATAAGTAAAGGAAACTCTAACAGGTTATGGGCCCACTCCACGCAGCCGCTGCGCAGTAACCCTGTCAAGCTAGTTTTAGCACTATCCCAAAGGCGTTGGTGTTAGAATTTAAGGGAAAACTAGAACATAGATATTCTTTTAAAATTTGTTCACTACTGTAGATATAGATCAGTAGTAAAAACAATATTTCTGAAGTAGATCAAACACAAAAATAATACACATAGAAAACAATTCTAAAACTAAATTTGAACATGAACATATCTAATCATTAGAAATACAAAAACAATTCTGAACATGAACATAAACAGATCTGAAAATTAGCAAAGCAAAAACTGAACATTACCTTTACCTTAGATGCTTGCTGTCCTCTTTTCTGTATGTTCAGAAAAAGCTAATAATGGTCATGGATCAAACCCTCAAGGGTTTGATCTCATCATGATCTATGTGAACAGTTTTGCCAAGAAGAATTCAAAGACCAATCAGCATGAGTAGGGATGATATAAAAACCCTAAAGACCAAACTCAAGGCTGATAGAAAACCGCAAACAGCTCAATCAAGAAATTGTTCAAAACATATAGGGCTGATACAGTAACTAGGCAGCCTAAGATGGTAAACTTAGGGTTGTCTTATCAGGCCCTAAAGACTGTGAAGACAACAGCACAAGGGTAGCAGCCAAGGAGAGTACCAACGACAACATAGGAGAACTCCGACAACAGCCTAGGAGAGATGCGACAACCTAATAGAGAAGTGGCAGGTAGGAGAAGAGGTAGAAGAGGGGCCACGACACCTGTAGCAGCATGGGGAGAGGACCACACCACTTCATAAGACAAGAGGAGACCAGAAATAGGACAACCGCACCCTACTCCAACACAAGGGGACTCCAAACAACAAGAGAGAGAAAGCACAAGGAGGTCAAACCCTCAAACAAAAAATAGAAACACCCTTCAAGTAGGCCGCACCAAAATTTCAGAGCTGAACAAGAGTAGCCGCAGCAAGATCTGATCGAGAGAAGAGTGGGATAAAGAATGTGTGTAGAGAATGAGGGGTGAGGTTCTTTTTATAGGTTAGGAAGGAGGTTAGGGTTAATTAAATTAACCCTACCTTTTAGGAAAAACCCTATTAAAAACAAAATAAAAAATAATTAATATTTTAATTAATAAAAATATTAATTATAAAGTCAACAAGTCAAAGTGATTAGATCAACACCACAATAACATTAAGAAGGACGTGGCCCAAGCAAGGGGAGGCAACAAGACAAAGTCAAAGGGGTCTTTTTCAATGGCAAGATGTCCACATAAGTTTCATGATAACTTATAAGCTTTTATCATCCCAACATAAGAGGAATGTCACTGATGTGATCATGTCCTTCTTAACTGCTCCTAGGTCTCATGGACCATCCCGGGAGAGAAGAAGATCACACATCATCTCGTCTTGGCATTTAACCAAGAACCGCTTGGTTCTAGACCAGGATACCCCATAACACATCTAGGGGCCCTAGATCACCACTAGGGTCTTATCCACTAAGGTACACAACCAAGGATCAATCCAAGCACCGAGCAAGCATTCCCTGAAACACATCTAGGGGCCATAGAACACATCTAGGGACTTACATCATCAACCACCAAGGTACACAACCAAGGATCAATCCAAGCACCGAGCAAGGATTCCCTGGAACACATCCAGGGGCCCTAGAGCACATCTAGGGACTTGCTGCTTGGTCCTTGACCAAGAACCCTAACAATATACTGGGGGCCCTCACTAGGGTCTTTTGCCATGTCTCTAATTTCTTGGTCCCAAACCAAGAACCTCAGGAGTGCACTGGGGGCCCTAGATCTTAGTTAGGGTCTTATGCCATCCTCTCGGAGAATGGCTCTTGCAACTGCTTAAATTTAACAATTGGAACTACCCTTTACACAGAGCAGTGTGCCCTACCTCCTGAAGGAATTTGGAAATTGCATAAAATTCCCAAGCTAGGGTTTCCATCAACAAACTGTCTTCCAGCATGAGAGTAGAAGACAGATTGGATGGAGCAGACAACTTTAGATCCTGGAAGCATAGAATACAACTCTTTCTAGAAGAGAATGAATTATTGGATCACGTCAAGAAAATGCTTCCAGAACCTGAAGACGAAGAAGTAAAGGAAAATTTCAAGAAGAATGAGGTCAAGGCCAAGAGGATCTTGACAGACTCAATCAAGGATCACCTGATACCCAATGTATTAGAACTAAAGACTGCAAAGGAGATGTTTGATGCCCTAACCAGACTCAATGAAATCAAGAACACCAGTCATAAGCTTACCCTACGACATCAACTCATAAATGTGACTATGAACATGTCAGAGACGATAGCCAACATCTTTACAAGGATCTCGTAGATCAAATACCAATTAGCAGCCATTGGAGATCCAGTAGAAGATGTTGAACTAGTAACCACTACGCTAAATGGTTTCCCGCCCTCTTGGGACCCATTTGTACAAGGAATTTGTGCAAGAAGGAAGTTACCCAAGTTTGACAAGCTATGGGCAGATTGCTCTCAAGAGGAATCTAGATTGATGTCCAAGAAACAAAAGATAAGTGATGAGGAAAACCAAGCACTTGCAGCACAAGTGAAGAAGAGAAAGGAAAGAGAAGAAGGTAGTCCAAGGAGGTCTAAGAAGCCACGTCGTAAGAGGGATGTGTCAAAATTTCAATGCTTCAATTACAGGAAGATGGGACATTATGCCACACAATGTCCTCACAAACATGAGAAGGAAAAGAAGAAGAAGCACCATGCACATGCAGCTGATGCTGAAGAACACAAACCCAAGGATGAAGAATTTGTATTTTTCAGCACTCATCGAAACCATCACTCAAGGAAGCGATACTTAGCTCATAGATAGCGGTGCTTCCAAGCATATGACTGGATTTAGAAACTCTCTATCGAAATTAACAGAAAAGGACTCTTCACTTCAAGTGGTGCTTGGAGATGATTCCAAGCATGCAATCAAAGGCGTTGGAGAAGCCTCCTTACAACTTGATTCAGGTAACCCTCTTTCAATTAAAGATACACTATTTGTACAAGGTTTAAAGAAGAATCTTCTATCTATTTCAACTTTAGAAGATAAGGGTTTTACGATAGCTTTTCTGGATGGCCAAGTCCTTCTATGGCCCAAGAATTCAAGCATAAATAAAGCCACTGCGATTGGTGTCTGAGAGAGAGGACTGTATAAGTTGAAGGGACACCAAGAACAAGCCCTTGTACACAATAGTGTTAGTTCCAGTGAACTATGGCACCGAAGGATTGCTCACTTGAACTATAGAGCATTACCAGTTTTGAGCAAAATGGTTACAGTTCTTCCAGAAATCCAGATAGACCATGACGGAGTATGAAAAGGTTGTGCACTTGGCAAGAATGTCAAGGGAAGCTTTACAAGCAGTGATAGCATATCCAAAGGTATTTTGGACATTATACACTTCAATGTATGCAGA
>ML783896.1:120979-141953 GCA_009831015.1 Picea engelmannii | reverse complement strand
CGAAGCATCTCAAAGGTTTTATTTTGGCTTTTAACTCTTTTCAGCTACTTTTACCCTCTGGGCCTTTAGCCCCTTCTTCCCACAAGGCAAGGTACAACCCTTCCTAGTGTGGCAAACCCAATGCCTGAACCAAGGTAAGGGAAGATGAGAGGGATAATGATAAAAAATGGTAAGTATGGAAGGAATGGACGATGACCTTTCATAGCCCACCTAGTGGCAACTCATCCTAAAGGGAACCAACTTACTAGGGCACTCTGTCACCCCCCCCAGGTATGAATAAGTTAAAGAACATAATTTCCAAGCAAACATTATGAAATAAAGGAGAGTTCAGTGCAACATATTCAAATGCTTCGAAAATCAGAGTGACACACCATGATACCCAGACTCATTACCTCATGGAGCAAGACCCACTGCTACTTCAGGACCAGGCTGGTGGGATGGATGCTACTGCTGCTGATATGGGATGCACTGAAGAAAAGATGGGCCCTCCGAGGCCATGCTCAAGTCTTCTGGCTCTCGGTACTCCATGTCTAGGACCTGTGGGCCTCGAGACATAATCTCCTTAGTTATCCCTAGGATAGGGGATAACATGTTGTATTTGACCCTTGCCATGCCATAAATCATGCTCTGGACCCCCAAAATGGTAGGGCATTCTTGTTCTAGGGCTCCCTTCCTGCTCCTATCAGCCACCAATGTGGTCCTAGGCCCTAGGTTCACCCTAGGAACAGGGCTGTCCATCAATAATGTGACAATGGTAATGCAATCCTTGTAATCTTTCCTTTGAACATGTGAGAAGTGTCCCAAAATGGAATCTCATGCTAAGACATACCTCTGGAAAGTCTCCATCAACAACTGCAACTGAACTCGCAAGGTCTTTTGTTGTGCTTGGTGAGGGAAGAAAAGCCCATGAAAATGCGAAATGAACCATTCATTTTCAAGGGGTAACATGAGCTATGAGTGTGGAATAAGATCAATGGAGTGTTGTACGTCCCTCATTGGACGAAGACCTTTGGGTTCCATAGAAGCATTAGGGTAAGCAGCTAGAATACTTTGCATTGCTTTGGGTGGAAGATAATTGCAATTCTATTTCTCGGCTTGTTTGATTATCTAGAGAGCAACTTTCTTGTTGGTTAGGGTTAGTTTGCTTGTTGGTTTTCCTAAAAGTGAAACAATGGAGGGTGACAACTTGTATTGATAGGTCTTGCAATATTTTTGAAGTTACATTGCTTTACCATTATGCTAACAAGATTTATGCATGACAATGTCTTAGCCCACGATGTGAGTCACATCATGCTGTATAGTGTAATGAAGCAACACTACAAACTCAGTTGATACCAAGTTCTTGTCTTTGCCTAGCTGATAATATATGTTATTGATGTTTTACAGATTGGTCTCCTTGATACCCTACAACTGCAACTTTTTTTCCCGAAGAAATAATTCTCCCCACTGTCTTGTACTTAAGCGAATAATTAGGAAGTTAGTACATTGTGAGCGCCATTCTGCAGATTTCCTGCCTCTTTCCCAGGTTTTCGAATGGAAGGTGGTATTAACTGCCAGTTGCAATAGCAATTGGTAACCCCTCAGGAATTGGTGGGAATGGTTCCTGTGACCTCCCTAGACATTATGCCTTAGTGAAAAGGGTTGAACCAACCAAGCTATCCCTTGGGGCTCCTACAACTACAACTTATACATATACATTCGTAGAGAAATATATTGGTTAACATGCAACACAATCCACTTAGATTCTAGGGATATGTGGTAATCATCCATCACACTAGGGGCAAAACTGATGAGGTTCTTATTACATAAATGTGGCCTTTAAAATATTGAAATATGATTATGCAAAGGTCTAGGAGTATAACATTATTACAAAATCATGAGCTTACATACAAAATAGCTCATCACACATAGTCAGACGCATTACAAAGGTGGCTTGGTTAGTGTGGTTATCATCCCATCACACCAAGGGAAAAACTGATAAGGCCCTTATTACATAAAAGTGTCCTCTACAAATATTGAAATGTGATTCTGCAAAGGTCTAGGAGTAGAACGTTATTACAAAATCACGAGCTTACATACAAAATAGCTCATGCACATATAGTCAAGTGCATTACAAAGGTGGCTTGGTTAGGTACACAGCAAAAACTATATTCTTTTCTTTTGTTTGGAAATTACAGGAACAAGTTCTATATGTAAATGGATCATGCAATTTAATATATGCACTTGTACCACAGTGATTGTGTATTTTAAAAAGCAAACTTCATTGTCTATGGCATGTTATCTGTTGAATTTAGAAAAGCACATGGCAAATTGGACTAACCATTGTGAAATAAGGTTATTGAATGGTGATCAACTTTAAAAAAATTTGTTTTACAGGCTGTCGATGTCAAGGCAGGAGGAATGATGTCACTTGCAATTGATAAACATGGGACCCTTTGGATATGGGGCCGCTGTCCTCAGTCAACAAGTGAAAGTAGGGATGAAACATTCCGTCTTTCTTTTATTTCTAGTCCACAACCAGTCGGGGGTTTTCAAGGCCATTCTGTTTCAAAGGTGGCTTGTGGGAATGAACATGTTCTAGCTTTAGTCACTGATGGAACAACGGTTGCAGAAGAACATTTAATATGCTATGCTTGGGGTAGTAATAAACATGGTCAATTGGGTTTAGGTGATAAAGAGAGTAGATTAGTTCCTCAACCTGTAAATTTTAATCACACATCCGCTGGATTGCCGTATCACATAGCATGTGGGGCATTTCATACTGCTGTGCTGACATCTGTACAGCTGCAGGCTGGCATTGACACTGGGTTAGAGGAAGCTTCACGGTTGAGTCACAATTGTTCAAATGGACGAGCTAGCATATGTTGGACTTTTGGGCATGGTGAGAATGGCCAACTTGGACATGGAACTACTCAAAGCAAATTATTGCCTGAACCTGTTGATGGATTGCCAAAATCTTCGTTCCTCAAGTTGGTTGAGTGTGGTTTATTTCATACCTGTGTTATTTCAGACTTAAGTGATGTCTGGATTTGGGGAATGGAGAGGGGCCTTGGCCTTTGCCCCAACATTGGAGCACCTGGCATAGGTGCAGGTGATGCACTTTCTCCTCTGAAAATCGTAGGTGAGGGGTCAGAAGGTCCCGTTTTCTTTGGTTCCACGGGAGTAGGTTGTGGTGCTGCACATACTGTGGCAGTCACAGATAATGGTTTCAAGCTCTGGGCTTGGGGTCGTGGGCAGAATGGTGTTTTAGGGAGAGGAAACACACTTGATAGTTTGGTTCCTTGTCACGTAAGTTGGCCACCCCCAAGTTGCGTAGACATTCTGGATCTTAATAATGGGCCTAAACAGGGAGATGAACAGATGATTGAAATGAAAATGGAAGATGGTATGGACAAGAATGGACATGCATATTTTGATAAACTTAGACTACTGGGGATGGAAAAAAGATTATCTTCAGCAGCAGAAGAAGTGCAATTTCTAAGGGCTAGGTTGGATACAGCTGAACGCTATGCAAATATTTTGCATTTTTCTATATTTGGTAATTGTGAGCGTGGGCATACTATTATGCAGATGCTCCAAGGGTCAAATACCATTGATATTCAGGAAGAATGGGGAAAATCTATGGAACTGGCTACTCCTGATGAGCTTATTCAAATGGAGGCATTCTATCGGTCTATGCGCACTAAGGTGAAGGATGTCATAATGCAAAAGAAGATAAAGGAATGGACTCGTCAATGTTGGAGTTCATTTAATTCAAGTTCAGTCAATGACAAAGCATAAAGTTCCTTCTAAGTTACAGTTGAATTTTCAAGGTGCTAGTATTGAAGAGCGATGCTATTCAAGTTAGAGACTGCAGTATAACTTTGATTAACTCTGGAATAACATCTCTTTCAATAAATTTCAAACTTTTAATTTTAATTTTTTTTTTAATTTTGTCATGTAGAATTCTATTTTCCTATAACCTGCCAATGTCATGTCAGCTTTTTATTTATTTTGTTTGAACCAATATATGGTACTGTTGCAACTCTTTATGGGAAAATTTCGAAATTTCTGCTAGTGTATCTAGAATCAGGAAGTGCTCTTCACTTCCTCTTCTATATTTATTAGTGCAATGACCAGAATGTTATAGATCTTGAATGGATGCAATAATTTTCAGTTACCAGCATGAAGTCCTACATAATGTGAATGCAATGCATCAAGACATTTGGCATTCTTGCTTAATAATATAAAATGTGATTGTTGCAAATGGAAATGTTTTTGAAATAGACGCTCTTACAGAATCACATTTGATTTCTCATGTTAGAACCCCATGTTTGTTAGGAAATCTTATAAATATATGGTGCAGTTCTCGATCTCATATTTCCAACAATATATGCTGATACTTTTCTTATTGAGAAGGATGGATCGGGTTTAAATGAGTAATTAGGATGGGTCATTTGACAACTGGCAGCCATGTATTCGATTCGTGGACTAGTTTTCTTGTGCATTAGATACCATTGAAATTGTTGACAAACAGTTATGATTTGCAGCATGTTCACTGCAAGACTCAAACCTTCAACATGCAAATGGTTTAAACATCGAAGCATAGCTGTTATCAGGGAAAGGAGTCAACAGTACTTAGTCTCCTGGATGTTTTAACATTTATGACTGAAAGCAAGAGTCCCTTCAAAGCTATCCCCTTCACTATAGTTTAACTTTGACATTAGATTGTTGCAATACTAAATTATAATTAATTTTCTGACTTTCCAATAGAAGTTCAAATGCTACTCATTTCACCTACTCATCGTTTTCATTGCATGATCATCCTTGAGCGTTGAACTTTTAGTTTACATTCTAACATAATTATGCCATGATTGCCAAGGAATTATCAATGAACAGATGCATTCGAAACAATCACTATAATAAGAGTATATATTTTGCTAATTATCAGTGACTTTGTTGGTATTCATCAAGACACAAGCTACAAATCTAAGAGTAAAAATCATTCTCCTAAATTCTCACTAATAATAAGAAATTGAAAACTACGAGTTCAACTATTTTACACATGTTTTGCAAGTTCTGGGAATGTGGGAACAATTTTTTGGGACTGCTAGAAAGTCCTTCAAGATTTTAAGGGATAAGCGATGGGACATGGGACCCCCCTCCAGCAATGTCAAACGGATATAGAAAATGAGTAATTAGTAATATTTATCACAAATAAAGTACTCGTGGCAAAGACAAATAAATTTATTAAAGGAAGATTGGACAATTGGGATCGGGGATAATGAAGTCTAGAGCAAAGGAAAATACATTTATCAAGGGAAGATTTTACAATTGGGGTTTGGGATAATAAAGTTTGGAGGATCATTTTTCTTGTGGCTAGGGTTACCCTAGCCACCATGGGTGTTTTATCGATCTCTTCAACCCCTCAAAGTCAATGTTCCCTTTTCTTGTTGAGATTGTATAGTTCACTCTTTGAGCTTGGCTTCAACTTCATGGGCAGTCCATCACGACATCTTAAGTATCCCTTCTAAGTTTGTTAAAAAGCTTGACGGGGTTTCAAACTTGAGCATTCCTTTTGTGGACCCTAAGAAAAAAACCTTGTTATTTTCTAAGTAGATTCTAATCGGGGGGGTTGAATTAAAAACCCTAGAAAGCTTGAATTTGAACATTGGGTTCCCCAATTGAAATTCATAATCTAGTTCTATTTTTGTGGTAAGTGATACTTTTCTTTTCATTTCCAATTCAAGGAAGACCATGATTTAATCTTACACCTTGGTTTCTAGGATTTGATGCACTATCTTATTAGGGAGGCTCTGGATTTTGATCAAGAGGAGATGCCCAACGCTGTTATGGTTTTGGTCAAGGTTCCTCACCTTTTCCTCAACCTCCAAGACAATGGCACACTTGAGGCAGTCAACAAGAAGTGGGCAAATATTTAGACTAAGTTGAACCAAAATTGGGGGGTTAATCTAAAAGTTCGCCTTTCCGAATCAATAGAGCTTTAAATAGATAATTGGACTTGGCTACAATGTTTAGATTATGAACAACTCTTGCACAAAAGCAACCATTGCCATGAATATGACCAATTCAACAAAAATTGTCCAAACAAGTACCCCTTGCAATGCAGGGGAATGAAAAAGAGTTCTAGGAAGTCACAAAACCCTCGAATAGGAAGAAAAAACAATTGAAAAAGAGTTCTAGGAAGTCACAAAACCCTCGAATAGGAAGAAAAAACAATCTTAGGATCCTCTTGTCCCAAAAAGGAATTTGAGTCTAGCCCAAACCAAAACAGATTTTCGGCCCTAGACTCCTCCAGGGACATGGAAATCCCTCTGGAGAAGGGAAAAAGGGCCCTCCACTCAAGAATAAAATGATTAGCATGAAGAGCACCATGTTGACAAAACTCAGGAGGAAGAATAACAAACAAAGACTCTAGAAGATCACATGGCACCCAAGAAAGGGTAGGGAAAAACAATGAATGATGATGTTTGGATGATCTTTGCAGAAAAACTTCAATAGGAAGTGTTATCCCCATTTTGTGGATAACTAAGGAGATTATGTCTCAAGGCCTGCATGTTGTAGATATGGAGTGCCGGGAGACTACATGACCAACAATACCCTTTGCACAGATGGAAAACCCACTCACCACCACAAATGGTCATAGATTTGCAGATGGCATCCACCACACCAACTGGCTTCCAGAAGGTAGTGGGCCTTGCTCCATGAGGTACAAGTCAATATTATGGTGAGCATCATTTCAATATTTAAGCTACTTGAGTATGTTGTATCTTAGATTGCTCTAGATTTCATGATATATGCTTGGACATTATGCCTTTTGCCCTGCTTCACCTTGGTGGTTGACATTGTGCCCTAGTAAGTGGTTTTCCTTAGGGATGGGTTTGCTACTAAGAACTCCCTTAATGAGCCATCGTATCATTCCTGACTATACTTACTACTTTCCATCATTGTTCCCCTCCATTTTCTTATCTCTTGGGATTTTAGGGTGTATTGACCCAAGAAGGGGTTGTCCCTCATTCTATGGGAAGACGGGGCTGAAGGTCCATAGGGGTTGATGTTGGGTAAAAGATAAAAGCCTTGTATAAACCTTCCAGATGCTTCACCCAGGGATCACCCAAGAAAGCAATGAAACACATATCTTTGAGTAAAGGGAACCCACATTATAATAAATAATGCTTAAAGGGTTAGTTGAAGGATAAGAGGTCTCATCACGAGCCAACCTATCACATCCATGAATATCTAGTGGTATGCCATTGTCATCATCTGGTCACCAAACCTGGGAAATGGCTCTCAGTTGCATGGCTGAGAGAAAGGGGGTCTCATCACGAGCCGACCTTCTCATTTCCACTAGGTGTTTGTGGGTGACATTGCCATCATTTGGTAACCATGCCAGGGCAATGACCCTCAACCTCTCCTTATGCTATATTGAAAGAAAACAAAGAAAGAAAGATAAAAGGCAATTGATGGGCTTAGAAAAAGTGCATTGCAGACGAAGGTACCACACACCCTCTACAAAGGCACCCATGAATGAGACACTACGAACCCTTGTATGTCATGAGCCCTATGCCCATTGAGTCTTGACCCCAACCACTTCATCCACCTTACATGGCTTAACGAGGGATCTCTTGGAAACTCTCCATGACCTAGGGAAAGATCTACCCAATATGACACCTCATCAACCCTCCCATATTCAAGCTTGACAAGTCGCATAGTGTCTTTGAGCAATTAATTGTTTGATATAATGATCTTTGATGCACATGCTTAGATGGATTATTAATTGATTGGATTCACTTATCATGATGTTATGACTTGAGATCTTTTGAGGGCGTGCTCATTTGTCTTTGCAGGACCTAGTTGGTGGACAATTTTGGGAGAACAAGCTTAGCTTGGGCTTCCATGGGACTACAAGCCCACAGGTTGGATGCCAAGGGCCCGCATGCCGGATGAGAAAGATCAAACTTGGAAGGCCTTGATGATGACTTGGACGACATAACCCAACCCTCACTTGCCAAACGATTTGCCCAAGAGGGGAAAAAGGTTGTCTTTTTGAGCTTGACGTCATGTTTGGGTTGCTAGGACATGGTGGTGAGATGATATGCATTGGCACTTGGACGTTTTGAGGTGTTTGAGGCTTTGATCATGAAGGAAGACATTTGGATGCCTGACACACGGCTTTAGGAAGCCTTACTACCCTCCTACATCACCAACGACCTTCTCCTAGTGCCAAAATGTCCCCTATAGGGATGACGTCCATATAAAATTAGGGTTTTATTTGTGCGAAAGTGAAATTTTAAATGAAATTTTTAATATTACTTTGTTAAGGGGGCAAGATTAGGGTTGTTGAACCCTAATCTTGTGATTTACCCCTTAATTTGTGGACAAGTCACCTTGGTGACATTTGTATAAATAAGAGATCATAATATCTCATTTTAACATAACTCTCCCTCATTGTGAGAAGTATTGGTCTGAAATTTTCGCTACACTTGGCTCTATTTGTCTCTTGTGCATTTGTTTATGCCTATCTTGATGAATGGTTGATGGAGGAGTGAGGGGCTAGCCTTGGATGGATGTTTTCTAGCTTTTATGGTGGATTATCTTGGCATCTTTCTTGATTTTGGTATCGTTTTTTACTCTTATACTATAATTCTTTTCAAGTCAAGGATTGTTGTGTTAGGAGCTAGGTGGGAAGAATAAGGACATGCACCCCCACCATAGTCTTCATCATTTTATGCTTCATCTTATTGATCAAACAAGGGTTTGCTAAGAGAAGTATAAGGGCATACACCCTCTTAGCTTAAACTCTAGCTAGAGAAACTTGCATTGGGAAGTAAAATGGCTTACACCCCCAAAGAGGTAGCTTCTCTAGATCTTTGTTTATTTGACTCCATTAACCCAATAATAAATGCACTATTCATACATTTTTTGCATTGTAGATATAAAATCATTGCCTTGAGAAACACAAATTTTGATCTTTTGAAAGGTTTCTCGTTTGAAGTTGGTTTGCCTCATTGAGAGGAGTTTTCTCCTACTATGGCGTCCCCTCTCTCCCACTACTTTAATTGATGTTACAAACTTTAACCTACAACCATTAGGGTTACATAACCCTAGCTACTAGCACTCTCTTAACTCCTAAACTAACCCTAGACTAGCTCTCTAACTTCAGTCACCTAGCCTAATAACTAGGGCACATCTTTTGGGCTACTTCTTGGCACTTTTCTATGGTTTATTTTGTTGCTGCATGCCATTGAATTCTACAGACATAAGGCTGCAATTTTCTATAGAAAATACTTGTTATAACAACTTGTTTTATTCAGCCTATAGGTGTCATTTTTCAATCATACTTGATTTCCATACTCATTGATAACATTGTTGATTGATCTTATGCTTTACATGTTGATTTGAATGTCTTATTTGTTGATATAAACTGTCATATATTGCTGCAAATTAGGGACAACAAGCTTAACTTGTTGATCCATACTAACATATATCATTGCAAGTTGGATTTTCTTGTCTCAGGCAGGTACAATAATCCAGAGAAATAATATACCTTTGGGGCAACAATCACTTGAATTACAGGGCATCTCTTCCCACTTTTCATTCCACTTAGACTTTACCTCTAGGGGCTTCACTTCCATTTCTCTCCATCTCGATCTCAACCCCCCTAGGATCACCGAGATCGCCTCCCTAGAGTGACCTAGTCACCCTTGAAGTGCAAGACCTACATCGAGGTGACATTGGGTTTAGGATTTCCAAGTTGTAGCACTTTCTTTGTGGTTGGGTCGGGCTTTTCCCAACCTACAACTTGCGCTATAACATTTTGGCGTCGTTGTCGGGGAAGATTTTGAATCTTCTTCATACCCTAACGACACTTTGGTAAGCTATCCCAAATCCTTTCCCTTAGCTTGCCTAACGACTCCATCCAAGAGACATTTCCTTTCCACCTTTTTTGATAAGTTCATTTTGAAACTCATCTGGCAACTCCACCTTCCCATAATCCTTCTTTCCCCAAACCTTTACCCCTCGGGAGGTTCAAGCCTTCTAAGGTTTACCAAAGAAGTCCTCCTCTCAAATCTCTCATTGCTAAAACCCTTTTCCATAATATCCTTCCTCTTGTTCCAATGGTTCGCCCTTGGCAAAGGGACCTCTACAAACCCCTTAACATGGCCAATATCCAAGGTTACTGTAACCAAATGCTAACAAGAGTCAACAAGTGGTTGCCAAAGTTCCCAAGAAACAATGTGATAATTGGTGAAAACCACATTTGTGTCATGGGTCGGGATATGGACAATGCAGGTATTGATCATGAATATGTGGCCATGAGACTATTCACTTCATCATTGATTGAAGAAGCCCTTTATTGGTTCAAAGGACTCCTTGATAATCATATCACATCCTATGATGTTTTTTCCAACTTATTCAAGAGTAGATGGTTGAGAAAAGAAGATGGTGGGACACTTGGGACTTTGTTCAATCAAATAAAGAAAAATGAGAATGAAACGGTAAAGGAATTCATTTCAAGATTTGACATGTTGTACAATCAAATTCCAACAGATTACCGTCCTACAACATCATTAGTTTGTCTCCTTTACATGAATTCTTTTGAAGGGCAGTTCCGATACATTCTTAAAGATAAAAGCCCACATCATTGGTAGAGGCTAAAGAGTTCAATATCGACATTGAAGAGAATCTCATTGATTAAAAAATAGAACCTTTTCAATACCCTCGTAAAAGGACAGAATCAAGAATGAAGGTTTCCAACAATATTGTTCCTGATCCGATTGCTCTCCTAACTCAAAAGATAAACCAAATGAATACTCAATTTGTTCAGGTGCAGAATCAACTTATGAACTGTATGACTAGAGTGGAAATAAATCAATCTGCTCCCATACCTCAGTTTTCCAGATAGCAGAGAGATGTCACCTGTTGGAAACCAAGACCTCAACAAGAGGCAAAGGCCTCAGATACTTTGAAATCCGTTGGGATAGTTGATATAGAAGCTCGGTGTCTCCCATGCCAAGAACCCCAATGGGAAGATGAGTGCCCTTGGCAAGACGAAGATTATCCTGACGATATAAACTTCATGATTTGCAATCTCAATGATGGACATGTTACTCAAGAACAGATCAATGAAGCCAAAAGAATAGGAGAAAGAGAGGGGAGACTCCCGACCTTAAGTAAATTGACATGTGATAAGAAGAAGGAATTAAGGAGGGAAATTTTAACCTACAAAATAAAAAATTCTTCAATGCCTCCATCACAATCTAATACTCCTCTTCCATCAGTAGAAAAGGTGGTTCCACCACCTCCACTGTCGGTATGTGAGTTGCTTCCTAAGCCAGCTCCTACAGATGACATTCAATTGAATATAGATGTTGCAAGCATGTTTGGAAAACTGAATATGACGGTCCCAGTGACAAAGATGTGTAAGATCCCTTCCATAAAATGGGAAATTTTTAAAATCTTGCAGGTGCCAACCAAAAGGGAGGATCCTCCCATCATGTTAAACACTATGTATCTCGATCAACCAAGGGACAAGAACCCTCCTTTCTATCTTTCCTTAGGCATGGATGACCTCAGCTTGAACAACTGCATGCTTGATTAAGGGGCCTCAACAAATATCCTATCAATGAAGGTAATGAAACAACTTGGTTCGAAGACAACCTGACCTTATGGCAATGTATGTGGTATTGATTCCAGAAAGGTCAAAGTCGTCGGGGTATGTGAGGACGTTGAGGTTTTCCTGATTGATTTTTCACATATCAACATTCTCATGGACATAGTAGTGATCGACGTTCCAAATGCTTTGGGGATGCTTTTATCTAGGAGATGGTCTACTACTCTTTGGGGTTTCCTTAGCATGGATCTCACCCATGCACACATTCCTATGGGAGATGGCACTTTTCAGGTACTATACAATCGAGAGAAAGATGATAGACACATGATGGATCCTGATGGCCCTGATTATGCCAACGAATGCCATTATGATGTACTCGCACAGACCATTGAGTATGATCCATCTGAGCTACCTTTTATGCAGGAGGAATCCATAGAGCTTCCATACGATGAGAATATACCTCACATCGATTTCAATGAAGGAATTATTGTGCTCATGTGGGATAAAAGAAAGGGCAAGCCTAGATATGACCAAAAATACAACAATTCATGGCTTGGTCCTTACATCATCAGGAAGAAGTCTAACAAAGAAAGGTACTATCTGATAGCATTAGATGGGAGAAAGATGCCACTACCTATAGACGGGTCTCTTCTCCAACCAGGTCACATGACTTCTTTAGGGCCCTTGCCCCAGGTAAGTAGGTAAGTCATTTTGGTTCCCTACATTTGCATCTTGATTGGTCATATTAGTTTAGATCCATTTCATTTTCAGTTTGCTCTACTCGCACTATTGATTTCATGCTTAGCTTAGAATTTATTGAAAAAATGTCAAAATTTTCGTTTTCTAGTTTAGTTGGTTTTGATTATCATCATATGAGAACAATGATGAGTAGGCTATCCTGCACTTGACAATTTGATGTTTTCTTGCAGGCACGGGTCTACTAGGAGATGTTGTGGTTCTCATGCACTCTACGATGAGCACATGTCCCCAAGTAGGAGCCAATTGTTATCCCCATTTCGTGGATAAAAAAGAATATTATGTCTCGAGGCCCTCAAGTTGCATATATGGAGTGCCGAGAGACTACATGACCAACAATACCCTTTGCACAGATGGAAAACCCACTCACCGCCACAAATGGTCACAGATTTGTAGATGGCATCCACCACACCAACCGGCTTCCGGAAGGCAGTGGGCCTTGCTCCATGAGGTACAAGTCAATATTATGGTGAACATCATTTCAATATTTAAGCCAATTAAGTATGTTGGATCTTAGATTTTTCTAGATTTCATGATATATGCTTTCCAGACATTATGCCTTTTCCCTGCTTCACCTTGGTGGTTGACATTGTGCCCTAGTAAGTGGTTTTCCTTAGGGATGGGTTTGCTACTAGGAACTCCCTTAATGAGCCATCATACCATTCCCGACCATACTTACCACTTTCCATCATTGTTCCTGTTAGTTCTCAAATTCGCATTGTTAAAATTTTGACATTTGGCCAATAGTAGGGGCGCTACCAGAATCCATGCATTCTTGTAGTGCAATCATTAACATGATCTTGTCAACCTCTTTGTCGATTTTCTATCGAATCTCTCAAAATCACCAATCTTTTCAAGTCCCCCATATCCTCATATTTTCAATCTCGTGAAGTCTTGCTTACAATAGAGTCATATTTTTTTTATTATTGCCTTCTCTATCCAAAGCCAAATATTAAAAAAATATTTTAAAATCATTTGTCAAAATGATTTTATCTTGATAGTTTATCCCATGTTGTTAAAAATAAAAAGTTTTGGGTAATACAATTAAAAGTTTAGGCTCATTGCATCCAAGCTCCACCAAGCAACATCAAGGGTCGTGTTCAAGCACCTGAAACCAAGATCCCAAGTGTTATGTGCCATGGGAGGAGCCCGCAAAGATTCCATTCTCTATGCACTATGCGTCAAGGAGAATTGTGTTGAGTTGATTATAAAAGAAATTAATCACTTGTTTTCCTTTCCATGTGGGATAATTGCACCAACATAGATTAATTAAGTTCCAACCATTCCATATTGCCATCGACTGCCATATCAAATTCAAGAACCATGTGTCGAGGAAAGTATCTGAGTGCCTCCAAGGCTTACACCATATCGCATTCAACTGAGAAGATTGCACCATATTGCAGCGAGAGTTTGTTTGGATTGATATCGAGTCAACTCGCCGAAATAGGAGGTTGAAATCCAATTACAGAGGGACATGGAATATGCTACTATGAACGCATTGTTTATATTTCAGCCAAGCCCGTAGGTTAAACACGGAACAATTGTAGCCTGTACATTCCTATATTTTTTGCAAATTCCCGTCATATTCAAGAGGGTAAATTTGGGCCTAATTTTTGGCCAAACCTTAAGGAATTTGCTGAAACCGTTCAAAACCCACCTCCCAAATGTATCCATTTAAATTGATCACAGAGTTTGCGAAATTTTTCAATGGTTCAATAGAAATATACATTTGATCAATACGAAATTTTCCACAAAATTCCAGATTAATGCACAAGTGACAGAACATCTGGTAGCAAGAGCAATGGTTCTTATGGGGGAAGAAACATTATTTTATCCAACCACAATAGGCTCTGAACCACGAGATTCCAATATTGATTCATCTCAACATTGGACGTGAGTTATGCAAGGGCATACATGAGCTAATATTGTACCATTGGTTGCATCAAACCGAATTGGAAAAGGAGGTTATTGAAACTAAGCATGGACCGAGCCATATAACTTTTTATGGAAGCTCCTTCATAGCATGACCTACCGAAGAAATAATATCAACTGCTAACGACAAGGATGAAGTGGTCTTGGTTTATAAATTCAAAAAAGATCAATATTAAAAGGTAGATCTGGGGAGTATTTAGAGATATGCAACCTAACCTGTATAAGCATCTTTTAACATTAGATGGCAGTAGGATCTGATACGAAATATCAACTCAATCCGGTTCATCTTTTTGCCATGAAGGGTATTCTAATGAAGATATATTATGAGATCAATATAGTTGAAATTTCTTGGTGACCTTGAGTTTTTCCTAAAATATTAATCTCTTACATATTCATAGATTGTTGTAGATTTGATGGGGTGAATATTTCCAAGCATTTGAGGGTAAGTTTGAGAGAAACTAGGACACCTAGCAGTGACACAAAATCAATAAATAGAAGCAGATACCATATTCTAAGGCATAAAATCAGTGAATGAAGGATGTGGTGGTAGAGAACTAATAAATGAAGAGCAGATGGTTTTAAAATAGATACAAACACCACAGTCAAAGATTGAACAATTGGCACTTTCAATATTCATCAGATGGATTCCAACTTAAGTCATAGTCAAGTGCATATTTCAAGGCAACACTTGGGGTTCGAATGACAGTCAAAGGATATCCACAGAACACAAGTGGAAAATGGAAGCTCCAACATTCCAGATTCCAAGGAATTTTGACCAACAACATCCAATAGCTCGAGGCACATTGCAACCTTGTTTATTTCTAGTTTATCTTTATGATTTTATTTGTCAGAAATTATGAATAATTTGTTTGTGATTTTGATTATTTAAACTATCACTAGAGAGTTCAGAAAGAGGAGAGAGGCATTTTGAGGGATAGGACATGAGTATGTTTTAATTTGTAAGCTTGTGGGCAACTTTTCCTTTCGATGTTTCAACATCATAGCTATATGAAAACCTTGTTGTTAGTCTGTATCTTCTATTGTAATTTGTTTTTCTTCTTATTTGAATAGAACCAATACACTACATATTTCTTGTACATTAATTCTTTGGTGTGCTTACTCTGTTTTAGTAAAGTTCGTTCAGATATCATGCTTTCATTTTCACAAAGGATTTATGTTTATGAATATTCTTCTTAATGGATTATGCAAGTTTAAGATGATAGTGAAGCGAGTATTTTCCATGAATGTTCTCTTCTTTCTTTTACCTACTTGTCCTTTAGACATGCTTGTCTAATAACTAGTTGGATTACCTGTGACTAATGAAATATGTCAGGAAAACTCCATTCCCAATGGTCTTAATCACCGGTCTTATATCCATTTTAGTCCTCTATCGAGTATCTTTCTTAACCATGTCCTTTCCATTCACCAAAACCAAACCAAAAAACCATTGCAATAACTTGATGATGCCCTAGATTTCCCTTTAGCAATCAAGTGCAACTTTAGGGACTAACAGTTCCCCTCCATTTCCTTATCTCTTGGGATTTTAGGGTGTATTGACCCAAGAAGGGTCTTTCCCTCATTCTATGGGAAGAAGGGGATGAAGGCCCATAGGGGTTGATGTTGGGTAAAAGATAAAAGACTTGTATAATCCTTCTAGATGCTTCACCCATGGATCACCCAAGAAAGCAATGAAACACTTATTTTTGAGTAAAGGGGACCCACAATATAATAAAGAATGCTTAAAGGGTTAGTTGAAGGATAGGAGGTCTCATCACGAGCCGACCTGTCATGTCCATAAATATCTAGTGGTATGACATTGTCATCATCTGGTCACCAAACCAGGGCAATGGCTCTCAGTTGCATGGCTGAGAGAAAGGGGGTCTCATCACAAGATAACCTTCACATTTCCACTAGGTGTTTCTGGGTGACATTGCCATCATCTGGTCACCACGCCAGGGTAGTGAGTTTCAACCTCTTCTTATGCTATATTGAAAGAAAACAAAGAAAGAAAGATAAAATGAAATTGATGAGCTTGGAAAAAGTGCATTGCAGACGAAGGTACTGTTGACGATTGAAAACATCAACATATTTTCGCCCACAAAGTGTTGCTAATGCCTATTAATTATAATACTAAATAATACTAGTAAGTGGGACCCCCTTGAACTATTGAAGTCAGATCTACTCTTTTTTTTTATGTGCTACACAGTTACACAGTTGATGAGATATTGTTGTTGTTGGTATGAGTTGAGATTTTGAGATGTGGTTCCTTCATGTTACTACAGCCTGCTATTTATTCATGGCATTTGTTCTTATCACACTTGCACAACAAACATGTTAGTGAAATTATATGAAAGGCAATTAGAGGAAGGCAAAATACTATAACTCATGCAAGAAAAGGGACCTAGTTCTGCAATACTACATGCATGAAAATACTTGTTGATTGTTGTTGAACCCTAGCTAACAAGGAAATGGCTATGAAATTGTGTTGAATTACATTTTTTATATGCACATGGTTGAAATKTTGGTGGCACATTTGGCAAGGTGATAATGCAATGGTTATGCATTGGTTAATGGAATTGGTAGCCGATATACATATGGTATGAACRTCGGTGGCTCATGGAAGTTAGTGGCTTTGCGATTTTATTTGAGTTATATAGTCTATATGCATGGTGATTAYRCTATGGTACAAGGTTGATKTTGATCGCGCTATTGGTGACGATTCTATACATGATCTCTTAGATTGTATAATTGACATGCAATATGGTTAAGTTAGAAATGAGACATATGATGTGGATGGCGCAATTAGCAAGAAATTGATGTGGATTCCAATGCGGATTTTAAATTAATGGTTTTAATGAAGGGATTGTTGGCAGGTACTGATGAGTTAATGTAATGTGGGTGGAGGCGACGTGCATTTCYTGCACGTCACTTTTACCCTTTCCGTTGGCTGCCACCCTAGTCAGGCTATTGTTTGATCTTGTTGCTGTGTTATGCTCCGGAATTCTACCAGCRTGAAACCGCTTGGCCACCTCTCGTCTTAAGGATTTTGATTAACATGTATGTCCTTTTTTTTGGCCATTCTTGATTTCACTCTGGTTATGAAATGATTGCTGGCTCAGGTGTATGGATTCGTGTCTTTTCCTAAGTGTTACAACTGTGTGTAATTTTGGTTCTTGAATGAAAAATGGATGGTTCTTCCTGTAATATTTTTGAGTTTGTAGAAGTTATCGGTCTTCCTGGTGATAACTCCCTGTTGCTACTACTGGTTCAGTCAGAGGGTTTCTATTTAAGTCTTGGGTGGAAATTTCTTCATGCACTGTCACCATATCCAGTCTCTGCCCTTCCTGGGTTTTAATGGTCGAAAGTATTTCAGCGTCACAATGTTATGTTTCACCTCGGCATTTGATTTCCACCAATAAGGGTCACGAATTGAGTGTTCTGTTCTTAACTTGGATCTGTCTCCTCCTCAGTATTGTGGTAATTGGACGAAGAACATGAGGGTTATACCCTGCGTGCATAAATTAAACTGGCCGACCGAATAAGATCCTTGCCCTTCTTTTGCCCCCACTGCCATGGATTGTCACATGTCCACAAATGACTCATATCTCTCTTTGTATGTATACCTCTAGCTTCGAAGTTTCATTGTTGCGAGAGGTTGGCTATGTTCCTCCTATGATGGCTATCGAGCAAAACCCTTAACCCTTTGGTCTGGAGTTTCGTAGGAAGACTCTCGGGCCTGTCAAGTTGCTACGGATTATTATGGTTAATTACTTTGAATGCAGAATCACCATTGGTTGTATGGAAGTCATGTTGGTATGGCATTTAGTTACTGCTTCTATGACGATAGCGATAAACCTTACAGTGTCAATTACACTTCTAAATTTCACAGTCACCCTCCTCGTGTCAAATAACTCAGTATTATTAGTGAAGAAGGTTTCTGCCCCATTTCGATTCGATGCGAGGGTACGCACCGTTACTATAGCTTGTTTGTTTGATTATTTTGTTTTTACAACAATGGAAAATTTTGGTTTGATATACAGTCACTGGTATGTGCACTTATGATGTTTTGGATGATGGCTAGCATTGGTTGTGAATGGTTGGTGTTGTTCACACATGTCGTGTTCTGTGTATGGTGTTTTGCAAAGTAAATAATGGGCATAGTAACTATGGTTTTCTTTGGGGCCAAATGACTACTGAATTGGATAACTATGGAAAGTATATCCCCTGCATCTTTATGCTTGTTGGTTGTATAGACCCGAGTGTGCACAACATAGTCGATCACGAGTGACTAAATCCAAGCAATCTTATAGATTAGCATGATATGTTGATTTATTTATCATGGTTGTGTGTTTGTTGTGTCAAGAAGAAATGTTGCACCATAGAGTTGTGTTAAGTTGCGCACTGTGTGTAATATGGATAGTTGATTTTCACACTCAGGGACACCCACAAAAGTTTTAAGCATGTTTATTATTACAAATGATCACTTGTCGAAACCAGCATGTTGTTGATGACAGTCGTGTTGGATAGGTGGACCAACTTTTAAGTCGTGTTGAATTGGTTTTCTTTACAGTGGAAGAACTTCATTTCCCGGGTAATTTACTCCTGCATAGCTGGTATCTAAATGGTGGTTGTTGGTTGTATGATTGATTGTTATTTTCAGGCATTGCAATTTGGTATGGATTATTTGGGTTACTGCATATTGATTCAATGAATGTCATTTGCATCAAAATGAGGGGCCCGATTGCAGTAATAATGACTTCGTTGTTAATTTGAAAACATGACCTCCGAGGATTACTGTGGATTGAGGAAATGCATGGGCAGTGGTTGATTATGACAGTTTAGAGAATGAAAATGAGTATTGTTCGAAAATTGTTATTAAATGCAAATATGTGGATGCTTGTTGTTTTGTGATGGCACTGTGTTGGATATTTGAGTATTGGACGGTAAACTAGTTAAATACACAGTAATTGTTATTCGGTCATGATAATTGTTGATTGGTGCATCTATCCTTACTACATAATGTTTTATGGATCACTTGATTAGTCTCATGACCAATAATCATTATCCTCCCCTCTCATTATCTCATTTTCCGCTTATTACAATCCCTTCACATATCCCATATTCATTTTTTCACTCCATATTCTGATATTGATTATAGTCAAGGGAATTTTTGTGTTAGATTGGAGGAAAGTGACAGAGTACAGTGTGGATTGCAGTGAGGTTTTATTGGTTTGCTTACAGTTGATTGTTGTTATCATTGAGCAGTGACCATATCTTCTCCCCTTTCATTATATCATATTTTTGCTAATTACAAACCCCTCATGTATACCTGGACCCTTTTCACCCCCCTTCTCGTTGATTAACAGTAAAACAATTTGTATTGATTGGATTGCATGAGCCTGGTACATTCTGAGCCAAATCTATTTCATATTTTTAAGAGTTGTCATGCATGGTTATTTAAAATACTATTTTCTAATTGATCACACATGCAGGATGAGTTTTTTCATTCGAGGTAGCCATGATTGAGGAAATAGAGGTCGAGGTAATTGGAACCGAGGCCCAAGAAGGCCCAAGTTCTCTATACATTTTGACGCTGATTTAGAAGAGATTGGCCAATTGTTTCGTGTTGGATTATTTAATTGGATTGGATAGGGAATAATCCAACCTAAGCCGGAAAGACCTCCCTTCCAAGCTCAATAAGCCCCCGATATCCCTGTACCTCCTCATTTCTCCTTACAACCTGAGGTCCCTGAAAATTATTGATGGCAGGAGATTGTCCACCCGATAGTCTCCCAATATCATGGCTGGCCCAACTTGTCTTTGCCTCCTCCTCCGTCAGTTAACCCCATTGTCCAAGCTACCCCTAACCACTCACCAGTGAAATCCTCCCATGCTAGTAAGATATTGAAGACTGAAGCCCATCATGCACTTGATAAAGGAAAAGCCACTGCTACCTCTTCCTCACCCTCCAATGACTCTGACAAATCTGTGTCTTCACGGATGCATTTGAGGGACGATTGTTCTCACATTATCAACGAAATTAATCCTGAAGGCTCTACACAACCTAAGACAAATTCAGGAAAATCAAGAGGTGATAACAACAACCAAGGAAAAGTTGCATCACACATTGGGAAATATGGCTTTTGAGTTTTATGTTATCTATTTTTTTATGACAGTTGACTTCATGGATCTTTGGACAACATGTTTTATTTTTGATATATGAGTATTATTTTTAAAGGAAATTTCAAATTTCATGAGCGAAAATTACCAAATGTAAATATGTTGATGGGAGACACAAGGAGGTGCGTTTGCTTAACTAATGGTTATGTTATGATTGATATGATTATTATGAACTAAAGGGAGTCACAAGGGGTCCCACCTACTAGTTATTATTTATTTATGAGCCTTATTATGATTATTACATTTCCCCCTAACTAAAGTTAGTTGAGTCTTTTAATTAACTTAACAAATGAGTTGGTTTAACTACTTTAACCAATTCTAACTTGTTAAAAGCAAAGAGGAAGGGAGGGACAAAGGAAGATAGAAGCACAAGCATGCTAAGGTTTTCTCTTTGAGTTTATGTTGAGATAGTTCAACTTTCATTCATTCATATATTCATCACAACCTAATTCTCTTTTGTGATAGCAGGGTCTTATTGTAGACAACAATATT
>ML783896.1:108505-120213 GCA_009831015.1 Picea engelmannii | reverse complement strand
TATCTTGATTATCCTCTTGGTGTCTTTAATTTTGTTCTTGCATTTATTTCAGCAACTGATATATTCAGAAAATTGCATAAAAAGTGAATTTCCAACAAGCTTTTTTTTGTTGATAAAAGACTAGCCTAAGCACTTGTAATTAATACTTGTGAGTTAGGATGTTATTTTTGTTGGCTATAAACATAGGGTTATATTCCCATCTACTTTTCTTTAGCCAAGTAAAGTCTGAAAATGCTTGAGTAAGATCAATTCATATCTTTTCCTCAACAGGTACCACACACCCTCTACAAAGGCACCCATGAATGAGACACTACGACCCCTTTTATGTCATGATACCTATGCCCATTGAGTCTTGAACCCAACCACTTCATCCACCTTACATGGATTAGACAGGGATCTCTTGGAAACTCTCCTTGACCTAGGGAAATATCTACCCAATAGGACACCTCGTCAACCCTCCCATATTCAAGCTTGACAAGTCACATAGTGTCTTTGAGAAATTAATTGTTTGATATAGTGATCTTTGATGCACATGATTAGATGACATATTTATTGATTGGATTCACTTATCATGATGTTATGACTTGAGATGCTTGGAGGGCGTGCTCATTTGTCTTTGTAGGACCTAGTTGGTGGACAATTTTGGGAGAACAAGCCTAGCTTGGGCTTCCATGGGGCTACAAGCCCATAGGTTGGATGCCAAGGACCCGCATGCCAGATGAGAAATATCAGACTTGGAAAGCCTTGATGATGAATTATACGACATAGACCAACCCTCACTTGCCAAACAATTTTCCCATGAGGGGAAAAACGTCCTCTTTTTGAACTTGACGTCATGTTTGGGGGGCTAGGGCATGGTGGTGGGATGACATGAATTGGCACTTGGAAGTTTTGAGGTGTTTGAGGATTTGACCATGAAGGAAGACATTTGGATGCTTGGCATGTGGATTTGGGAAGCCTTACTACCCTTCTACATCACCAACGACCTTCTCCTAGTGCCAAAACGTCGCCTAAATGGGTGACGTCCATGTAAAATTAGGGTTTTATTTGTGCAGAAGTGAAATTTTAAATGAATTGTTTAATATTACTTTGTTAAGGGGGAAATATTAGGGTTGTTGACCCCTAATCTTGTGATATACCCCTTAGTTTGTGGGCAAGTAACCTTGGTGACATTTGTATAAGTAAGGGATCATAAGATCTCATTTTAACATAACTCTCCCTTATTGTGAGAAGTATTGGTCTGAAATTTTCGCTACACTTGGCTGTATTTGTCTCTTGTGAAATTTTTTATGGCTATATTGATGAATGGTTGATGGAGGAGTGAGGTGCTAACCTTGGATGGATGTTTTCTAGCTTTTATGGTGGATTATCTCGGCATCTTTCTTAATTTTGGTATGTTTTTTTACTCTTATGCTATCATTCTTTTCAAGTCAAGGATTGTTGTGCTAGGATCTAGGTGGGAAGTATAAGGGAATACACCCCTACCATAGTCTTCATCATTTTATGATTCATCTTATTGGTTAAAAAAGGGTTTGCTAAGAGAAGTATAAGGGCATACACCCTCTTAGCTTAAACCCTAGTTAGATAAACTTGCATTGGGAAGTAAAAGGACTTACACACCCAAGGAGGTAGTTTCTCTAGATGTTTCTTTATTTGACTCCATTAACCCAATAGCAAAGGCACAAGTCATACATTTTTTCATTGGAGATATAAAATCATTGCCTTGGGAAATACAAATTTGGAAATTTGGAAATGTTTCTCGCTTGAAGTTGGTTTGCCTCATTGAGAGGAGTCTTCCCCTACTAGGGCGTCCCCTCTCTCCCACTACTTTAATTGTTGTTACAAAATTTAACCTACAGCCATTAGGGATGCATAACCCTAGCTACTAATAGTCTCTTAACTCCTAAACTAACCCTAGACTAGCTCTCTAACTTCACTCACCTAGCCTACTATCTAGGGCGCACCTTATGGGCTACTTTTTGACACTTTTCCATGGTCGATTTTTCCACTCCATGCCATTGAATTCTGCATCCATAAGTCTTCAATTTTTAGTAGAAAACACATGTTATAACAACTTTCTTTATTGAACCTTTAAGTGTTATTTTTCAGTCATACTTGATTTCCATACTCATTAATAATATTGTTGATTGATCTTATGCTTTACATGTTGATTTGAATGTATTACTTGTTGATATAAACTGTCATCTATTGCTTCAAATTAGGGACATCAAGCTTAACTTGCTGATCCATAATAACATATATCATTGCAAGTTGGATTTTCTTCTGTCTCGGGAAGGTACAATCATCCAAAGAAATAATATACCTTTGGGGAAACAATGAATTGAATTACAAGGAATCTCTTCCCACTTTTCATTCCACTTAGACTTGACCTCCAGGGGCTTCACTTCCATTTCTCTCCATCTCCATCTCAATCCCCCTAGGGTCACCAGGTTCACCTCCCTAGATTGACCTAGTCACCCTTGAAGTGTGGGATCTACATAGAGGTGACATTGGTTGTAGGATTCCCAAGTTGTAGCACTTTCTTTGTGGTTGGGTTAGGATTTTCCCAACCTACAACTTGCGCTATAACATTTTGGCATTATTGTCGAGGAATATGTTGAATCTTCTTTGTACCTTAATGACACTTTGGTAAGATATTCCAAAGTTTTTCCCTTAGCTTGCCTGACAACTCCACCCGAGGGATGTTCTCTTTCCACCTTTTTTGATGAGTTCATTTTAAAACTCATCTAGCGACTCTACCTTCCCAGAATCCTTCTTTCCCCAAACCTTTTCCCCCTGGGAGGTTCAATCCTTCTAAGATTTACCAAAGAAGGCTTCCTCTCAAATATTCCGTTGCTAAAACCCTTTTCCATAATACCCTTCATTTTTTTCCAATGGCTTGCCCTTGGGAAAGGGACCTCTACAAACCCATAACATGACCAATATCCAAGGTTAGCCTAACACAATGCCAGCAGAAGTCAACAAGTGGTTGCCAAATTTCCCAGGAAACAATGTGATAACCATCAAAGACCACATTTATGTCATGCACTGAGATATGGATAATGTGGGTATTGATCATGAAGATGCGGACATGAGACTATTCGCTTGATCATTGACTGAAGAATCCCTTGATTGGTTCAAAGGACTCCCTGATAATCATATCACGTGCTATGATGATTTTTCCAACTTATTCAAGAGTATATGTTCAAGAACAGAAGATGGTGGGACACTTGGGACTCAGTTCATTCAAATAAATAAAAAGGAGAATGAAATGGTAAAGGAATTCATTTCAATATTTGACAGGTTGTACAATCAAATTCCAACAAATTGTCGTCCTACAACATCATCAGTTCGTCTCCTTTACATGAATGCTTTTGAAGGGCAATTCTGATACATTCTTAAATATAAAAAGCCCACATCATTGGCATAGGATAAATAGTTCAGTATTGGCATTGAAGAGAATCTCCTCGATTCAAAAATAGAACCTTTTCAGTACCCTCGTAACAAGACATAATAAAGAATGAAGGTTTCCAACAACAATGTTCCTGATCCGATTGCTCTCTTGACTCAGAAGATAGACCAAATGAATACTCAGTTTTTCCAGGTGTAGAATCAACTTATGGACTGTATGAATACAATGGAAAGAAATCAATATTCTCCCAGACCTCAATTTTCCAAACAATAGAGAGATGCCACCATTTGGAAACCAAGACCTCAACTAGAGGCAAAGGCCCCAAATAATTTGAAACCTATTGGGACAATTGATATAGAAGCTTGTTGTCTCACATGCCAAGAAACCCACAAGGAAGATGAGTGCCCCTGACAAGACAAATATTATCCCGACGATATAAGATTCATGATTTTTCAATCTCAACGATGAATATGTTACTCAAGAACAAATCAATGAAGCCAGAAGAATTGGAGAAAGAGATGGGAGACTTTGGGCCTTAAGTAAATTGACAGATGATCAAAAGAAGGAATTAAGGAGGGAAATTTTAACCTATTGAAGAAAAATTCTTCAGCCCCTCCATCACAACCTAATACTCCTATTTCATTAGTAGAAAATGTGGTTCCACCACCTCCATCGTCGGTATGTGAGTTGCTTCCTAATCCAACTCCTACAAATGACATTCAATTGAATATACATGTTGCAAGCATGTTTGGAAAATTAGATATGATGGTCCCAATGACAAAGATGTGTAAGATCCCTTCTGTGAAAAGGGAAATTTTGAAAATCTTACAGGTGCCAACCAAAAAGGAGGATCCTCCCATCATGTTAAACATTATGTATCTCAATTGGCCAAGGGACAAGAACCCTCCTTTATATATTTCATTAGGCACGAATGAAATCTGTTTGAACAACTGCATACTTGATTCAGAGGCATCAACAAATTTCATATCATTGAAGGCAATGAAACAACTTGGTTTGAAGACAACCTGATCTTATGGCAATGTATGTGGTATTGATTCCAGAAAGGTCAAAGTCCTCAAGGTATGTGAGGACGTTGAGGTTTTCCTGAATGATTTTCCACATATCAACATTCTCATGGACATAATAGTGATCGACATTCCATATGCTTGGGGGATGCTTTATCTAGGAGTTGGTCTACTTCTCTTGGGGTTTTCCTTAGCATGGATCTCACCCATGCACACATTCCTATGGGATATGACACTTTTCAGATACTATACAATTGAGAGAAAGTTGATAGACACGTGATGGATCCCGATGGCCTTGATTATGCCAGTGAATTCGGTTATGATGTACTCTCATAGACCATTGAGTATGATCCATCTGAACTACTTTTTGTGTAGGAGGACTCCATAGACACGCTTCTAAAATGGTCAGATCAATACAAAGACAAACTTGAAAAATACCATGGGAAGGAGCCAGGGTCTATCCAAATTTTGAAGAATGAATATGAGAAACATGAAGAAATCGTCAAATATACAGTCCACACAGAGCTTCCATACGATGAGAATACACCTCGCATTGATTTCAATGAAGGAAGTCTTGTACTCATGTGAGATAAAAGAAAGGGCAAGCCCAAATATGACCAAAAAGAAAACAATTCATGGCTTGGCCCTTACATCACCAAGAAGAAGTATGACAAAGAAAGGTACCATTTGACATCATTAGACGAGAGAGAGATGCCACTACTTGTAGACATGTATCTTATCCAACCAGGTCACATGACTTCTTTAGGGCCCATGCCCTGGGTAAGTAGGTAAGTCATTTTGATTCCCTGCATTTGCATCTTGATTGGTCATATTAGTTTAGATGCATTTTATTTTCATTTTTCTCTAATCGCACTATTGATTTCATGCTTTGCTTCGAATTTATTGAAAAAATGTCAAAATTTTATTTTTTTAGTTCAGTTGGTTTTGATTATCATCATATGAGAACAATGATGAGTAGGCCATCCCGAACTTGACAGTTTGATGTTTTCTTGTAGGCACATGTCTACCAAGAGATGTCGTGGTTCTCATGCACTCTACAGTGAGCACATGTCCCCAACTAGGACCCATATGTTATCTCCATTTATTGTACAACTAAGGAGATTATGTCTCAAGGCCCTCAGGTTGTAGATATGGAGTGTCGAGAGACTACATTACCAACAATACCCTTTGCACATATGGAAAACCCACTCACCACCAAAGATAGTCATAGATTTGAAGATGGCATCCACCACACCAGTTGGCTTCCACGAGGCAGTGGGCCTTGCTCCATGAGGTACAAGTCAGTATTATGGTGAAAATAATTTCAATATTTAAGCCAGTTGAGTATGTTGTATCTTAGATTGCTCTAGATTTCATGATATATGCTTGGACATTATGCCTTTTTCCCTGCTTCACCTTGGTGTTTGACATTGTTCCCAAGCAAGTGGTTTTCCTTGGGCATGGGTTTGCTACTAGGAACTCCCTTAATGAGCCATCATACCATTCTTGACCATACGTACCACTTTCCATCATTATTCCCCTCCATTTCCTTATCTCTTGGGATTTTAGGGTGTATTGACCCAAGAAGGGGTTATCCCTCATTCTATGGGAAGAAGGGGGAGAAGGCCCATATGGGTTGATGTTGGGTAAAAGATAAAATCCTTGTATAAACCTTCCATATGCTTTGCCTAGGGATCACCCAAGAAAACAATGGTACACTTATTTTTGAGTAAAGGGGACCCACAATATAATAAAGAATGCTTAAAGGGTTAGTTGAAGGATAGGAAGTCTCATCACGAGCTGACCTATCACGTCCATGAATATCTAGTGGTATGAAATTGTCATCATCTGGTCACCAAACCAGGGCAATGGCTCTCAGTTGTATGGCTGAGAGAAAGGGGGTCTCATTACGAGCCTGTTGAAATATTGTAACTGCAAAGAGTATTCTTATTCTTATTCTTATTATTTGAGTCATTTATTTATAGATCAAATCCCCTTTTGTGGATTGATCATGTCGGGAATTGTAATTGATCAAATCCCCTTTTGCGGATTGGTCAAACCCTAAATATATTATGTAAATTGAGAAGTCACCCCCCGGGCTAATTAAAGTGGTTTTAACCACTAAGAAGACAAGTCGGCCCTGCCTAGTGAAGAGACACCTTTTCAGCACCTGCCAGATTGTATAAATAAAGGAATCCAATGCCTCATTATCACACTCACTCAACTCTCTCATCTAATGCACAAGTTTTAAGGAAGTTGTAGTTACCAGTTGCTAGAAGAAGGAAGAGAGAGAGGCACATTGCTCAGTGGAGGATATTCTATAGTGTTTGGTTTATTGTCTTGGCATTGTATTGGCTATCTATATTAATGAAGTTTTTGTTGGGTTTTCTTCCCCATGAGGGTTTCCCAGGATAAATGTTGTGTATCTTGTGATTGTGTTTCTCTCAGTGATCCTACCTATGCTATTGTTCTCTAGTAAAATGAAAAGAAACCTAATAATAGCTCAAAACTTAACATGGTATCAGAGCTAAGTTGAAGAGAGCATCTTTCACTAGATAAAGAAAAACGTCATTGTTGTCGTACAAGAAAATTAGGGATTTTTGTTGGAGAGGAAGTTTTGCCTAAAAAACATCTAGAAAAGTGCACCCTAACCTAGTGAAGCTTTTGACATCTTGAGCGCACCTTTTCAGTGGATAGAACTCCCGTAAAGTGAAACCCTAGTTTTCACTGGTACCAGAAAACCAGAAGTACCAAAAAACCAGAAAACCAGGAAACCAGAACCAGTACCAGAAGTACCAATCCAGATTTCCACAAGCTCAGTTTCAAAGGGTAAAATTTGGATTTTCAGAAATCTAACTGCACCATCTTACTTACCTCAGCTCAGGACATCTAGCCACTGGATCATAATTTCAAAATTTGAAGTTTGAAAAATTAAGGTTTCCTCATAAAACCCTAAGTTGCAGTTTCAGAATTAGTTGCAGTATCAATTACAGTTGCAGTATCAGTTGAAGTATCATTTGTAGTACCAGTTGTAGTCACCCTTCAAGTTTTATAAGGGTTGGTAATTATTACCGTTGTTGTGAGACGATGCCACTACTTGCAAATACTATCAGAGGTATGTATTCACGTATGTTTAAATTGTTAATATTTAAAGGTTATTTGCAGGAGAAGGGATCTCTTGCCATAGATCCAGGAGGATCTCAAGATCCAACACATTCAGAGGAATAATGCAACCTAGGTTTGATTATTCTGATATGCATCTATTTGTTATAACATTATTTTGATCTAGGTTTCATATTGAAACTATGACCATCATACTAACATTTGGTCAAAATTGAAGTCAAGGTATTAGATGTTGAGATCATAGAGTTTATTCTCTAACCCAACTTTATGTCAAGATAACATATTTTCTTAGTACGGAAGACAGGTTGAGGTAAGAACTTGTCATATTGAGTGAAGGAGTCTTGGAAGAAAAGAAACACACTCATTCTTGAGGACAAGACTCCAGGTTTCAGGTTTGATTAATTAAGTTGATAGGATTCAAAGTTGCACATGACAAAGTTGATAACTACCCCTTTACAAGTAAACACTATAGTTGAAGTAGCAATCTTTGAAAAGTATTATACTTGGTAGCATGTGAGCATATTGAGATAAATGCTTAATTTAATCATTTACCAGATAAAACTAACATCTCCTCTACGAGAAACTTCTTGTGTTGGTTCCAGATTACCATGGAGGAATGTTTGCTCACAACACTAGAAGAGTGTTGACCTCATTTCATATTGTATTTTTTACTTTTGATCTTTGTTTCAGGTAGGTCACAAGTGATATGTCTAAAGGAGCTACTATGACGATTATTCATGCTATTGTTTTGTTACTATTATCAAAAGAGTATTATTCTTGCTTGTTGTTTTGTTGACCTTGATTCCAGGTCACAGTTGATAACCCTGAGGAATATTTAGTGAAGGTTGCAGAAGGAAAATAATTAGATGAGACATCAAGCAAACGATATACAGGACCATATACATTCATGTACCAAAGAAGATGAAGAATACGCTATCCTTTGAGATCCAGAGTATCTCATATGGAGATTGACTGTAAGGAGCAGAAGGCTCCAAAGATGACCGAACATTAGAACAAGAACTCACAATAGAATTGTTCAAAGGTTAATGAAGCCACCTTGACAGGAAGCATAATTCACTTGAAGTTTGACTCAACTTTTTATATTTAGACTTGGTATTCAACACCAAGTGTTCCCTATAAGAGATGATGAAGTCCTTGTAGACTCAGAAGAAATCAGGGATAAGCCTAATCTCAGAAAGGATCAGATGAAGAGACAACTTCTAGGACTGGGAGATAGATGCCATGAGAAGACTAGATCATAAATTCAGAGACTCCTAGGAGATATGAAATCTCTTGGAAGATTCCCTTGTTTCAGTGACAGAGAAGGAAGCCAATCAGAAAGACTAGGATATAGATTCTTTTGTGAGACTAGAGGAGAAGTCAGTATTGAATTCCAAGATTGATCTATACAGATCAAGCATGTTGCAGATGTACAAAGCCTAATGTGTGTTTAGAGGATTCTCCCAGCAAGAGGGAGAAGACTATGACGAGCCACTTACTTCATTAATTGAAGAAATAGTTCCAGTATTCATGAAGACAACCAGAACAACCATGATTCATAAATAGTATGAGATGCAGGGGGAGCAATCCCCATATTTAAAATTGAGTGGCAGTTGATGCAGTACATTAGTTGGGATATGGAGACATGACTACAATAAAAGATAGAGTTACCCCCATGAAATAAGAAGAGCTACCTTCAGTATCAATTATTGAGCCACTCTCAGTTTCAGATGAAGTTGTTTCCGTGATGAAGTAAAGGAGTCACTCTTAGATTTCATCAGTCATAGTGAGAATGGAGCAACCATTCTCAACTTCAAAGCAACTGTAAATGCAGAGTCCTAGTTCCAGAAGGAACAATTGCAGAGAGAGTAAAGGACATACTCCTAGACAGTGAGACAGATAGTGCTTTGCAGAAAGCACATAATGCTAGCACATGATTGTGCAGATTGAGTTGTAGCTGAGCAAGTGTACCAAATTGGTACAATGTAATGTGAAAATTTGGTTTGAAGTTGAAGATGGAAAGACTCAGGTCTACAAGTTGAAGAATGATCTGTGCAGGTTGAAGCAAGCTCCTAGAGCTTGATATGGAAGAATTGTCAGTTTCCTGAAGAGCTTGGGCCTTACCAAGAGTAAATATGATTCTAACCTTTACCTCAAGGTTATGAATGCTGATCCAATGATGTTACTACTATATGTAGATTATGTATTCTTGACAAGATGAAGAAAATCTCATCAAAGATTGCAGAAGAAGCTCGCTACAAAGTTTGATGAAAGACCTAATGCTTTATCTCTTAGGTCTTGAAGTTTTGCAGAGCGCAGAGAAGATCTTCCTTAACCAAGGGAAGTATGTAGTTAAAATAATGAAGAGGTTTGTCATGTTGAAATGTAAATCCATGTACACACCCATGGAAATGAAGTTGAATCTCCTAGTAGATACCTCGTCAAGATTGGTTGATGCTACTCTGTACAGACAGATTATTGGTTCGGTGATGTATCTGACGAATACCACGTCAGATATATGTTTTGCCTTGATTCAGTATTCAGTAGAAACCAGACGTGTTCACATTGTTGTTGCAAAACATATGATGAGATACCTTAAGGGTACGTTGGATTTTGGTCTCTATTATACTAGAGATCACGACTTCAGATTGTATAGATATACTGATTCAGATTGAAATGGAAGTGTCTCTGACAGAAAGATCACTTCAAGATGTTGTTTCAGTCTAGAGTCAGCCATGACTTCATGGCAAAGTAGGGAGAAATCCAGCATTGCTCCCAACACGGAAGAAGTGAAATACATTGTTGCATGTTCCGCCAGTTGTGAAGCCGTATGGATTTAGATGTTGTTGACAAATCTATTTGATCTGGAGATGGAAGCCACCGTGATTCTATGCGATAAACAAAGTTGTATAAAGATGATGGAGAACCATGTGTTCCATGATGAGTCGAAGCACATAGAGATATGGTATCACTTCATTCATGATATGTTACAGAGAGGAGCTATAAAGATCCAATATGTTGGCACAGATGAATAGGTTGCAGATGTGTTGACCAAGCCTCTATCTCATGTAAATTTTGAGCACTTTTGAGATAAGATTGTTGTAGTCTGAAAGGACCTCCCTCGAAAGGGGGAGTAGTGTTGATTCTAGCCTAGTGATGAATATTTCCAGCTTCATGCTGATGTTGTTGATGCTAGCCTCGTGCTGAAGATTTCCAACTTCATGGTGATATTGTTGATGCCAGCCTCATGTTGAATATTTCCAGATTCGTGCTGATTTTTTTGATGCCAACCTTGTGCTGAAGATTTCCATCTTCGTGTTGATGTTGTTGTGATGCCAGCCTCGTGCTGAATACTTCCAGCTTTGTGTTTATGCCAGCCTCGTGCTGAAGATTTCCAACTTCGTGATAATGTTGTTGATGCCAGCCTTATGCTGAATATTTCCAACTTTGTGCTGATGTTGTTGTGATGCCAGCCTAGTGATGAATATTTCCAGCTTCGTGTTGATGTTGTTGTGATGCCAGCCTCATGCTGAAGATTTCCAGCCTCGTTTTGATGTTGATGAGATGCTAGCTTCATGCTGAAGATTTCCAGCCTAGTGTTGATGTTGATGATGCTCCAGCCTTTGTGTTGTGATGTTGTTGTTGATGATGATGATTCAACCTTTGTGGTGTGATATTGTTGTTGTTGATGTTGTATCAGCCTTGTGCTTTTATTGATGATTATGATGTATTAGTGTTATACTGATCCATGTTGATGTAGATGATGATGATGCCACTTCAACCTCTTATTGAAGATGATGATGATGATGCCACTTCAGCTTCTTGCTGAAGATGATGATGATGATGTTATTTCAACTTTAATGTTGAAGATGATGATGTTACTTTAGCCTCATGCTAAATATGTTGATGATATTACTTTATCATCATGCTAAAGAAGATGATGATGTTACTTCAAGCTCATGTTTATGAGGATGATGATGCTACTCCAGCTCCATGCTGTGAATGATGATGATGAGAAAAAATTCCAATGATTTATAGATATGCTAGTCAGTGTTCCAGATGCTATTGATGTCATTGTCCTCTCTCTCTCCTGATGATGTTGTAGAATACCCTTCTTGTTAAGGGGGAGTGTTGAAATATTGTAACTG
>ML783896.1:54217-68840 GCA_009831015.1 Picea engelmannii | reverse complement strand
GAGAGAACCAACGTAGATTCATCTTAACTCCAGATCTATCATGCACTGGGAGGGATTAAATCCCTTGAGGTGCAAACATTTCCTCGAGTTTTGCACTCTAAAAAAAAATGCACCTCAAGGGATTTGATGCCTCGCGACGCATGACAGATATGGAGTTAATATGAATCTATGTTGGTTGGTAACAAAACCAATGTTAGATGCACAAAGGATATACTTACATTAGAAAACTAAGGGATCACACAACATGCTAACATACAACCATTCATTACTAAATAGGGAATAAATATACCTATTATTAACTAATGAACTATCTCCACTAACTGATAGTAAACAACCAAATCTTCATGTGAAATCAATACATAAATAATTAAGTCATTATGCGTTAACTAGTGAAGCCCATAAAAGATAATCAATCACAAGACACATATATGATTTAAGTCTAATACATATAAGTAGAAACAAAACTCTTACCCAACTGCCTTACAACTTAGGCCATTCAAACATAAATAATTAACTATTGTCACAATTTGCATTACTTTGATCTACATGTCGATCCCCAAATTAATGTACTACATAATAATATTCTACATTATTTTACATTTTCATCCAAGCACACAAATCACAATACAAACAAGCAATATCCTAGAAAGCATTAAGCATAATGCAATCAACATTTAGCATAAAATATGCCATGTGGGGCTTGAATCTCCCCAGTGATGTAAACTGGGCTCAACAACTCAATAATCCGATCATCAAGATATTGACTAATTCTTTGGGTCTAAGATCATCAATTATTAAGTGTTTTTAATTTTAGGCCAACCATATCTTTATGATGTTATTGAAAATCATTTAAATCGTTGTAGAATACCACATTCCATATTAATTACTCTGCCAAAAACTTAATATATATAAAGGATTAGTGCCTTAGACAAGGACCTTTTAATAAATTATAAACTTTAGAAAAAAAATTATTATTATTATTATTATTATTATTTTATAGGTTACGTGGCTTTATCTATACGGTAGAGTGTAAATTAAGGTTGATTACAATTTTTTTTAGAGTCTTCATTGTTTAGGTCTTGTCCCCTCCCTAAATGGGGTGAGGAATTCCTAGGTGGAAAGTAGGGATCAAAATTGAAGTTGTCATTGCTTGTAAAGAGTTCTATAGTTTGTCATAGAAGAGCATAAAATTATTTCCCATACAAAGAAAATTAAAATAAAAAATTACTTGTCAAATTTGAAATGAAAATTATTTCAAATTTTTTCAATTGAAGGTAAGGAAAATTTTCTTAATATGTTCTACTTGTCATTGATTTTATGGGTTTTTTGTTTTTATTAGTCATTTTCCTCTGTAGCTTAGCAATAAAAAAGAATGTTCACATTTCTCTTTGCTATGTCAGTTCAAAAAAAGAATTGTTATAGTTTTATATAATACAATCTTATTTTCATGGATCTCATGCATGCATGTATCTCCTATTTATTAAAGAGATTGAACGTCAAATACTTTGATTGTGGTGAATTCTCTTGCTACTCAGAGAGGAAGAACAATTTCAATTCGAATCGGCCTCATCCTCTTGCTTCTTGGGTTTATGAATAGTACCTACAAGTGTCGTGTCTTCTTTTTGTCTGCTTCACTTGCTCAAATTTACAATTAGTACTTATCCATCTTCTGTAGATCCGTCGCACGTATTTTTGTGCATGATACCCATGATTGGTACTTACCCATCTTCTCCAAATCTGCTACACATCTTCTTTTGCACGATACCCATCTTTTGTAAATTGGTTGTTTGTGGTACTTAACCATTTTCTGTAGATCCGCTATGTGTCTTCTTGTGCAAGGTACCCATCTTATTGATCGGTTGTGCCTCTTCTTGTGCACAATAAGAGATGAGTGTAGTAGTAATAATTTAATTTAATTGATTTCTATTATACATTTGTAGCTTGCGCCTATTGATTTGCATTGTAAATTGTAAGATATGTTTGTAAAAATAATGCAAAGGGGTATTTATCAAAATTTGATTGTTGAATGTAATGTTTCCTTGTAAAGCATGTGAAGAGCAAGTTGTTTAGACACTCTTGAAATATTTTAAAGCTATTATATGCAAATCTACGACCAAACCACCTTAAAGAATTTTATTTTACTTATGTTCAAGTTTACAAGGCATGGAATCATCGTGTAACTTCCTTCAAGTTTTAGTTTAATAATTATAAAGGAAATGTGTAATTGAGAATTTTCGTAGTGGTAAAATAAAATTTTGTAATCTTGCAATGAGTTTCATTTTACACAATTTATTTCATATTCTATAAATAATTATAAAAAAATGATATGATTGAGAACTTTTGCACTTGTGAATAAAATTTTGCAAGTTTGCATAAATTTATTTCATATTTTCAATGTGATGAGTGCATCAANATATATATATATATATTTGTCACAGTTTTATTGGTTCATAAGTTTAAAGTCTTATTGTTGCCTTCACGTCTTTCCATGCATTAAATAATATTTAAAACAGTCCTTCCAGCTACCACCCTTAACTCTTAACTCCTGTACGCAACATGTAACTCTTAACTCCTGTACGCAGCATTTAACGCTGCCGCGGGTGGTGGATAGGTCGTCGGGATATCCTCAGCCAACATTGGCGGTTGCTTATACGAGCGTCAGTCATGGCTTGTTTGATGTGGAGAGGTTAAGTGATCAAGTAGCCCTCCATGTGCTATTTCCCTTGCCATCACGGGTTGGTTTGGTGGGTGGGGTATGCTCCGGTGACCATGTGGTGCCGGGTGGGCCTACCAGAGCCGCTTTTGTATCGGTCGTTTTAATGTTCCAACACCTTAATTTGGACCGAAGTGAATTGTTGTTGGATAAGATGCATCTCGAAACCAGTATAGATTAATTATACCACTCCATCGTTAAGCACGTTAACACTTCCCATGACGTCGTTAAGCTAACACCGTCAAGATTAAATTTAATGATAAAATATTTAGCTCATAATCAAAAGAATTTTAATTCAGATACTGTCAGAATATCGTATGTACAAAATTCAAGCAATGGTCGACTTCGATAGAATTATTGTAATGGTGGAATCGATATGATCACTGTAGTAGTAGTAGTGGAATTGACAGCCTGACCTCGAAACACGTACTTATTATTGGAACCATTTTCTTGTTAAAATGGATGTTTATTTGTTAATTAATTTTAATTTTTAATAAAAATAAATTTTATATTATTAATCATTATTGCATTAAAATAAGAGAATTGTACTTTATGAGTAAGAGGTTAACCTATAATAGGGAGTAAGAGGTTAACTTATAATTGGGAACTTCCATTGTACTTCTGCATTTAGTTATACTAAGTTTCATTGTTCAACATGTATTTCCCAACTAATTCGGCAGGGACTGCGTTGCCATGCAACCCTTGTTTATATTTATATTGAAGTATTATTCATATTTTCATTGTAATATTTTATAATTATATTGAAATGTTAAGTTTTCGTTATGATTCATGATCCTTTGTCATTTCACTTAACAAATATATGATCTTATTTATATTTATATTGAAGTATTATTCATATTTTCATTGTAATATTTTATAATTATATTGAAATGTTAAGTTTTCGTTATGATTCATGATCCTCTTGATATGATGTTAAATTCTTCCTTATAAGTCACTATTACTCACTTAAAAAAAAACTACTAAAGTAGTAATTACATAATATGATGTTAAATTCTTCCTTATAAGTTAATATTACTCATATTTAAAAAATAAAAAATTACTAAAATAGTAATTGCATGTTTTAACAGTAACATGGACATGTGGACTTGATTTTTATGTTACTATTAATACATGTGTTATTAATTTTTTTATGTTTATTTGGAGAATAAATTATTTTATTTTATTAGTAACTACTAACATGGACATTGAGTTCTCTTCCCGGTGATTTGTTGGGGAGGTCACAGATTCGACTCTCTTGATTCCCTCGGGGTGAGGCTCCGTAATCAAGGCCAATAATTTACCCCGTTTACCATCCATGGATCATGGAAAAGTACTTAAAGGGTTTTTTTGTGAGGATTTCCTTAGAAAAACTATTAACATGGACATGCATGCAATTATTAGTTTTTTAATCTTTTTATTAAAGCATACAATTATTAAGTTATTGGGGAAATACCTTTATTTCATTATTAGTATTTTTTATGATCATATAAAAAAATAAACTTATATAAGTTTTATTATACTTTTTTCTATTAAATAAAACTTAATAAAATATACACAATACATTTAAATAAATAAAAAATTTAATTCGTAGTTGAATTTTTTTATAAATTCATAGTTGAAAATATCATGAGAATTAGATGAGGAATGAAGGTAACAACCATCTCTTTCATTAGGTGTACTATATTTAAATGTCATGATACTTTATTCAATTTTCCAATGTCCAATATTTTTAATAATACATTTAAACGATTATTCTATGTTGATGTATAAAAATATTATCATTATATGTATTTAGTTACCAAAATTGAAGTTATGCCAAATTATTTGAATTTAATTTGATGATTAAGAAGTTATGTTTGGAGAATGATAAGTTAAGAGTTAAATTTTTTTTACAATGAATGGGTTATAAAATAATCATTTTATTTTATTTTTCCATTTTCATATGAAAAGAATAATTTATTTTAACTTGTCAACGTAGAAGGGCTATAATGAAGTTAACCCTTAAATTTGAAATAGAACCCTTCTCTTCAAATTTAATCCCTAGTGGCAAGCTTCCATTTTTTTCTTAGACTTCTTGCATTTCATGAGGTGTTGGAATAAATCCTTACAAACTCAGTACAAGGTATTTTGCAAAAGAAGCACATACAAGATATTAAATAGATTGTGGTGGTAGTGTTGAGTCATGTATATTGATGTCTACTAATGGTTTTTGATATTTTTATTCTTTGAAACTTCTGCCCATTCCTTTCATTGAGCTTGATATGATGCTATTAGTTCTTGTAGTGCCCCTTCCTCTAATTTTGTCATGGTTTCTTCCTTTACTTCCAATTAGTCTCGCTTCCTTTTCATTACTTTTTCGGTCTCCTCCTCCTATGGGGGATTGGGCTTGCTCTACTTCTGCAACGTTAGGCCAACTAACTCTATAGTTGGGGCTTTTGGCAGGCTTTGAGATGGAGTGGGATTTCTCAACCTCTGCTTGGAGTACAATGTTTGGTGGGGTGTGCACTTTTGCTCCAAGAGGGGGGGCTTTGACGATTTCTAGGGTGCATTTCGTGGAGATTTTATGCTAAGAAGAAGGCCTATCATATATTGATATGTATGAGGTTGATGGAGATTTCATGGATTCTAGGGATTTCAAACGAGGTCCAGAAGTGGGGTCTTCTTCGTTGATCACGTGGTGTTGTTTGGAGGCCCCCTCCCACCAGGTGGATTTCTTTCTCTACTTTATGATGTTCTTGTTGACCTTCAAGCAATGGATTGAAATGTGTCCAATACCAAATTAGATCTATTGTGGAATCCCTCCTATTCATAATCTAGGGGTTGCACCAATGTATAGCCTTTGGTCACTGGGTTGATCCTATTGGGAAACCCTTGGAAAAATCCATTTTCACGAAAATACAAGCGTAGGTGGTTATATATAATTTCTTGTTTCTTCACTCTAAAAGTGAAACTGTCTAATGACATTCCCTATCTTTTTCAAAGAATCAAACCCCAAAGTCAGAAAGTTTGGTTAGGGAGCCACATCCAAACAAGGGCTAAGGAGAAGGATTCCATCTCTCCGTTAAAATTTGAAACCATGATTTCATGTAGAGGCTTGTGCTACCCCAAAACCAAGAGCCCATTTTGAGGATGTGATCTTGATCCATGAAGAGTCGAACTCCACAACAAAAAACCCTTTAGCATAGGGATATATGAAGGCTTATTCTTGGATTTCCAACTTCTAGGTTGTAGAGACTCGTTGATGAATATTCACATCAATGGTAGAGGGAGTTTCATTCAAGGGGGCGGTGGAAATGGAGATTAAGGTGACAACTTGAGAGCAACTAAGGTAAGTACCCTAGTTGTGGCAACTCAAGAAGACTCATCAAGAGGCATGGTAACAATATTCATATACGAATTCAAGTTAAAATACAATTCAATACAAAAAAATATGCAATGAAAAACCCAATATGGCTCTAATACAAAGGTATACCTCTCACAGAGACAAAAACAAACATTTTGTTCCAAATTTTAGAAGAGTTTGGGCCTCAAGAATGCATAAAAAAATCTGTCTCTTGCAAATTTGGAGAGAGAAAGAGAGAGAAAGAGAGAGAGAGAGAGAAAGAGAGAGAGATGCATTCAAGGAGGTGTGGCAATGGAGACAACTTGAGAGCAACTAAGGTAAGTACCCTAGCTATGGTGACTCACGAGGACTTGTCAAAAGGCATTGTAGCAATATTCATATACAAATTTGAGTTCAAATACAATTAAATACAAAAAATATACACAAAAAATATATATATTATGGCTTCAATACAAAGGTATACATCTCATAAATATACAACACATATTTTGTTTCAAATTTTAAAAGAATTTGAGCCTAAAAAACATTAAAAAAAAAATTGGAAATTTTGTGAATTATATGTGTATTCAAGATTTTTTTCAATAATTTTTATATTTTGAGTATTTCTATTTTTAAATTTATAGGTTTATGAAATCAATAATATATATATATATATTGGTATCTTTTTATGTTTTCACTTTCTCTATTTTAAAGATTTATGAGTTAATATAATAAAAAATATACAAGGTACATTATTAAATACAATTAATTAAAAATAAGTAAGTTTTGTATCGTATTCATATTATATCAAAAGTTCTTTGAATTTCATATCAGTACTAATTTTTCGTACAATAAAAGTCAATATAATAGAATCTTACTACCATGCCTAAAAGTGTTGTGGAGCCATCTAAAATCATGAGTAAAAAGGATAAATTTTTTCGTTAAAAATAAATTGACATGTTCTTACTTAAAATGCTATTAGGAATGGGAAAAAGGTTTATAAAAGGATCATTGGAGAATGCACATGATGTTAAAGGAAAGAAAGGAAGGTGGGGATGTAATATATGAAGTTTAAAGCATCATTAATTGATCAATTATTAAGTTGACATGTGATATTAAAAAACTATAAAGGATGCTCATAGTGCCTAGCATGCACTTGTTGTGAGGGTACAACCCCTCCCTTACTCGATGGGTGTTCACTCACTAGATGATGTGCATTCATTGCGTGTTGGATAGTTTCTTGTGCATTCATTGCAGGTTAGATAGTTTCTTCTAAGGGTAGGGACATGTTTTTCATCACATGATTAGAATAGTTAGTTTCTCCTAAGGGTAGGGACATACTTTTCATCACATGATTCACTCCCCAACATCTATAGGGACATGTTTTTCATCACATGATTAGTTTTTTGTAAGGGTTTGGACATGATTTTCATCACATGATTCACTCCCTAACATCTAGCCACCATACTCTTCCTTGGTTGGTATTGACTTGCAAGGTGAACACATTATCTTTCATCATCTAACTTATATCAAATATACTTATGGCGTTAGAATATCCATTGTTTATATAATTATTGTAAATATTGAATATCAATTGTTTAACGATATTTCATTTCATTTTGGAATATTTATTTTTGGCTTTTGATTTATTAAATATAAAAAATATAAAAATAAATTAAATTTAAAAGTTAAAAGTAAGTATATATTTATATATATATAATGTGTTGTAAAATGTATTTATATTTTTTTAATGTAAAAATATTATTAATTAATTTAAATTAAAAAAAAAATATATATTTTCAAATCAAAGATATTGGGGAGAAAATAATGTTTTGGTAAAATTTGAAATAAGTTAAATATTTAACCATTTCGATTTTTTTCTTTTTTTTTTTCATTCAAATCCAATAAATTTTTATTTTGCATTGTTGGAAAGTCAAAATTGATTTGTTGAGATTGCATATTACGAGTGTTTTATAGGTTTTTGACACCTCTAAATCCATCTATGACATCAACAACATCCACTTCAACTATTCTCTACATGTTTTGGGGATGGATTTGGCTTGTTAAATTTTGATTATGCCTCGTTGGAAAAGATCAAAATTATTGGCTAATTAGTTGTCTTTGGTAAAAAATTATACGTTGTGTAGTTCAACTAAATTGTGAGGCCAAAGTAGCTATAAGTATGAGAAATATTATGAGCAAATACACGATGGGGGTAAAAGTGATTGATTGTGGCTACAATATTCAAATGGCCTTGTGGGAAGTTAGTGTTGTGCAATATGATTCACCATAATATGTAGTGGTCTCTCACATGCATCATATGTCAATGTCTTGCCATTTAATGACTATCTCATTGTATAATGGTCTCTGTAATCACTGATCCCAATGTGACACTATCAAAAATGATCTATGTAGCAATATGTATACCTTGTGCATAAAAGTCACGCAACTTATGAACACCCCTAGACAATCTTTATCATTACCTCAAATATACCATCAAAATAACTTACTTTAATATGCTCATAATTTCCAAAACAAACCACTTCAAAACATAAATATTATTAGAGTTTGAAACTTCAATTTCTTTTCATCTTGGATACTTAAAAGATCAAAGAGCACCTTAGTTTAAAATAACCGTTAAGTGTTCAACTCTAGACTTGATGAAGAATAAATTTCATAAGGTTTCAAGTCTGTGAGTTAGGTAAATCCAAGCTCTTATGTTTTGTTAATTACATAAGTCCTTTTACAAACCCAAATTAAGACCACAAGTCAATTAAATAGTCTTTTGGTACAAAATGAGGGTGGGTGAATTGTAAAACTATGTGTAATTCAAATATGAAACAACCACCATGCAATGTTATCTATATGTATTTTAGGTATGTATAAGAACTGAGTAGATTTAGAGTCACATGTAACAAAATAGTGCAAGAGTAGTGAAATTCACCCAAGAGCATAGGATGTGACCATTTGGCACAATCTTGTCTATATAAAAGAACTTGAAGATAGAAGGTGAAGGAATTGCAATGTCACCACAAGTTGGTCCATATGATAAGGCACAAGAAGGCCACTTGGGATACACATGAACTAGTGATCACTTGCCACGTGGATATGGGATCACCACATATTAAATCACATGTATTTTTTTCATCATTCATGTTCCTTGAGTTGGACAAGTCCTTTTATGGACCCAGTGGCTAGATCAGGTTCTATAATATTTCAAGTCCATAAAACAACCAAGCATATTTGACAACATATCTTTTAGGTGATGAAAAAACTACTCTAGATGCCCAAATTATTGTTAAGTGTCCATCCATATTAGCAACCAAGTCAACAACAAGAGTCTTCCATGATAGCATTAAGTCAACTTATAATGTCAGTGTACCACCAACAAGGATTTAGGGTCATGTGTCATGTGGCATATTGAGGTTGCCACACCAACATGATGTCATTAATAAATGATTGGTAGGACAATGGACCTATTGGAGCCTGCCTCTATTTAATGACACATAAGAAATAGGGATCTAAAAAATATTTTCATGTGGTTCATTAGGTTGTTAAGTTCACTGGGATGGATATATTCCAAATCCTATCATTTCCAAGATCTAGGTCCTTTGAGCAATTCATGTTCTAAAAATTATGTAGGTCTTCTTATGAATTCGACCTTCAAATTAGTTTTATTTTATATCCTTTTTAGGTTTGGGATTGTTAACGCTTGGATCCATCAGGATCGAAATGACAACCTCAGGAGGATATGAATCCCCCTGCATTTTTAGAGAGGTGGTACTCCTCTTGGGCTAAAAGATATATCTGTGATATCTTGGATTAGGAGAATGCTAAGGCAACAAACCTTAGATTTTAATTCTTGAAATTATGAAATGATTTGGTTCTTCAATAACCTAATCTGATCTTTGTATGCAATAAGAAGTCTTTAAACAATTCAAAATATTGAAGGAGGGCTTCAACATCAGAATTTCTTTGTGATCAACATTACATACACAATCTTTTTAATCATATATAAATGCATCCATGTCTTCCTCATGAAAAATATGAGAGAATAATTTGATCATCACAAAGAATTTTAAAAGAGTACTACTATCAAGGTCAAAATAGAATTTGATAGGTCAATCTCAAATATCTCATACTTAAGACTCAAAGTTACAAGATACAATCAAAATCAACCTCGAAGCAATTTTTTGTGGAGTTTATTCATGAAAAATATTTTTCATTAAAAAAGCTTTGAAAACCATGTATATAGTTGTAAATACTCCATGATCATACAAGAAAAAGATTTTGGAATAATACAAGAAGAATACTAAAAAATGCAGCTTTGTGCCCAACTCAGAGATTCAAGCATAAAGCTATGAGAAATGGTGTAAAAGAAGAGAAAGAGTGGAGAAGATGGATATCTCTTTTCTTTGATCAAAAGCTTGACTATATATTCATGGTTGTACCTTCTTATTCCTTTGATATTCTTCCCTGCCCCTCTGATAATTATGATTCCTTCAAGACTTTGATGAAGCCCTTCTTCTTCTTTTAAAATGAGATCTTCTAACTACTTTGAGTAGTTAGGGTTAGGGTTTTTTCCCTTTTTGAAATTCTTGTACAAGTTTCTTCTTGAAAAAATTCCTTTAATTAATGCTTCATTAAGTCCTCATTAATAAATTTACATCATTAATACTCAAATATTTCAAATGGTTCCTTTTCCCTTTTTTAATAAAAATTTTTAAATAAACTTTTATTTTCAAAATTCAATTAATTTCTCTTTTAAAGAAGGGGACTGTGTTTTAATTTTTTGGAAGTTTAAACCAACTTTTTAGCCATGTAAATTACTTCATAGGTGATCTTCATTGTATTATATTTTCAATGGTATAATTTTTTCCCAAATCCGACTCCCGGATCTCAAGTATGAGCTCGTGAAGTTGAGTTGTCACACAGACCTGTTAAAAATGAAGCTGATTGATATTTTAATTTTTGGGAAAATGTAGCAAATTTCAACACTTGAAACCTATACCATCATATCCTACGTCAAAATACCTTTCCAGCGGTATAAATTTTGCGTGATTACAATACCCGGAGCTCAAGTTATGGCCTCAGCAAGATTAACACTCAGCCACCGTCGATCAAAATTTAAGGGCAAATCTCAGCACTTGGATGAATTTCGTCATTTTCTTCATGAAATTTGATTATTTGTATCAGTTATCCCACATGCATGGGATTTTTTTTCTATATAATGGTATATAAAGTTAAGTGCAACATAGACTTAACAAGAAACCATAGTACAAGAGATTATGGAGCTTGGAGGATTTGACCCTTAGAAAATTGTTGAATAAAATAATAATTTTGCATGCCAAGTCAACCACCAATTTTCCCAGTCAGCATTGATGAGTCACCATGCTGATGTGCCACCCAAATGTTTTCATGTGTCGCCACTAGTATACTGCCACATATCACTAATGATGAGATGCCACATGTCACATTTCCATAGGTTGCCACATGCCTCCCATAAGATCACGACATATGTCACTCTGTGTATGCTGCCACGTGTCACATTAGTTAGTTTCCATGTCAATCCAGTTGTAGATTGCCACTTGTCATATATTCATAGTTCTGCATGTGTCATTACATGAGTGGATGGAATGTGGAAAAATCTTATTGGTTGGCAGTGTAATATGTGAAACTTTGGGTAATAGTTTAAGTATGGGAAGGATTTGTGAGAGGGGAGAGGGCATTGATGAGTCACCATGCTGATGTGCCAACCGAATATTGTCATGTGTCGCCACTGGTATACTACCACATGTCACCAATGATGAGATGTCACATTTCCATAGGTTGCCACATGTCTCCCATAAGATCACGACATATGTCACTCTGTGTATCCTGCCACGTGTCAAATTAGTTAGCTGCCATGTCAATCCAGTTGTAGGATGCCACTTGTCATATTTGCATAGGTCTACATGTGTCATTACATGAGTGGATAACATGCGGAAAATTGTTATTGGTTGGTGGTGTAATATGTGAAACTTTGGGTAATAGTTTAAGTATGGGAGGGATTCGTGAGAGGGGAGAAGGAAAGGGTAGTTGGGGGGGTAACTTGTAGGTGGAGGAAGTGGGGAAGGGAAAATGTAGGTAGCGGAGTTAGGGAGTGATGTAGGGTGAGGTGGGGAAGGGTAGTTAGGGAGACGGAGAAATGTAGGAGGCAGAGGTGAGGGGGAGGGAGAAATGAGTGGAGCAGACTTTTGTACTCGCAGAGGCGAGGAAGGTGAGGGGGAGGGGTGAGGCAAGTCAGAGAGTCCGGAGGACTTAGAAAATAATACTAAGTATAGAGTGGTGAGGGGGTGAGGGAAGTGAGGGGGTAAGGGAGTCCGAAAGTCTGAAAGGACTTAGAAATTTTTCTAAGTATGGAGTGGTGAGGGGTGAGTGGGTAAGTGGGTTGGCGGGTATGATGAGTGTCGGGTTGGGGAATGAGTGGTGTGAGGTAAATGGAGTATGTCGGCTATCCACCAACCTACCGTGCAAAATAAAAGTTAAGTATAGAGCTAGTGTTAAAGAAATGTGTGGAGGGATAAGGAGTAAGAATTAAATAATTCTAAGTGTTACGAAGGGGAAAAGTAAGAGGGATCTTAGGCCCATAAGATTTTGAAGAAACAAGGGTCTTAGGCCCGCAAGAATTTGGATATGTCTAACCAATTAGCTTTATTCCACGTGGAAGAGGCGTCATTTTCCGCTTAAAATTGAAACCTGGATATCTTGAGCTTACGAACTCGGATTTCCAATCCGAAAAATGTATGGCAAAGCTGAGATTGAGGACTACGCATTGAAATTATAAGAATTCAAAAAATTTCATCTTCCAATATCATTTTTTTTATTAATCCAAGAGCGGGAAAATATAGGTGACCAATTTTAGTCAATAGGGATCAAGAAAAATTCTAGGTTCTTTATCTTCATATCTATATAAGACACTCAACAAAGCTGACACATCCTTTTACTAAAATCTATAATATTTTTTTATTTTAGGAGCCATAAACGAAATAAGATTTCATGTGAACATTAACTTACATACTTCCCTCCATGGACCCAATGATAATTAAAGTTCCATATAAAAATCTCACTTTCGATTGAAGCCTTGCACATTAGAGAGGTAAAGCAAGATGATGCACAAGTCTTGAAATTTGCTCGAACACAGAGAGATTGTATCGCGTGGTGGTTGACCCATGTTCCATGTCATCTACCATGGTGTCATTAACTAAAACATGGATGGGTCTTGGTTAATATGATCTTGTAACTTATGCATGATGGCATCATCAAAGATTGAGTCATCAAAACACGTGGAGGGCTTTGAGAAAGCCATGTGACATTGGTGTAGCCTAGGTACATAAATGTTTTTTTCAAAATCTAACTAAGTTTCATGGATAGACTTAAAATGTTATTAAATGTGCTTATAAAGCCTCCGGGTCCATGACCCAGGTAGATCTCAGACTTCATGTTTCTTTTCTTTGTATAAGTCCTCATACAAACATGACCATGAGTCCTAATCATGTTTAAAAGGCCTTTCGAGTACATGACCTCAAGTATAATTGTTTTCTTTTGTTTTATGATATAATGACCCTCTCACATACTTGACATGCTATTATAATATTTCAAGTCCCTGAACTTGAATAGATTTAGATCATTGTACATTTGGATTACATTCTTCTAAGGACTCAATGGTTGGTTAATAGAATTTAATAAATTCTCGAGTCCGAGAACAAAACAGAGGGTACTAAGCCAATAACAGAAACTTTAAAGTTCACCTAATTCCAAATTTTTTCTAAAAGTAGTTACAAGTTTACCAAGATCTGAAAGACATAAACATGGATCATTAAAGCTTGACTACAACCACTAAATTTCAACAACAAAAAATCCAATCTCATTATTTAAAAAGCTTATTCCAAACCAAAAAACATAACACTCACAATGAAATTATTCTCTAAATATATCTTCTCTAAATTGCTCATTTTTATTACTATCCACAAAAAAAAAATTACATATAACTATATATGAAAAATCCAATATTATAACATTTATTTTTCAAGTAACCCAATTCAAATGGAATTTGACCTATAATACCATTATCGTTGAAATCCATTTTCAAAACCCATTTTAAACCCACCATTATAGAAAACTAAGGTCAGGGACTAGGTGGAATATAGGTGGTTGCTTGTCCAACTTTGTGAAGTCAAACATCCCACCAAATGCTTTCTACAAATCCACTAACCATTAAAAAAACACATCCAACTTAAATATGCATAGTTTGGTAGGGTATTATGAATTTGACTTTTGGTCCACCCTCAATTAGTTCTACGTACCAGAATAAGCATGTAGAGGAATGATTTCTACAGATCCACTAACCATTAAAAAAACACCTCCAATTTAAATATGCATAGCTTGGTAGGGAATTCTGAATTTGACTTTTGGTCCACCCTCAATTAGTTCTACCTACCAGAATAAGCATGTAGAGGGAATTGGGGAAATGGTTTGTAGAGGGAATATTGGAGAATGTGCATATGACTTAAATATGCATAGCTTGGTAGGGAATTCTGAATTTGACT
>ML783896.1:7869-38006 GCA_009831015.1 Picea engelmannii | reverse complement strand
CTATACTGAGATGTGATCATAGAAGTACCTGGAGTTCCTTATCAGGAATGGCCAAAGAAATTGCATTTCAATATTTTCAATAGGCAGCTGAGTTCATCATTTTTTATGGGAGAGGCATGGAAGCACTCTCCAGTTTGATCCCTACTCTTTATTCCAGGATATTTAGACCTGGGTCCATAGTGTTGATAATCCATCAGGGTTGTTCAAGTGTTGATAACCCATATAGGTTGTTAGAAATCCATGTTGTCCATTAATTATTGTCTGAAAAAATCCATCTGTATCAGCCCCGTTGAAATCTGCATTAGATTGTTTAAATGCAATCTGAATTTTACCAGAAAAGAAGTACATGACATATGGTGGGTTTTTGTGTTTTCAGGTTTTTGCATATGGGATGCTGGCAGCAGCATCGGCAGCTGCAGGAGTGACGAACCTCAACCGCACTGGATTCCGCCACTCCGACCTTCCAAACTTCTGCAAGCCCCTCCATCGCTTCTGTGACAAGGCCGCCATCTCCATCGTTTTTGCATTCATCAGCTCTCTCCTTCTGGGAGGCTCTGCAGTTTTGGACGTTTTCTGGCTCTCCAAAAACTAGCTACAAGCTTGCTTTCTGATGTAAGATTACTTGTTTATTTCTCTTCTTTTCCTTTCCGCGGGTATATATTATTCTCCTTGGATAGAGAACTTTTTCGTTCTCTGGTGCTCTGAACAAAGAAGTTTTTTTTGGAGAAACCATCAGCTCTGAATTAATGGTTTACTATCTGATATGTTGTTCGTTAATAGGATTATTAATGCCTCCTTTCCTGGAAAATCTGTTAAGAGTGGCTTTGTTTTTGAGGATGATGTGATATTCTACAGGAAAAAAACCATGGAGCAAATTTTATGTTGTGCATGTATTGACTGTTTAACATTGCTGTCCACCAGAATCAGAGAAACTGCTCATCATCTTGCATATATGATAGGTAGGTTAGATGGTTTCTTTCCATTGTTATGCACATTTTTTTAGTATTATGATAGAGTTACCATGATTTTCTTTGCTGGGATGGTTTATTTTTAAATTCTGGAAGATTGGAAGATTGTGATTATCTTCAAAAGATATTCTTGGTTTTGAAAATTCGCTTTTTTCTTTTCTTCATGGAAAAATGTGAATATGCTGAACATCATAAAATTTTAAGCCTTCTTCTTTTTATATGTCTTATGTCTCTTTTTTGCATGAGGCAAGGTACAAGTAAATTGAAGGTTTTTTTTGCATGAGGCAAAGTACAAGTAAATTGAAGAATTTGAACTTTGAACTTCATCAAATATAACATTTCATATCACATATCACTTATCACTGGTCCATTTATCTAATATATTTCAAATTTAATAATTTAATTATATTAAAATAAATGAATTGTTTGATAAGAATTCCTAACAGAAGATGATGTTCCATTACCTCATCTTACAAGTAAGTATTTTTAATTAAAAATAATTTATCTATAATTTTAAAATATATTTCAAATTTAATAACTTAAATTATATTTAAATAAATGAATTCTTTGGTCAAGGATTCCTCATGGATCACAGGATGATGTTCCGCTACCTCATCTTCCAAGTGGGTAAATTTTTTTATTCTATTTTATTTAAAAAATATTTATTTTTATAAATTAAAAAATATTTTAAATTTAATATTTAATTATATTTAAAAAATAATTTTTTATAATGTTGATGATGGTGTTGGTTAACTTAAGTTGAAATTGGTCTATCTAATTTTAAGAAATAGATTATTTGGATTTTTTCAAGATTTATTTATTTGCTAAAAAAATATTGAAAGAAACATTCCAAGATCACCATGGTTTTGATGAGTTAGAAGGTTGGTATTGTCAAACATCTTTTGAAATTGAGAACAAATTTGGGTATATGAAAGACAAAGAGAAAGTGTTAGAAAGTTGATAAAACATTCTAAGAGAAAGTGTTACAAAGATGATAAATTCTTTCATCCCAAGGTATTTTGGGAATTGCCCAACTTTACTATGAAGTTTATGAGAAATTGTTTTTGATTTTAGCAATGTTGATTTTTTTCTTTACATTAGTCAAAATAAAGAGATACTTTGGACTTTCAAAGTTAGGGTTGATTACCTATCTTAATTTTTTGTAAAATTTTCTAATGCTTTATTGCAGCGTAATTTCACTTTAAATTTAGAGGTAATAATATTTTTAATATTATGGTTATTTTGTATAATGAATTCTTCCTTTATTCTCCAATGATTTAGCCAAGACTTGATATATTTATGTCATCCTTGCTTGAGTCGTGGGTGGTTTTGGTTAGAGGTTGAAGTAGTTTTGGGAAGCCTCGTCTTCTATATTATTTAACTTGTTCTTGTACAATAGGTACTTAATCATAGCCATGCTTTCAATGGGGGTAAGACATGTTTCTATGAGGAGGATAAGATAGGATGTATTGTTTTTAAGTTTGACATTATAAGTTATATATATTTTTTTGTATATGTTATTTCTCTATGATTCTTTAAAGATATTGCATCTTCGAACTTCACAACCATATAATATAACAAAAATTATGAGAAGTCTCAAAGAGAAGTGTTTTTTTATTACATAACCAAAGGTCTATTGATTTACAATTATTTTCAAGCCCATAATAAGCTTTCCATTGATTTATACCTTTCTCAATGCTATGGTTCCAATTGTGTTTGTGATGAATATTGATGTTGAGATATTTATGCAAAGTCAACTCCTTAAAGTTGTCATATACAAAAGTATTGTAAATGATCTTTTTGGATTTAATTATCATGATTTTTGTTTTATTAGTGCTAATAGTGATACTCATATTAGAGTAGAAACCTTTGAGGATTTTAAGTTTCTTTTCGAGATCATAGGGACTCACCATAAGAAAATCATCTTTGGCATAAATAAGAAGGTTGATGACTATGCCAATGAAAGTTGAGTTGACACAACTTGTCTTCTTCAAACACTCTTTTAACTTGATGTATATACTAAAAAGGGTAGGGGATAAGTGACAAGGGACAACCTTGCTCGACTCTTATATTACAATTAATATCTTTCGACCAGTTCTCAGTGTTCCTAAACTTGACAATAATGTTCTCATGCAACCTTAGTGCAATAGCTCTCAATTCAAAATGAATTTTTATCCCTTTTAACTTGTTCCAAAGATTCATCTTGGACATTGTGTCAAAACGTTTTTTAAAGTCAATGAAACAACAAATGAGATTGGTTTTATTATTGTGACATTTCTTTGCAATGATCCTAAGCGTAACAAGGTGGTTCAAAATGGAATGATAGCTCTTAAAATTGGCTTAGCCTTTAGATTTTTTTACATGGCTCTCTAGCCATATGCTAATTTATTTTCCTAAATAATTTTGTAAAGCTTAGCTAAAATAGGGCTAAGCATAATGGTCTTATAATTAGAGGAATTGTTTTTATCTTCACTTTTAAAAATATGTATAATGAAGCTTTGAGTCCAAGGTTTAGGGAAGTCTTGCCTCACTAAATTAAAAAATCGATACATGTAAGAGATGAGGATATGCTCTTCTATTTTTAAGATTTGAGCTTGATAGCTTTCGATGTTCTTAGCTTTCTTTTTTGCAAGTTACTTAATCCCAACCTCTATATCTTCTATGAAAAAAACTTCATCTTTTATAGAAACAATTAAAATGTTGTTTATAACAATAAGAAATTTGTAAAAAAAATTAAAGTAGAAATTCTAACCTCTACCTTATTTAAAATCTGAATGAATTACAATTTTTTTTTTAATAAATAATGTTTTATAATTAACCAATCATGAAAAACATTCCATAAATTCTTCACTATAACCTTTTTCTTTCTTGCACAACATTTTTATTTTGAAATAAATTAAGGAGTCACCAAAAACATTGCATGAAGTTTTTATTATTCCTTTTCTCATCAACATTTTTATCATGTCCATTGAATAATATTTTTTCTTACATTCTGAAATTTAATAATTTAATATATTAAAAAAACAAGTCCTTACCTTGCCTTTTGTTTTAAAAAGTTATTTTATATTTAATAACTTAATCATATTAAGAAAAAGTAAGTCTTTACCTCTCATCTTTTAAAGTGTACTTTATATTTAACGGTTTTATCATATTTAGAAAAGTAAATTACACTTTATAATGATGTGTGGGAAATATTAGTAAATTAAAATGGAAAGTATTAAAGTAATGTAAAAAATGTTTATAGATTACAATTATATGATAATAATAATAATAATAATAAATAATTATAAAATCATCTTTAAAAATAAGTAAATAAGTAATATTAATAAATTAAATGAAAATCATAATTTAATATATGTGTAGTTTGAGTGTATTTAATGGTTCAAAACATGTGTTTCTTCCTAAAAGGGTATAAGTTCAAATTGAGAGGGGGTTAGGGTATGCATACTTTCATAGACTTTAAAAGTTAAATCCTTGTGTGGAGGGGGTCCCTTGTCCTACAAACAAGGGGGTCTCATACACCAATTTGGTGTTTGGTTTGCTCATGACCTTAACATTATATATATATAATTTTAAGTGCCCAAAGGGGTTTGATCCAATGGTAGTATGCATACCTTCATAGACTTTAAAAATTAAATCCTTGTCCCACAAACAAGGGGGTCTCATACACCAATTTGGTGTTTGTCTTGCTCATGACCTTAAAATTATATATATATATATATATATATATATATATATATATATATATATATATATATATGCCCAAAGGGGGTGGATCTAATGGTAGAAAGCGATGAGTTTTCCACCATTGGGCAAGGTTCAATTCCATTGAGGGTGGTTTAACCTCGAGCCATCGGGATACCTTGAGGTAGTGGTTGAACATGTGGTTGCACCTAGAGATATTATATTAAATGACACTATGACCCAAACACACATAAGTGGATCAAAGCCCAACCCCATGTCCTTAAATTTGAAAAAAAGCCTCGAGGGTTAACTCTATTGGTCTAGAGCCAGATGTGAGTTTCTCATGTTTGTTGTTGGTCATAGATTTGAATCTCTTGATTTCCTCGATGCGAGGCCTCGTAATCAAGGTCGACGGTTTACCACGTTTACCATCCACGATTTACCCCATTTACGCCTATGCTTTTTATTTGGGTATTATTATTTTTTTTAACAAAAACGATTATAATAATATTAGAAAAAGCCCTGGATATCTCCAAAAAAATCCATAATTACAAACTGCCCATGGACCAAATGTGCATAAAAAAACTTGATGTCTTTGTCCCTATTCATATCTGTAGTTTCTGAGTTGAGCTAATGCAGTTTATACAAAAATTCCAAGGGAAGATGGCTACGAAAGAACAAAGAAAATACAAAACTTTGTTAAACATGCAAACTATTGCAAATGCAGATTTGTGTCCACCTGATTCTGTTGATGGACCTCATTCTCCTGAGCTGCTGCTGGGTCTGGATATTCTACATGTATCACTGCTGGGACCAAAGGAGCATTTAGATGCAGTTGCGAGTGGGATGCTTCATTTGAAGCTTTGGATTTTGCAGAAACGAATGGATGGTTGTGCTCTTGGACGCCTTGTTGTTGTCAAGACCGACGAATGGAGCGAATCAAAGATGTGTTCTCGTTGAACGTGTGCATGACTAGAGCCAATTCTTCATTGTGACGTTGCTCCTGATCTTGAAACTATCGATATTGTTGTTCAATTTGAGTTTTGAGCGTTGCAATTTCCTCTTGCTGCGCTTGCATGTGTTCCTAAATTTTGCCAATGGTGCATTCCGAGCACTAGAAGTCACCCCTGCTACGACGCCACATAATTGCGAGGGGTTGATAGTGTGCAAACAACAAAACGAGAGACCAAACCTTGGGATGAGATCAAATAGTGCCACCACCTTTGTGCTTTAGATGCATTCCACGCCAACGAATAAAAATAACTATTGGAAAAAGAACGCGAAGGATAAGAGCCAGTGACATGAAGTTGGTGGAATGAGTTCCACGCGAGTGGATGACAGAGGGTGAGGCCATGGTTGTGTGTCCCATAAATATCCAGGTTGTGCGAGGATTGCTATTGGGGGGAGTGAGGAGTGCAGAGTACCATTTCCAACGTGAGGGGATGAAGGAAAAGACAGAAAGTAGTATGAGGGGGACTGCATATGAAGGAGGAAGTCGGTCGAGAGACCAATCGACACGCGTGAGAGGATTAGGGCACGTGAAGAGAGCGTGGATTAGAGTTTGCCCAAAGGAGGGATGTGTGTGCAACGAATTGTCCAAGGGAAGTAATGTAGGAGGTGCATTATGCCTAGGGAATAGGTTCATAGCGAAATGTGGAGCCGTTCCTTAGTTGTCAGGTATAAAACTGTTTTACTTCTTTAGCGAGAGAGTCGACTATGGCATTATGAGATATGTACACGTGGTAATAACTAACTTTACCAAATTTGTATTCCAAGTCTCTGATTCGAAGAAGAGCTCTGGAAATAATGGGATGCGTGGTCTTGAGATTTTGGAGAAGTCCCTTTGTGACCAGATTAGAGTCCCCAATTACCGTGAGCCTTGAAGATCTATTGGTTGGAATAAGGCGGAGTCCCATGAATATTGCAAGGACCTTTGCGTGATTATTAGTGGCTTTTCTTAATCCCTAAGCGAAATCCAGAACCTTGTTTCCTTTGGAGTCGAAGACAACTCTCCTCGCACCTACCACCCCTTGTCTGGGTATTCTTTTAGTAAAATAAGTCAAACCAAGCTCTTTGATTGTCATTGGAGATTCAAGCATAACAATCCATTTTATAGTTTCAAAAATACTCCACTCAAATACCAAACTTTTTTCGATCATAGCTCGAGTCTAAAAGGAGATTGGTAGTTTGCATAAGGCTTTGTTTTACTAGAGTTTCGAGAACACAACCATTAGGCTAATTCATTGGCCAATGAAGCAGTTGTCTACAATCCTTGAGTCATTTGGAAAAATGAGGAGTGGTGCTTTCACCCCATTCCTTAACAACCTTAGCAACCTTTGGTCATAAGTATAAGGATACTCAACATCGTAATTAATTGCCACTTGTCCATAAATCTCTATCATCAGATTTTAAGTATAAAGTATATATATGAAAGGACACACACTCCCATCACTCACATGCATGAATTAATGGTTTCTTTGTCTCTTGAACCCATTGTTGAAGTGTTTTTACAGTAAGGTGGGATAAGGGTTTGTAGTGAAAAGGTGTTTTTTTCGATGCAAAGGGGAAGATCGCTCGACCAATCCTGGTAAGACCTCTTTGACTCTAGTTAGTCCTATGGAACTCAATTTATTAGAATTTGCCTCGAGGTGTGAAGAAGACATTTGTTATTGGTATTGGTCCTTGAGGGAAGGGAGTACTCTATGTGTGGTTTTGGTATATTTTTAGGACCCTTGGTTCCTCTAGAGTCTTTTTGGCACATGCCCTTCACGTTACTTGATATATCTTTGCGCTTGAGAGTCTCTTTATTGGGTGATTTCTCTACGGTACATTTTGAGCACTTGCCTCTTAGTCACAGTGTTCCTTAGCTCTCAGAAATTTTGGTTATTTGGTATTTATCTGTGGAAAAGGGGTTTTCCCATTGAGTTTTGGAAATAGGGATTTTATTGGAACCTCTCACTTGTGTCTCAATCTGAGCCTTGGAACACATCAATCAATCTTTGGTATTATTGTTTTTCTAGCTCCGTTGTTCATATGGATTATAGGGAAGCACAATAATTTAGGAGGGTATTGAGAAGACATGAGGAGTCAATGTAGTGTTATATATCTTCCCTTTTTTTAGTGACCTCCAAGGACCATGACAATGAATATTAGTGCATTTCACAAACAACTATAATCATGAATACCCTTGAATAACAAAAACATAAAATTGATGAACTGGACGTTGAGCATAACACATTGAGAAACATGGTTATCAACTTGAGTAAAGATTCACACTTAATAACTAATTAGAGAATGTCCACAAACTTTGTTTAGGCGGATCTAAAGGAAGAAGACATAGTGCATTGAATGCTGGGAGATATGGACCTTGAAAATCATAACTCCCTTCCTACCAATCATAGGTAGAGAGAAACTAATAGTCAAGATGTTTTTCGACAAGTTTTTGTGTTCATCAAAGTAATCATAATTTTAGGAGTCTTTTTCAAATTAAATATCTACAAGTTTTTAGATAGAAATCACTGGGATGTAATAAGTGTAAACTTTTGAAAAAAATTCTCTATGACTTTTGAGAGCCACCACTACTATTTGAAAACTCAAGACAACTATTTTTGTACTATGTGGTTCAATGTTTTGCTACAATTTTTATAATACAAGCTTCCCAATTTCAATTTAAAAAAAAAATTTACATGTATTTTTTCATCTTAGTTACCAGTTATGCTAAATAAATCATATTAAATTCATTCCTAAAAATAATTAAAATACAAAAAATATTAGGTGGTAGGAGCCACTATTCATAGCTCCGAGGGTTAACAAGTGGTCATGAGATATATGCGAGATCTCTCTCCCAAAGTTGGGGAGGTCATGGGGTTGATTCTCTTGATCCCCTTGGGTTAGGATTCATAATCAAGGCATATGGTTTACCATGTTTACTATCCATGGATCATGGAGAAGTACTTGAAGGGTTTTCCAAAAGGACCCACTATCCATGAGTTGTTAGTAGTTTTAATATGAAAGATTATTTAGTTTTAACTTGTTATGGATTGGATGGTACAATCAATATATTTACTTCATAACTAAATTATAAAATTATTAAGTGGGAGGAGAAAAAGTCCATGAGTTTTTGGCAACTATGTAAGGTTATCTGATTATAAATTGGGATGGATTGGATGATATAGTTTGAGTGAATCTAACAATTAAGAAAATGTGTTTCCTCCTTGGTGATCATGGGTTCAAATCCATAAGGGAGTAGGATATGTACACCCTTGTAGACTAAGCAGTGAAATTATTGATTATGATCCTATAAAAAAATATAAATCTATCTTAATCTTTTTTTTTTTTTTTAATATTTAAAAATTATTCATTGTAAAAGTGATTATCACTTGTTTTATAAAAGCATGTCACTTCATAAATAACTTATTTGTAAAAGTGGATTTATAGGTAAAGTTAGACAAGAAATGCAATATTTTTTAGTCAATAATCTCATTGTGCATCCATCACCACGTCGGATAATTTCTACTTGCCATGTGACACTTTGGTTATCTTTTATGAGTTCTTAAAAATAACACAACTTTAACATCCAAAGTTTGATTTCAATGCCATTTGTTTAAAACTGCCTATTTTTTCAAGAGTTTTTCATCCAGACAATCAATTTAATCTTTTGAATCCATATTACATGCATATTTTAATATGGTTAGTCCAAATGATATTTTGCTTACAGGTACCAACTACATTTCATGGAAATCCCATATGGAAGATGTACTATAAAGTAAAGCATTGTATAAGATTACTCCGAGAAAATAAAAATCCACCACTAATGTTGCAAATAAATCCAAATGGGATAATAAGAATGACGAAGCACGTGGATTAATCAAAATGCCCAACTCTCATAATTTAAGGTTTCGCCTTCAAGAAAATGATGATACAAATGAAGCTTGGAATAAGACGAAAGTAGTACTTGGTAAACACAGTGTGATTTGAGCCCACTAGCTTGAAAATGAATTAATTTATTTGAATTCCAATGATTTCTCTTGCATTGAAGATTATTTATCTAAATCCAAAATACTTAGACTTTTACTTAAAGACTATAGAATAGACATGAAGGATGCCCGTTGTATAAATGATATGCTTTCCAAAGTTGATAGTGCTTATTCAATTTTTGTATGTACTTTTGACTCCACTAGAGAATCTCTAGCGACATTTTACACAACACCCTCTCTTGAGTATTTTTGTGATTCTCTGATTAGAGAGTAAGATACGCTCTTGCATCTTGGAGTGATAACCATTGTAGGTACATCTAACAAAGCCTTAATGACCCAACATAAATATAAATCCAATCATCCAAAGAAGCAACATCCTCACAACAATAAGAAAAATAAGGGTCCCAAACCCTCTCAACCAACTTCTATTCCCAATGGTGACAAAGGACCAAAACAAAAAGTGAGAAGAGTGACAAACATTGCAATTTTTGTGAATAAGATGGTCATTTAGAGTCTAAATGTTTTAAAAATATGAAGGCATCAAAAGAAAAAATGAATAAGCACAACGTCAATCTATATTCTTCTTCTCATAGACATGCACATTCTACTTCTGGTTTTTCCTTCAATGCAACATCTACTTCTTCTAATGAGTGGCTTATTGATTATGGATCATCTTATCATATGGCTAAGGATAAAGCTATTTTTAATGCTCTTAATGAATGTAACACCAAACACATAATTGTTGGTGATGATAGATCTCTTAGTGTGGTAAGGTCTATAAGAGTTTATTTATTTGATAGTCATTTTAATGATGTATTATGTGTTCCAAGTCTGTCCTGCAACCTTCTATAAATGTATCAAATCATTCATTTAGGTGAAGGTAAAACAATAGAGTTTTATCCTCACCAAGTTGTAATCAAGGATTTAAAAGATCCTAACCATGTTCTAACAACTGGGATCATTGATGATATTCCTAGGTTGTATGACTTTGATTACTTTGAGTCATCATATTTTCCATTAGGCTTTATTGCTCATAGTAATTACTTGAGCAAACTTTGGCATGAACGGTTTGGTCATCTAAACTATCGCTTATTGTAGCAACTATGTAATCAAAATATGGTGATTGATCTTTCTCTCATTTATTACAAATATGGTGTTTGTGCTAGTTGTGTTTTAGAAAAACATCATTGGGGCAATTTTGACAAACATGCCTCTTGGTACGCCTCGGTCCACTTGCAACTTGTTCATAATGATTTGTGTGGTTTGCTTCCTTCTTCTTCTTTCTCTAGGTGCAAGTACTTTTTAACTTTCATTGACGATTTTTCCATATGCACTTGGGTTTATTTCTTAAAACTTAAGAGTGAAGACTTTGACATGTTTTTGTTAAGTTTTAGTGTTGTCATTAGGTTATTTCCAAATGACATGAGCATTCAATGCGTTTCCAAAACAACATCATAAAGAGGATGACTGAAAGAAACACAATCACAAGGTAAGCAACATTTTATCTTGGGAAACCCTCATGGGGGAGAAAACCCAACAAAAACTTCCTCAATAATAGATTTCCAATACAATGCCAAGACTAAGATCAAAACACCAAAGATAAACCAAGACTGAGCATGCACCTCTCTTCTCCTTCCTCCTGCAAATGCAACTACCTTCAAGATATGCACACTAGATGAGTGAGTGTGAGTGTGTATAAGTGAGGCATCATCCTCACATATAAATACTAGTTGAGGAGGTGCTAGGGTTATGTATCTTCACTTAGTCGGGCTGACTTCTCCTATAAGTGGTTAAAACCACTTTACAAGTACTAGGGGACGAATTTACAAATACCACTATACAAATGCAGTTTGACCAATCCAAAAAAGGGGATTTGATATCATACAATACCCGACATGATCAATATCCAAAAGGGAATTTTCTCTATAAGATAATAACTCAAAATTAATTAGAACATTCTTCAAAGATACAATATTTCAACACTCCCCCTTAACGAGAAGGGTATTCTACTGACATGACCCAATACAACATCATCAAGATAAGGAGAGGGAAACATCATCATCAACATTTGGAACACTGACTAGCACATCTACAAATCATCAGAAGTTTTTCTCATCATCAATATTATCATCATTTACAACATGGAGCTGGAGTAACATCATCATCATCAACAACAACATGAAGTTGAAACATCAACATCAATAACATGAAGCTAGAACAACACCATAATAAACAACACGAGGTTGGAACAACAACGTCATCATCAACATGTGACAACAAAATGAGGTAGGTGTATCAACAACAACATTTGTGGTACTCTGACAGAGCGTCCTTACCGGACCTTTGGGATCTGCCCAGGAATCATAAGATTCCCTAGGATATAAAATCCTAACAAGATACCAGGTGGTACTCTGACAAACCGTCCTTACTGGACCTTCAGGATCTGCCCAGGAATCATACGATTTCCTAGGATATAAAATCCTAATGGAGCTACCACTACTGACCACAACTGACATATACATGCACATGTACTCTGACAGACTGTCCTTACTAGACCTTCGGGATTTGCCCAGGGATATTCAATCCCCTAGGATACAAAATCCTAACAGAGCTACCCGTTGTTAGTGAGGATACCATAGTATCATCAACATCACTCCCCCTTTTGAGGGAGGTCCTTTCAGACTACACCAAGCTTGTCTTGCAAGTACTCAAACTTCACATGAGACATAGGATTGGTCAACACATCTGCAACCTGTTCATTTGTGCCAACATATTGGATCTTTACATCTCCCCTCTACACCCTATCACGAATGTAGTGATGCCGAATATCTATGTACTTCGACCTATCATGGAAAACTAGGTTCTCCGTCATCTTTATATAACTTTGGTTATCACATAGGATCATAGTGGCTTCCATATCCATATCGAATAGACCTGTCAACAAATTCCAAAGCCATATGGATTCATACCTGGTGGAACATGCTGCAATGTACTCTCCTTCTGCCGTGCTGAGATCAATACTGGATTTATTCCTGCTTTGCCATGAATTCATGGCTGACCCCAAACTGAAACAACATTTTGAAGTGCTCTTTCTGTTTGAATCACTTCCAGCCCAATCTAAATCAGTATAACTATACAGCCTGAAGTCATGATCTCCAATATAACAAAGACCATAATCCAATGTACCCTTAAGGTATCTCATCACATGCTTTGTAGCTACAAGGTGAACACATCTGGGTTCCACCAGATACTGACTTAAGGTGTTCATAAAAAATAATATATTTGTCCTGGTATTCGTCAAATACATAAATGATACAATAATATGTCTGTATAGAGTAACATCAACTATCTCTGACGAAGTATCAACTAGGAGCTTCAAATTGGTTTCCATGGGTGTGTTCATGGCTTTACATTCCAACATGTTAAATCTCTTCAGTATTTCAACTGCATACTTCCCTTGGTTAAGAAAGATCTTCTTTGTTCTCTGCCAAACTTCAAGACCTAAGAAATAATGCATCAGGCCTAGGTCTTTCATATAAAACTCTACAACGAGCTTCTTCTTGCAATATGTGATGCTTATCATTCATAACCTTGAAGTAAAGGTTATGATCAACTTTACTCTCGGTAAAGCCCAAGTGCATTAGGAAACTATCAATTCTGTCATACCAATCTCTAGGAGCTTGTTTCAGTCCGTACATAGCTTTCTTCAACCTGTAGACATGAGTCTTTCTATCTTCAACTTCAAACCCTTGTGGTTGTTCTATATACACTTATTTTTCAATAACACCATTTAAAAAAGTTGTTTTCACATCCATATGGTGTAACTTCCACTTCATTTTGGCTGCAAGAGATATGATGGTTCTGATAGAAGTGTATCTGGATACATGAGAAAATGTTTCTTCATAGTCAATACCTTCCTTCTGAGAAAATCCACGAGCCACAAATCTTTCCTTATGTTTTTCAATACTTCTGTCTATTGCATGTTTTATTTTGTATATCCACTTGGAAGATACCACATCTTTGTTATTTGGTATGGGAACTACTTCCCATACATCATTATTTATAATGGACTGGTATTCTTCTGTCATGGTGTCCATCCATTCTTTNATACTTCTGTCTATTGCATGTTTTATTTTGTATATCCACTTGGAAGATACCACATCTTTGTTATTTGGTATGGGAACTACTTCCCATACATCATTATTTATAATGGACTGGTATTCTTCTGTCATGGTGTCCATCCATTCTTTCTTCTGAACAACTTCTTCAAATAAAGAAATATCCTTTTCTACGAGATCACACATCAAGGCCATATAGCTGGAGAATGGCGTAGGTTTCTTGCTTTGTCTCATGGTTCCTTTGGGGCACCATACTTCTTTGCATCTTGAATAAGTTCTCTTGCCCAAGCTGGCTTTCTATTGTGAGAGATCGTCATATGAGGGGGTTCTTGAGATTATATCATATCATGATCTTCTGGAATCTCATCATTAGGGTTAACTATAACTTCCTTCAGGGGATTTGCAACTCTGGGAGCTACATGTTCTTCTTCATATACTTCTTCAAGTTGACATTTACTTGATCTTTTGAGTGCTACAACTTCATCAAAGGTCACATTTCCACTGATCTTAATATGATGGTAATCTGGTATGTAAATTATGAAGGCTTTAGAGACCTCACAATATCCAACAAATGTTCCCTTCTTTCCTGAAGGATCCAACTTAGTTCTCTTTTCTTTTGGAACGTGTACAAATATTGGACAACCAAATATTTTGATATGGATTATTTATGGCTTCTTTCTGGTGAACATTTATTTGGGAGTTTTGAATCCAAGTGCACTATGGGATAATCTGTTTTGGACATATACTGTTGTTCTTGTTGCTTCAACCCATAAGTGCATTGGAAGATCTTGATCGTGAATCATAGTCTTTACTGCTTCCATAATTGTTCTATTATTTCTTTTTGATACACCATTTTGTTGAGGATTATAGGTAGTGGTGAGCTTCCTCTTAATCCCGACATCTCTGCAAAATATTCCTAATTCATTTGAAGTGTACTCTCCTCCATTGTCTGACCTGAGTATCTTGATTTTCCTTTCGAAGAGGTTTTCTACCAAGGCTTTGAATTCCTTGAACTTTCCAAGTACTTCATCTTTTGATTTCAAGAAATAAACCCAAGTCTTATGAGAATAATCACCAATAAAAGATACATAGTATACATACCCGCTTAGAGAGGTTGATGGCATTTGACCGCATATATCTAAGTGGGAAAGTTCCAAAATTCCTTATGCTTTACTGTTGCTCTTTTGGAAATGATTCTTTATGTTCTTTCCTTGTGAACATCCCTTGCATACACCTTCATGATCAACCTTTAATTCTGGTAAACCTGTAACTACCTTGCTTACATATGGTAAGGATTTGTAGTTGATGTGGGCTAGTATTCTATGCCAGAGTTCACAAGGACTTTCAGTAGAGTGAGTCAAGGCTACATCTGAGTGACCTATTAATTTGTACAAACCACCTTCTTCTGTTCCAATAACAACTGCATCTACATAAGAACTTCACCATCCATGAATGCAACCATGAAACCTTTCTTATCTAGGGTTGAAATACAAAGTAAGTTCTTTATCAAACTTGGTACATAGAGTACATCTTTCATTTTCATCAAAATTTCCCGAATCAAGTTTGTAGGTGGATTCTCTCATTCCTTTGATAGGTTACCGATAATCATCTCCAAGTGAAAATTTCTGGGGTAATTCCTTTTCTATAAGGCTAGAGAGAATATCTTTCTGACCTTTCATGTGCTTAGATGCACCATTATCTATGGGCCAATTATCCTCTCTAGGCATCACAGATCCTAAGAGGGCGGAAAACAAAACATAATCTTCAATCTCTTCTTTAGTTAACTTCTTGGGTGGCTCATCATCTTCAACGACATGAGCATGATGTCTTTTGTTATTTCTCCTCTTGTATTCTTCCCTTCTGGTAGGACAGTTCTTAGCAATGTGTCCCATCTTATCACAATGATAACATTGATAGGAGGATGTATCTTTTCCTTTTCTTTGAGCCTTATGATATTTCTAGAATCTCTTTGGAGAGTCAGATTCTTTATGAAAATGGGCCTCCTTTTGAAAATGAGACTTTTTCTTTCCACCCTTAGCATGAACAACTAGGGATTGATATTCATCTGTTAATAGGATGGCTTCTCTATTGGCCACTCTTGCTTCTTCTTGAACACATTCTTCCCACAATCTGTCAAATTGGAGTTTCTCTTTTCTTGCACAAATAGTTTGGATGAAGGCATCCCAAGGTCTTGTGATACCATTAAGAGTTGTCATCATGATTTCATCTTGATCTATTTTCCCTCCAATCGCCTCTAATTGTTCCTTGAATTGAGAAGCCCTGAAGAAATAGTCTTGAACTATTTCTCCTTTTTTCATCCTTGTATTCTTGAGTTGGGTTCTCAAGTTCATCTTCCAGTTGATGTTCTTTCCTTCATACATTCTGGTTAGGGCATCAAACATATCTTTTGGAGTATTCTTAGAAGACACTTCAGGAATCAAGTGGTCTTTAATGGAATATGCAATTATTCTTTTATCCCTAATCATATCCTTCTTGTACTTCTCTTTGGCTTCATCTTCTTCGGGTTCCAGTACATTTTCTTTTATGAAATTTGCAAGGTCACTCTCTTCAAGAACAATTCCAATTATGTACTTCCAGGCACAAAAATTTTCCACACCTTCTAACTTGTCAACAAGCTTGGTGCTTGCAGACATCTTGACCTGGAGCTAGAAAAATGACCAGAAAATGAAAGTGCTTAGAAAATGAATCTGAACTTACCAGGAGATCGTTGGGTTGAGGTGAGTTTATTGGAGGTGGCTATTTCAAAAAATTCCAAGTTTTACCCCTTGAAACATGGCCTGTGCAATTATGGATTGGTACTTCTGGTACTAGTTCTAGTTTCCTGGTTTCCTAGTACCAGTAAAAACTAGGGTTTGACTTTTCGAAAAATCTGGCCACTGAAAAAAGTTCACTCAAGCTGCCAAAAGATGCACTAGGGAAAGGCACACTTCCCAAGATAGTTTTTGGTAAAAAATTCCTCTTCAATAAAAGCCCTAATTTTCTTGTATGACAACAATGCCATTTTTAGATACCCAGTGAAAGATGCTATATTCAGTTAAGCTCTGATACCATGTTAAGTTTTAGTGTTATTATTAGGTTATTTCCAATTTACATGAGCATTCAATGCATTTCCAAAACAACAACATAAAGAGGATCACTGAAAGAAACACAATCAAACGGTACATAAGATTTTATCCTAGGAAACCCTCATGGGGGAGAAAATCCAACAAAAACTTCCTCAATAATAGATTGCCAATACAATGACAAGACTAAGACCAAAACACCAAAGATAAACCAAGACTAAGCATGCACCTCTCTTCTCCTTCCCCCTGCAACTGCAACTGGCTTCAAGATATGCGCACTAGATGAGTGAGTGTGAGTGTGTATAAGTGAGGCATCATCCTCACATATAAATACTAGTTCATGAGGCTCTAGGTTTATGTATCTCCACTTAGTGGGGGCGACTTCTCCTAGAAGTGGTTAAAACCACTTTATAAGTACTAGGGTTCGACTTTACAAATACCACTATACAATTGCAGTTTGACCAATCCACAAAAGGGGTTTTGATATCAAACAAGCCCCGACATGATCAATCCATAGAAGGGGATTTGATCTATAAAATAATAACTCAAAATTAATTAGAATATTCTTCGAAGTTACAATATTTCAACAATTTTTTGCCTACAAGGCCCTTTTAGAAAAACAATCTGAATATCAATTGCAGAGGTTAAGAACAAATAATGGAGGTGAATATGTTAATAACAAATTTACAACTCATTGCACTACACAAAACATTCAAACGCAACACATTGTTCCCCATACACCACATAAAAATGTTGTTGTTGAGAGAAAGAATCACACATTAAAGGAAATGACAAATTGTATGATCCAATCTAAGGGATTAAGTATTCATTATTGGGAGGAAGCCATTAATTGTGCCAATTACATAGTAAATCACACTCCCATGAAGGATTTAAAAAATATAACACTCGAAGAGGCATGGAATAAAATAAAATTAGATGTAATCCAATTTCATGTGTTTGGTAGTGCATCATGGGCTTAGATTCCTTCTGTGTGTTTGGCAGTGCGACATTACAACATGTCACTTTTCCCCTCCATAGGTTTTCATTGACAATTTATTTGTAATAGCCTAAGATGTGGTTTGACGATGGAAAGAGTTGGAACATGGTTGTGTCCATGGAAAACATAGAAGTATACAATAGTATTAGTATTTTAAACATTAGATGCAAGAGAAATGACATAAACTTCATACTACTTGAAAAAAAAAAGACATAATGTTTTTTCAAATGTTGGCTAAAACATGTGAAGGGCTATCTGAAGGGAAACCCCCTCTTGAGGTTTGGTGCATCTCACACATATCCAAGAAATGGGTACAATCATTTGTATCATCGAACTGTCAAATGCATGATTCTCAATTGTGCGATGATGAGCTAAAGTCGAGCACATGAGAAACAACCAAGTCAAAGAGCACTTATGTCTCTCCTTTCTTGGTCTGAGGCACCCACCGATGATGAAGATGAGGCCAATGTATATAGTCCTCTAAGACAGACCCCTAGAATACATGTGTTGAAGTCGATAGAAGAATTCCCACTGAAAGGAAGGAAATGATGACTACTTGAATCCATCATGAGGTACAAAGTAAGGTGTGACTAACAAAGACTGACATCAAAGGTGAAGGGGGAAGGAAATGAGAGGTGGAATCAAGAATTCCCTTGTTTAGAGCATAAATTTAATGATGAATGGGTAGCGAAAGAAAGCGTTCCACTGGGAACGGTCAATTACTGGGCACATGGATTTTGAAGGACATATCAGTAAACCACCAGGATAATTGGAGGTCAAAACTCGACAACATAAGATGGGTACAACTCACAGAGATGCTAACAAATTGTAACAACACTAAATGTGGAACTAAATAGATTCATTGGGACATAATGGTGACTCATCACAGATGCTCTTAAAAAGGGAAACATTGGGATGTTGCCAAAAATTGAACCAAGTACTATAAAAACACAAGGCCCTCCTAGTATTTCCAAAGGATTGCCAGGAAGAGAAGGGGAGATATATATTACCAAAATGGTAAATGGTCCTCTTGATATTTAACAAGGGGTATCAGGAGGATGCAACAATTCTAATGATTATGTCTAAAGACACATTATCCAATTACAATCTCATTGCGGAAACCAAATGGGGATACTTAGGGAAAATGAGGAGATAAATTTCCCAAGAAACAAGTAGATGGTGGTAATTTTGAATGTGAAAACTGCATATGGAAGTAATCATTGGTAGGGACATTACTGGAAATATCCTCGAGGGTGGGTGAATGGTGGATGAAGCAATGGGATAGTGATCTGTGAGAATCCAACAAATACCAACCGAAAATGCAAGAGTCCATGAAAAGGTAAGGTTGTCCACATGATGAGAAGAAATGAATGTGGCTTCAAATATGTATGTAGACTGACTGGAATCCCAATCCCTAAGGGGATTCAATGACATGGCACCAAAATGAAATAAGGATCACTATTCTAGGGAACCCATGTAAGGAAGGCTCTATCACTAGGTAKATGGAAATGCAAAGTATGGAGGTGCTAATCCATTTACCAAAGTGAGGGGGGACCTACAAGAAWTTTCCAAGGAATGAAAGGARAATGCAAAAAACTAAAGGGAGTGAACCTATGCCATAATAGGTGCTAACCCCTTCATAAGGGTAACTATATCCACTATGTCTAGGGGAATTAGGGTATGGATGGGTATGAGAGACAGATCCTATAAAGACATTGGCCACATGGGATGCCCCCGGTGCAAACAAGTCACTTGAGTGAGAGTGAGGGGATCAAGAAGGATGTTATATAAATACCTCGATTGGGCATAAATAATATCATGTTGATGTGCCTTTTGGATAACTTCCTCCTTACTAGTATGCATATTCATGACCACATCCTAAGTAATGGGAGGAAGGGATTTCAGGAGCCATTCCACGAGGAATCAATCATTATCTGGGATTTTCACAAGCCTCATCTTCTATGCCACTCATGGATGTGATCCATGATGTGGGTGGTTGTGGTATGATGGTAGTTGGTCAAAATATCTATTCCTACATCATGGTGTATTGGAAGCTGGAAGTAGTTAAGGAAATCCTTTGCTATGGATGCAAAGGAGGCATGGGTATTGTTGGGTTGGTCAATGTACCATTTGGTACCAACACCCATCAAAGTGCGTTGAAACAACCTCAACCTAGCAAAGTATTATGTTATGGAATTAGAGGATCACTGAATGTGGAAGGACATAATGTGGTTAGAGGGATTCTCACCAGGTTTACCCTCAAACTTAAGGATATAAGATGGAATCTTAGTTGACATATTGGGATAGTTAGCATCATGTTGGATGGGATCATTAATCAACTAGCTCAAATAAATGAGATTTAAATAGACCATGTAAGGCAACATAGGTGGGTTGATATTGGCCCTAGTGTTGACTCCAACATTAATTCCTACCATGGTGGAACTTGGGTTGGAGGAAGATTCAATTGAAGAAGAATAACTAGATGCGAAACTAGAGGAACTATCACCCCTCAATGGGGAGGAGGATGAGCTGATCCAAAATAAGAAGAACTTGCTGAATTCGAATAACTAGAACCTGAAGGTGGGCTATGGGGAGGAACCTGACTTGTCAAGTAGGGGAATAATGTGTCTAGAAAAGAACACCAATTAAAGGCCTTGCAACCTATGAGAAAACCTCCTAGGGAGAGCTATGGTGTCCATATGCAAGTATCACCCTAAAGATGAAAAAAGCTAATCAAAAGGATAATATAATAAAGCAACAAACTAAGCGAAGAAATGATTAAACAATTCACTCGATATGTGATTAGGTGGTCAAACATGTAGGTATAAGTGTGTCTACATCAAAATCAAGATATCCTAATTCAAGATGCTCCATCCTATAAAGAGAAATGACTCTAGCCTATAAGAAAAACTAGATGCTCTCAAATAAATCCTAGTCTATGGATAAGGTCCTTCAAATCAACCATAAACAAGGGTATTATGGTACTCATATGGATGAGTGAAGGTATGAAAGAGACAATTATAAGTAGGAGACACTAGGCAATGAAATCAAGATGTCTTTAAGAAATCTATCTCAGGTGCCCCCTCTCCTATGAGAGCCACTTGGATAAGGATACCTAGTAGAATGGCCACTAAGCTACCTCTTCACATACACACATAATATATTTCCTTGTCTTCACGCTAAAATCTAATGGTTGGGGGATATTTAGTGATGAAAGAGAAAGGAGTCTCAATCATACTGTTAGGATATTTAGACACTTAGGAGTTAGTTAAGATCAACTTGGTCTAATGTGTTGTTAGGTAAAAATGTGTTTCTTAGTGTGTTTCTTTAGTATGCATCAATATGCATTTGTAGTTAGGGAATTTGACAGTCACAATATGTTCTTGACATAGAGTGATTCGACGATTCATATTCTCCTCGATCTTAACAACTACATTGATCTGTGGATTAACACCCGATTGGTCCATTATCTTTATTTAAAGAGCATGGAGGGTCATTTGTCGATGATCGATTGTAAGAAACTCTCTTGTAAATATTTCTATAATTCTCTTATTTTGCATTAATAAATTGCTCCAAGTGGCCATGTTGGTTGGGTCCGTGGATGGTTCCCCATAGGGTTTTACCACGTGAAAACTTAAGTGTGTTGATCTTTGATCTGGTTGTGTGAGTGGTTGCTGAAGGTCTTCATCCTCTGTTCGAATACCTGTGTTGTCGAACATGGTATCAGAGAGCATTTGAAGACCCACTCCCGTTGTAGATCAAGATCGTGAAGACGTGTTGCCTTATCTCTAGTTTTTTCCATTTTCGTACATTTCTGGGTTGAGAGGACTGTTCCATTGTGTTCGAAGCACTTGTTTCAGTCATGAATGATTTTTGTTTCACTCGAAAATTTTTCCGTTTGCCCAAGATACAACCATTTCAGTCAAATTCAGAGATATAAAGCCCATAAACGCCCTTTTAAATTTTTGTAGAGTTAATATTTCGATTTTATTTCAGTTTTTCTATTTTTTTGTTTCCAGGTTGCTACTCTTTTCGATCTTTGTATGCTCTTTGCCCCGTGCCTTTTGCAATCTTGTCAAATTAGAAACAAATCAAAAAAAGTTTTTCTATCTAAGTATGCTCTTTGTCCCACGCTCTATGTGATCTCGGTAAATCAGAAGTAGAGGGAAAATTACATTTTCTGGGTAAGCTAACTGAGATCTAACCCTTGTTGTCATCAATAAGAAATTTTTCTGTGTGATCTCGGTAAATCAGAAATAGAGGGAAGAATTACATTTTCTGGGTAAGCTAACCAAGATCTAACCCTTGTTGTCGTCAATGAACATTTTTTTTCCTTGTGTGATTTTATTTTTATTTTTATGAGCACGTTCTCCAAGGTTGTCTTCAACAACAATAACAACAACAACAATCCTCATTCTAAACAATATAATATGCTTTGCACTAGCTCATTTGGTTAAAAGTTACTTTACTTAGTAAGAGGTCTTGAGTTCAAGTCTCTCTTTTGTTACTTTTTTTTTTAAAAGTCCATGCATTCATTGTAAAGTGTTTTTCACTTAAGTTATAAAAGTGAATCACTATTAAATAACTTTAATATTTTATTTTAAGTTATTTTTGTATGTAACTTTCATTTACAAAGTAACTTCATTGTAAAAGTAGGTCACTTCATAAGTAACTTATTTAAAAGTGATCTTATAGGCACACTTAGGAGGAGCATCACCACATGGACCAACTTCTACTTGCCACATGGCTCTTTGGTGATCGTTTATGCATTTTTCCAAAAGGGCATAACTTTCACCTTTGAAGTCCGTTTTCAATGCCATTTTATTTTAAATAGCCTATCTTTTCGAGATATTTCCATCCATACCATTAGTTTCATCTTTTTCTGCATATTTTTATATGGAATCTCCCTGTTATTTTTTTCTTACCAGTACCAACTACTTCTCATGGAAAACCCATATTGAGGATGTATTAAGAAGTAAAGGATTGTACCAAATTACCATGGGGAAAGAACTAGAATCCATCGATGATGAAATGAAGTCAAATGGGCCAATAAGAATGACGAAGCACGTGTACTGATCATACTGTCCATCTCTTCTGATTTAAGGTTTCACCTTCAAGGAATTAATGACTTTGATGATTCTCGAGCAAAGCTCGAAATTGTGTTTGGTAAACACAATATTATTCGAGCCCACCAGTTGGAGAATCAGTTACTGAGATTAAGTCCAAATGATTTTCCTTGCATTGAATATTACTTATCTAAGTTCAAAACACTTAGAATTTTATGTATAAAATGCAAAATAGATCTACCAGAAGATCGATTCATATATGCCATTTTTGCTAAGATTGGTAGTGCATATTCTGTTTTTGTATCTACATTTTATGCCATCGAAGAAACTCTAGGGATTGTGTATAAGAAACCCTCTCTTTAGTCCTTTTGCGATGCTCTGATTTGAGAGAAAGATAAGTTTCTACAACTTGGATTGATTAACACTACACATACCTCCAACAAAGCCTTAGTAGTCCAACAAAAATATAAATCCAATAATCCCAAGAAGCAACATACTCACCACAACAACAAGTAAAACAAGGGTCCCGAACCCTCTCTGCCAGATTCCGCTCCTAATAGTGATAAATGAGAAAAATTTGAAAATAAGAAGACTGACAAACATTTGTGGGAAATATGGTCATGATGATTCCAAGTGTTTTAAAAATATGACATCTTTAGAATCAACGATGAAGAAGGACAACATCAATATAGATTCTACTACTACTTCTTCTTCTCAAGGACATGCACTTTCCGCTTTTGGTTTCACCTTCAATGCAACTTCTACTTCTTCTTTTGATGAGTGGCTTATTATTTCTGGAGCATATTATCATATGACTAAGGATAAAGCCATATTTTCTACTCTAAAAGAATGTAACACCAAGAAAATATGTGTTGGTGATGATATATCTCTTAGTGTTGTAGGGTCTGGAACAATTTAGGTAGATGATGTTCAATTCAATGATGTACTATGTGTTCGAAGTCTTTCCTGCAACCTTCTATCAATATATCAAATCATTCATTCAAGTGAATGTAAGACTGTAGATTTTTCTCCTCACCAAGTTGTAATCAAGAATATAAAATATCCTAAGCATGTTCTTGCAATTGGAATTGTTGATGATACTATCAGGTTGTACAAATTTGACAACTTTGGGTCTCATATTTTCCATCAGTTTTTGTCGCTCATAGCAATGACTTGAGAAAACTTTGGCATGAGCGGTTTGGTAATCTAAGTTATCTCTCATTGCAACAACTATGTAATAAACATATGGTGATTGATATTCCTCTTATTTCATTCAAAGATGGTGTTTGTGTTGGTTGTGTTTTTGACAAACATCACTGGGGCATTTTTTACAAGTGTGCCTTTTGGCACACCTTTACCCCTTTTCAACTTGTTCACAGTGACTTGTGTGGTCCACTTTCTTCTCATTCTTTTTCTAGGTGCAAGTATTTCTTAACTTTCATTCATGAATTTTCCAGATGCACTTGGGTTTACTTCTTAAAACTTAAGAGCAAAGTTTTTGGCAAGTTCTTAGCCTACAAGATCCTTGTAGAAAAGCAATCTGGACAACAACTTCAAAAGTTAAGAACATATAATTGAGGTGAATATGTGAACAATCAATTTACAAGTTACTGCACTGCATAAGGCATCCAAATGCAACACATTGTTACATATACACCACATAAAAATAGTGTTTATGATAGAAAGAACCACACTTTAAAAGAAATGACTATTTGTATGATCCAATCTAAGGGATTTAGTCTAAAGTATTGGGTGAAAGCCATTAATTGTGAAAATTACATAGTAAATTTCACTCCCACTAAGGCTCTAAAAAATATAACACTGGAAGAAGCATGGAATAAACTTAAGCCATATGTAAGTCACTTTCGTGTATTTGGAAGTGTATCATGGGCTCACATTCCTGATGAGAAAAGGAAAGTTTTGCAGCCTAAAAGTGAGAAGTGTATATTTGTTGGTTATTCTAAAGATGTCAAAGGTTACATACTTCGTCAACCACATTGTAATAAAATTATTATTAGAAGAGATGCTAAATTTGATGAAAATCTCTTGGCCTATGAGCCTAATTCGACGTTTGTGCCTTCTTTCGCCTACGAGACATCTTTGACGTTTGTGCCATATTATGTTCCTATTCTCATTTCTTCTTCTTCAGATGATGATAATGAGGATGAAAATGCACCTTCGCCTGCTCACCTTCCTCTAGATGATTCCATTGAACCCGAACCTACACTAGCACCACTGCTTCTTAGATGGGTTTTTTCAACACAAGAAGCAACTGGTGATATTGTCGGTGATCCTTCAGATCAACATCAAACACGTTCATAGTTCCAACGAGCATCTTATCTTTTTTCTCAAGTTTCAGAGACTCATGATCCAAAGACATTTTTTGAAGTTTCAAGTCATCCAGATTTGGATACAATAATGAATGAAGAGTATCACTCTTTAATGGGGAACGATACTTGGGATCTTGTACCTCTTCCAAAAGGAAGAAAACTTGTCACATGTAAATGGGTCTATAGAACTAAGTATGCATCATATGGAAGTGTTGAAAGACACAAGGTTCAGTTAGTTGCCAAAGGATTTTCCCAAGTGGAAGGAATTGACTATAATGAAACCTTTTCCCCTATATCCAAAATGAATTCCATCCGCCTTGTTCTATCCCTTGCAGCCCCACATAAATGGGAGGTCCATCAGATGGATGTCAAATCCACCTTCTTGCATGGGGATTTTCAAGAATAAAGCTACATGGAACAACCTCTTGGCTATGTCCAGAATGACTCCAGCCTTGTTTGTCACCTTAAGAAATTTCTTTATGGTCTTAAGAAAGCTCCTCAAGCTTGGTATGCCAAAATGGATAGCTTTCTTCTTGACACTAGATTTTCTAGATGTCATTCTGACCCTAATGTCTATACCAAGAAAGTAGAAAGCCATCTCATAATCCTTGTTCTTTATGTTGACAACCTTATCCTCACTGGTAGTGACCCAAAACTTTTAAACCATCTGAAAACCAACCTTAAGAAGAAATTTGAAATGACAAACTTAGGTCATTTGCATTATTTCCTTGACCTCCAAATTTTGCAATCCAAGGAATGAATTTTTCTTTCCCAGTCTAAGTATGCTTGTGACCTTCTTTGTCGCTTTCACATGGAAGAATCTAGACCATCCCCTTTTCCCTTTCATTCTGGAGTCAAAATTGTTGCAATTTGTACTTCTCCCGAAGTTGATGCCACTTTGTGCTTGGAAACCTCATATACTTGACTCATACCTATCTTGATCTTTCCTGTTTTGTTGGTATTGTTTCCCGATATATGCAACCAACCCATGAAAGGAATTGGAAAGCAACTAAAAGGATACTTCAGTATGTTCAGGGTATAGTTCCGTTCAGGATACATTACAACTCAGGGGGGACTCCTTTATTGGTTGGTTTCATTGATTCATATTGGGCAAATGACCTTGATGATCGAAAGTCTAATGGAGGTTATGATTTCAGCCTTGGTTCGAGACCTGTCACTTGGGCCTGTAAGAAACGATAGGTTGTTTCTCTTTCTTCAGAAAAAGAAGAGTACCAAGCAATGATTAATGCAATTCAGGAAGCCTTGTGGCTTCCACTAGCAACATCCGACCAACCTCTGTTGCGACAATCAGAGTGCCATAAAGCTTGCCAAAGACCCAATTCAAGATTAGCGCAACAAGCACATCGGGATACACATGTACTTCATCAGAAAGAACATGGATGATCGAGTTATTTAAGTGCTCTTCTGCCCTACATAAGATCAAGTTGTAGACATTTTCACAAAGTCTCTTACAGAAGCAAAGTTTTCCAAATTTCTGTCTACGTTAGGAGTTCAGGAAGTTGTCATTAAGGGGGGATAAGCTCTAATGCCTCCTTCCTTCTCCTATTGTGTCTCCTTTGTAAATCCTTCAATCCTATCCGAAGTTGTTCCTAAAGGGGGGTGTTAGGATATTTAGACACTTAGGAGTTAGTTAAGATCAACTTGGTCTAATGTGTCATTAGGTAAAAATATGTTTCTTAGCGTGTTTCTTTATTATGCATTAGTATGCATTTATAGTTAGGTAATCTGATGGTCACGATATGTTCCCGACATAGAGTGATCTAATAGTCACAATATCTTCTCGACATAGAGTGATCTGATGGTTCATATTCTCACCAATGTTAACGTCTACATTGATCTGTGGCTTAGCACCCAATTGGTCCATGATCCCTATTTAAAGAGAATGGAGGGTCATTTGTTGATGATTGATTGTGATAAACTATCTTGTAAATCTCTCTGTAAGCTTTTTATTTTGCATTAATAAATTTCTCTAAGCGACCACGTTGGTTGGGGTTGTGGATGTTTCCTCGTAGGGGTTTTGCCACGTGAAAACATCGATGTGTTGATCTTTGATCTGGTTTTGTGAGTGGTTACTAAAGGTGTTTGTCCATTCTTGGGATACATGTGTTATCGAACACATACATCCAGTCCCAACCTCGACATTGTTCACTCCAAAGAGTGCGTCTATTACCAAACGAGATATGACTACATCTGATAGGAAGGATTTTGACAGTACCTTAATAGTCAACTTCTGTGTTTCAATGTGAAATGACTAAGGGGAATTATTTGGATGCTTATCCCCAAAGTCCTAACCTAACTACAATATTCTTTTTGGGCTCAAGTGGACTTAGATGTGTTAGATTAATTGGTTGATTCTTAGGCTAAGCTTGGTGGCATGGACCAAGCATATACTTAAGGTGTGGAATGTGTGCACGTGTGGTGTGACTAATTCCAATTAGAAATGTTTGTAAGTGAAATTAAATTGCAATGGAATTGAAATATAAACTAACAAGCAAGTAACTAACAAAGACAAGTATTGAAATGAAATGACTCTTTCTTTATCTAAGTTAACTTTCAAAACTAAAATGGACTTGCTAACATTCAAATTTCAAAATAAAACAATCTACTTTAAACTATGGCTCACAAGAAAACAATTTAAAAAATTAAACCTCAAAATGTAAGCAAAACATTAACGCTTTTGTGGAAGTATTTTATTTCATTGTTAGGGTTTTCAAATCTAAAGTGAATGGCTAACTAAAACAACAAATAAATTTGACCTACAATGTAAAAGAAATACAATGGATCCTCACACAAATCATCTCTAGGACAAATACTAGGTCAAAGGTGTATGCCTTTCTTCATCAAAGATCTATGAGAAAGAGATGTTTAATAACTAACCAAAAATCTAGGGTTTTGATTCTAATCCTACTATAACAAAAATTAGAAATAAATTACCCCAAGAAAGATATTAGAAACCCTAGTGGGGTTTGTTCTCAATTCTATGAATTTATTGAAGAAAATATTTAAGCTACATCAAAAGTATTAAAAAAACAAATACAAGTCCTAAAAGACACTTAAAAAGATGGAATCAAACCCTAAAAACTAAAAAAATGAAGTTTTAGGTCCAATGTAGAAACTTACCTGGAAAGTTGCATTAACCCTTGCATAATATTGCGTAGAAAGTGTTTTGGTCAACATTGATATTGGGCCAAAAAGTGTGTTCAATGCAAGTTTTGACCCTAGAAAGTGCATTGGCACCTAGGAGCTTCCCAAAAATTGTGAGCTAGTCTTTGAGGTAGATCTAAAGGATTTTCGAGACTTATTTCTAGAAAACACTGCACATAAAGTAACAACATTAAACAAAAAGATCCCAAAAAATCATAAAAATGAAAAGAAAAAAAAGAGGTAATAGGGTTTACAAACACACCCACAACCAGATATCAAGAGATGGCTCAAATCCATAGCGAAATCACCAATCTGTTGTTGAAAATCTATAACAAAGGTTAGCACAATCTCCTAATCTAGTGGTTGTGCTAGATGCTAGATCATAGACAAATTAATAAAAGCATAACTAAAAACCCTAGATTTAAATGAAGTCTTTCATCTTTAAGCTCATACCATTCATAAATAAAATAAAGAAATGATGAAAATAAACAAACCCATAAAATCTTATGAAAGAATGAAATAATCCTTCATTACCCAATGGAAATAAAATTTACTTACACACGTGGAACAAATTCTCGAAGAAAATGGCCTCCAATGACATCCTTCCCATGAGGAGGGTTATTTTACTTCCCAAGTGTGTGGGTTGACTCCTCTCCTTATGGCTAAACGTGGATATGGTTGTGTCAATATCTCTCTCAAACACAATGGGTGTTGATTTCGGGGTGATATAGCTACTTTTGATGGGTGATATGAGAAATGAGAGAAGCCTCTTAAATTTATAAGCAAAATAGTTGTTATCTTTGACATGACCATGCTAATAAAGTAATAAAGTAGTATTTGTTCACTGTATCAATTTCAATTTTAATTATTAAGTATAGAATCAATTTTAATTATTAAGTATAGGGGTTTTTGTATTTCATTTTTTTTTTGGGATGATTTAAGGAAAAAAAAGGTAAAGAAAAAAAAGGTTTTATTGCTTTAAGAAATGAAAATGATTTTATGAAATGTGGTTTTTAAATCATAATCATGTAAAAATGTATTTTGTTTTTTGGATAATTTTAAGAGGAAAAAGGTAAAAAAAAGGGTTTTATGGCCTTAGGAAATGGAAATGATTTTAGAAAATGTGATTTTTTAAGTCATAAACATGTTAAATGAAGTCAAAATGGGTAAAATACATGTTACCCATACTATATGTGGTGTATTTGGGTAAACCTGGCATTTTAGTCTAAGTGAACAACTTTTGAGTTATATAAAAATGAGTAAAATACATGATACCCATACTATATGTGATGTATTTCGGTAAACCTAACATTTTAGTGTAAGAAAACAACTTTTGAATTATAACAACAAATACAGTATAATCAGTTGCTATCTTTGGTTATTATGTAACTGCATTAAGCCTTAATTCACCCATTCACGCACTTTAGGACTATGATCTTCCTCATATTACAACACCCATACATTCAAGCACCTAATTCCACATGACCGCTATGACATCATATGCCCTATCGGATAAGTAAATTATCAGTTTCAAGAATGTTATGTGGGATTTTACATTGATTTAGACTTTTGTATGCACTACAACAAGTACAAGACCCCAAATATTAACCAGAGTTTATTCATAAAAGACTCAAGAAATATGTTGACAAGTTAGCTACTATTCTTAATTTTGGGAATCAGTGCTAGAAATGTAGAGTTTAAGCTCCCTGCCAATCGACCACTTATGTAGACTTTAGACCCATTTCACTCT
>ML783895.1:728662-748573 GCA_009831015.1 Picea engelmannii | reverse complement strand
GGAATTGGTAAACATAGTACTCAATGGTCTTCCCAAGACGTGGGATGCATTTGCCGCAAGCATGAACACAAGGAAGGAGTATCCTACATTTGAAGAACTTTGGACTTGTTGTGCTCAAGAAGAATCCAGGATCAGTGCAAAAGTAGAAACATGAAGCATCAGTTGTCGAAGAAAAGGAACCTACAAAGAAGACTAAGCAGGATGAAAGAGACTTCTTTTGAAGGTAACAATACTCTTCTTAGTTCTTGTACATATCTTGTTTGCCTCGTCTCTGTACATATCTTGTATATCTATCTCTTGGAAGATAATGTGTTCCAAGAAGAACTATACCTATGAAGAACAACAAGATAAGGATTGCTATCATTATACAAGATAGATAATACACATGAAAGGATGAAATACATCAAACAAATCATGTGGAAGCTATTACAAGATAAGCCGAAATCAGAATCAATCATGAAGAGACTTAGAAGAAGCAAAGACAGAAAGAAGTCAGCAATCAAGAGAAAATTGGAGAAAGACTTACGACGTTTTGCAAAAGACAATAAAATGGAAGCGTGGACTTTGTTAGACGAAGGGAGCCGATTATATATTGCAGAAGACAATAAGAATGCAGACGAAAGCGTGGACTCTGCTAGACGGAGGGAACCGATTATATGCACTCATACATGAAGCAAGGATTAGGAGGGAGCTAATCCTATGATCCATTGAAGATGATATCCATGGTAGCAGCCATAAAAGACAGTACGTGTTCAGTTCAACCTCAGAAGAAGTCTTCTTCGAAAGCCTTAAAGTATCCCTTGTTATCCATCCACATCCATGATTCTATAATGAAAGGAAGAAGTGGAATCTTTAGGGCATGGAATCTATAAGAAACTCCATGGACCCAAGAGCTAAAGAAAAACATCAGGAAGAACATGAAGATTCCAAGAAAGAAAAAGAAGCCAGAACAACCAGTCGTTGTATTAAGAATCACAAGATTACCAACCTGATATGAGCTCAATAAAAGCAATCAAGCAGAGGAACTGAAAGTTGTGATGAAGAACAGTGTATATATGCAGGCATTGCAAGATCCAAAACTAGAGGTTCTCCCAGATGGAGGGAGAAGACTATGACAATTACTTGTTCCTATAAACCAAACATACCTCTACATGAGTCTTTATATCATCTGCAATCCATGGGTTGGAGTTCTACATCAGATGTATGCAAAGACTGTTCTCCAGAGCAATTGAGCAAAGAGCGTATGAAGAGCAACCTCAAAACTTTAAAGCATACCAGAAAGAGACCCTTGTATGCAGATGGAAGAAGACAACTTAGCGGAGAACCTCCAGTGCACAGCAGAAGTGTGGTGAAGATTTTCTATAACAGAGATATTGTATCAAGGTGATCACTCAGAAGATCAGATCTCATGATAACAGAAGAAGTGCCACATGGATATGTTCCAGTTTTCCAACAATGATATACTTTATTGATCAAAGCTACATGAAGCCTTCAGAGAAGACCAGTGTTCCAGACCGAAGTACATTCGAAATCAAGCATTACATTATCCGTGATGAAGTCCAGAAAGGAGAAAGTGGTTCTCCAATACATATCTCCACAGATGAGCAGATAAGCAGACATTTTGATAAAGCTTATGTTCAAGATGAAAGAGTTTGCGTACTCAAGCTGGAGCTCGTGGAGACGACTTCCTTATTGAAAAAGGAAGAAATGACTCCCAGGTTGGGAGGGAGCACTGATGTATTATTGATTGATGAGCAGTTCCTTTCTAGTTTGGAAAGTGGATTGAGATTTCTGACGGACAGACATTTTCCAGTTCAGAAAATGGTCCAGATTGTTGATGTACCATAGACAGCGACTTCCCATTGTGGTTAACATGGGGAGTGGTCTAGGGCAGTCTCTCTTCTTGAGGGTTACTCGAGAAGACTGGCCCGCCTCGCCGGACACCGATTTCTCATTGTGGTTAACATGAGGAATGGTTTGTTTTGGAGGTTGGTGCAAGACAGACATTTCCTCTTGTGGTTAACATGGGAAATGGTCCGGATAGTCATTCCTTAGGGTGTATTCATTCTCTCCAGGTTGCACTTTGTTTAGTGCCGGAGAAATGGCCCAGGGTAGGGAATGGTCCAGGTTCAGCAATCAAGGACAGACATTCCTTAAGGCAGATTCATTCTCTCCAAGTTACACTTTGTTTAGTGTTGGAGGAATGGCCCAGGGTGAGGAATGGTCCAGGCTCAGAAATCAGGACAGGCATTCTTCCTTGCTTGAGAAGAATGGTCCAGATAGCTCATCATTGATGTTTGACCTTCTAAGGGCAGATGCTCTTCCAAGATCTCACAGATGTGAGTGGAAGAATGGCCCAAATGATTCAGTTTATATCATAACATTGTTTCTATGCAGGTTGATATCAGATGATTGTTATGAAGACTGTATGTCTCTAGACAGTAGATGTATCCTACTGTGGTGGATGTGTTCTATTGTTTGTGACTATACGTCACTAATCAAGTATCTGTGTGCTACTTGGTGTGGTAGTGTACCACTGGATCGTAGTTGTGTACTACTATGGATAGACACAGTTGTGTTCTATTGAATGATATTGTTTTGATTGCCTTGAAGATTATCAGCAGTGTTGGAAATGATTATCAGCTAGATGGATGATCAATGAACAGAGATTTCCCAGATAGAAAATGGTTCAGAACATGTACTCTTCTAGATTAGAAGAATGGCTCTTGTATCACTCTGTGGAGTGAGCATCATGTTTGATTACTCAGATAGAGTATGGTTTCGAGAGATGATGTAGATGATGACACGGATGATGATGATGATGACGATGGTGCTCATGATCTAGTCTATACAACTATGTTGATGCTACCGGGTGAATGGTATGTTTTGTGCTCAAGACCATTACTTGTAATACCTCCCTAGCTAGGAGGGAGTGTTGATATTATGGTAGTTGCGGGAGGTATTTACCTCCACGTGTAAACCTAACGAGGATAGAATACTCCGGGAAGCAAGAAGAAACCCTAATGAGTTGGCTAATAACCCTATAAGACTTGTCGGCTCCAGAAGATAATTTATATTAGGTTATTAGCCTCCAAGAGAAGAAGTCGGCCAGAAGAAATAATATATACTGAACAGACAAATACCCAGAATAAGAAGTCGGCCCAGGTAGTTAGCCAGATTTACTATAAATACAGGAGGCCAGTCTTCATTTTGGTAGGCAGTCTCAGAATTGCAGAGCAGCACTTGTGCGCACTGCAATGCCCAGTTTTGTGCGCAGGTTTGGAGGAGAGCTGTCATTGCAGCTAGCAGATCACATTTGGCTTGGACTATCTCTTGGTTAGGGTTTGGACTATCTGATCAGCTCTTTTTGATGCACTATCCGTGGGGAAAGGTGTGCTACCCTTTGTTTGGCTATCTAGCCTAGGGTTTGCTTCTGGAATGATTCTCAGTCAAGGTTAAGGTGCTCGGAGGGTGGCTTCGACCTATGGTTGGGTGACAATAGTGATATTGTCAATGGTAAAATGAGCACATCCATTATATTCTAACAAGCGCACCAAGCAAGAATAACCAGAAACCAAGTAGAAAGTCGAAACCATAACCAAGAGACCAAGTCCAACCAAAAGCCAAAATCCCAGTTGCAGCTGCACTCCCTCTCCAAAATTGCGCACCACTAGTCTTATGCAGTTGTGAGTGAATGAGTGCAAATGAGCTCTAGCACCCTCTATTTATACTGTTCTATCTCACTTAACTGGGCCGACTTCTCTTTCTCGAGACTAATAATTCAATATTAAATATTCTCTTGAGTTGACTTGTCTTCTAGGGTTATTATCCAATGTTTTAGGGTTTCTCTTGCTTCCCGAAATATTCTAGTCTTGTCAAAGGTTACACGTGGAGGTTAATACCTCCCGCAGCTACCATAATATCAACACTTCCTCCTAGATAGGGAGGTATTAAAGGTAATGGTCTTGAGCACAAACAGACCATTCAACCGGTAGCATCATCATAGCCACACAGGCTATCTCATGATCATGTAGATCAACTCACGAGCAACACCATCACTATCAGTATCATCTGATAGCATCAATTGCATCATCTCTCGAAGCCATAATCCATCTGAGTAATCGGGCATGATGTTGAATAAGTCACTCACTCCACAAAGTGATACAAGGACCATTCTTTTAATTTCGACATATGTCCTAGAAGAATGATTGCCCCAACATATGTTGAAGGCTATGCCATGGGCTACAGAAACAATTCCTACAGGAATGTCAATCTCGGACTATTTTCTAATCGGGTCATATGTACCATAGAGATCCATCTCTACCTATATGCCTTAGAAAATATCGGTCCTGAACCATTTTCCTAATTAGGCCACATTCTGTGCCTTAGGAATATACCAATCCATGATACGTCAACAAATTGTCAACCTAGACCATTCTCCACAGAGAGAATGCATGTCCACTAGCAATCTGTTATGTCTGGACCATTCACCTCTTGGAGAATGTTTGTCCACCAGCACACTGACTATCCATCTAGCTGGCAATCAACTCCAACACTAGCGGTAGTCTTCCTGGCACTCAAATAGTAGCATATTGCTGCTATAATGCCACCCAATAGAGCACAACTGTGTCTATCCATAGTAGTATACAACTACTATCCAGTGGTACACAACCACTCCTAGTAGCACACCGCTACTAACCAGTGACACAATCACTACCAGTGGATCACAACCATCACAGTAGCATACAACTACTGTCCAGAGACATACAGTCTCCACAACAATCATATCATCTGATATCAACCTACATAAACAATATCATGATACAAACTGAGTCATCTGAGCCATTCTTCCACTCACAATTGTGAGATCTGGAAGAGCATCTGCCCTCAGAAAGTAAAACATCACCCATGGGCTATCTGGACTATTCTTCCCAAGCATAGAAGAATAATTGTCACTGATTTATGAGCCTGGACCATTCACCTAACTGGGCCATTCCTCCGGCACTAATCATAGTGCAACCTGGAGAAAATGAGTCTGTCCTAGGGAATGCCTATCCCTGATTGTTGAACCTGGACCATTCACCTAACTGGGCCATTCCTCCGACACTATTCACAGTGCAACCTGGAGAGAATGAGTCTGCCCTAGGGAATGACTATCCGAACCATTTCCTATGGAAATGATTGTCCTGCACCAACCTCCAAAACGGACCATTCTTCGAAACTGCTCACAACTGTGAACTTTGAAAGAATGACTGCCCAGCGAGGCGGACCATTCTACTTGACCACTACTCAGAGTGACTGCCAAGAAGAATGGCTGTCCTAGACCATTCCCCCACACTGGCCACAAGGGGAATCGTTGTTTATGGTACATCAACAATCTATCGGACCATTTTCATTATGAAAATGACTGTCCGATCTGGACCATTTTCCGAACTGGAAAATGATTGTCCGTCAAAAATCTCGAACCACTTTCTGGACTGGAAAGGAACTACCCAACCTGGACTATTTTCCAAACTGGAAAATGACTGTCCATCAATCAATAACATATCAGTGCTCCCTCCCAACCTGGGAGTAATCACTTCCTTTTTCAATAAGGAGGTCACCTCCACGAGCCCCAGCTTGTCCCTTAAGTACGCAAACTTTTCATCTTGGACAGAGGCTTTACCAAAATATCTGTTATCTGCTCATCTGTGGAGATATACTGGAGAACCACTTCTCCCCTCTGGACTTTATCACGGAGAATATAATGCTTGATCTCAATGTGCTTCGACCTATCATGGAGCACCAGGTTCTTTGAAAGCTTCACATAGCTCTAATCATCACAATAAATCACAGTCGAATTCAACGCCTGTTCAGACAGTCCAGAAACCAACTTACAGAGCCACACTGCTTTCGTACAAGCATCACAAGCTACAATATACTCTGTTTCTGCAGTGCTGAGTGCAACAGACTTTTGTTTCCTACTAGCCCATGACATCGTGGCAAAGCTCAAACTGAAACATATCCAAGTAGCACTTCTTCTGTCATCTGCACTCCATGCCCAATCTGAATCGATAAATCCATGCAGTTGTATATCATAACTCAAATGTCCCACAAGGAAAATATTTGGCTGAGTATTCTCCAAATACATTAACGAGTCAATCAATTATCGATAGAGGGACGAGTCTACTGGATCAGAGTCTCTCAACTTCTTCATATCCGTCATCATGGAAGTTTGCCATGGATTTGTAATACATCATCCCGGACTTCTAAAGAACCATTTCAATATACTTCCTCTGTCATAGGAAGTTTTCACCATGCTTTTGCTCTACATGAGAGGCTCTGCACCAAGTTTGCTTGAATCCATACAAGGTCTTCTTCCATCTACATACAAGGGTCTCCTTCTGGTATACCTCAAAATCTTGAGGTTGCTCTACATACGCTTCTTCTTCAATTACTCTATTGAGAAGAACAATCTTTACATTCATCTTATGTAAACTCCAACCCATGGATACTGTAGGAGATATAATGGCTCAAGTAGAGGTATGTCTGGTTACTGGAACAAGCTATCATCATAGTCTTCTCCCTCCTTTTGGGAGAACCCTCTAGCCCTAAGTCTTGCCTTGTATCTATCAATGCTCAAGTCTTTTTCACAATTTCTCCCATACATTGTGTTTCATCACAGCTTCCTTCCATTCCTTCTGCTTGACTGCTTCTAGTGGATTCAAACTGGTTCAATTGGTTGTTCTGACTTTTTCTTTCTTTCTTGGAATCTTCATGTTCTTCCTCATGTTTTTCTTCAATGTTGGAGTCCATGGTATCTTCTATAGATTACATGCCCTTCTTTCCTGAAGGCTCCAACCTTCCGTCATAGGAACATAAATGTAGATGGACAACCAAGGATATTCAAGGCTTCTTTTCGAAGAAGACTTCTTCTAGAGTCAAGTTGAACACGTGTTTTTTATCATGGTTGCTACTTCCAATGAAGAACATGGACAGATACTTCATGGTATTCACGGATTCTTCAATGGATCATATCGTTGGGGCTTAGCTCCCTCCTAATCGCAGCTTCATGCCTGAATGAGCAATATGCATGCTCTTCTTTTGGAATTTTGTGATCAGATCCCTCCATCTGAGAGAGTCCATGCTTCTGTCTGTTGGATCTCTCTTTGCTTTCTGCAAAGTGTCACAAGCTTGTTCTGGTTTCCTTTTGATTTCTGACTTCCTTCGAGTCTGACTCCTCTGAGTCTCTTTAAGTTTGTTTCTATCTGTTCTGATTGCTACCCATCTGGCAGTTGTGTCATCCTTATAAACTTCTTCTATGACAGCTTTCGTAAGGATTGTTCATCACAAGGGTACCTGCCTAGAACAAGAACAAGAGAAAACAAGAAATATCTATCTAGAGGAGATGTTAGTTCAACTTGCAAACAAGTACAATAAGCATCTATATCAACAGTATTCATATGCAGTCGAGTATTCATTGCACCTAGCAATAATAGAATCTTTCAAAGATTATTTTCGCAATTTGTAATGTAGCAATTATCACCCTTGCTATACACAAATTTGAAGCTTAACAATTTAATCAAACCTGGAACCTGCAGCCTCAACTGCTATGGAGGGTGCGTTTATTCCTCTAAATGCACTGAATCCAAGATTACAGCTTGGACAAGATCTCTCGTACTTTCCCTGCAAACACACACATGTTTTGCTAGATGATATAACATATACAAGTGCATACCTTTGAAGTCTTGTAGCATCGTCCAGCTTGTCTTCCAATCTAAAACTAGATACCATCTTGACAAGAAGAGATTAGGAACTCAATCAGAAGATTCAATGATTTGAACAAGATAGAAACCCAAAAATTTCAACTTTGATCACAAAATCAATTTTGACTAGAAGTCAACCTTTTGACTTTGACCAAATAAGCTTTGACTTTGACCAGACAAACTTTGACTTTGACTTTGACTTTGACCAAAAATTCAAACCTGATGTTCTTGCTAGCTGAGGGTACCAAGAGCTGTGCCAAGCTGGGGCGCACTAGGATGTCAAGAAATTAGGTCAAACGCTTCATCAGAAGTGCTCAAACACATGGGTTAGGATTTTTTGTAGCTGCATAATTAGAAAACCTAGTTGCAGCTGTCACTGGTGCCATAACGAGCTTAACAAATAACTTCCCAATCTATCTTCCAGTGGTTGTCTGAAGATAGTGTGGGCCCATAACCTGTTAGAATGAAAGAGATGTGCTCGTTTTTCCATAGACAATATAGCAATATTGTCACCCAACCATAGGCACAAAGGCCACCGCGAAGCACCTTAACCTTGACAAACAAGGTAATTCCGATAGCACACCAATAGCCAACCAAGGCTAGCGCACCTTTCTCCAAGGGTAGCGTACCAAGCAAGAATAACCAGAAACCAAGCAAAAAGTCCAAACCATAACCAAGAGACCAAGTCCAACCAAAAGCCAAAATCCCAGTTGCAGCTGCACTCCCTCTCCAAACTTGCGCACCACTAGTCTTATGCAGTTGTGAGTGAGTGAGTGAGTGTCAAATGAGCTCTAGCGCCCTCTATTTATACTTCTCTATCTCACTTGACTGGGCCGACTTCTCTTTCTGGAGACTAATAACTCAATATTAAATATTCTCTTGAGCCGACTTGTCTAATGTTTTAGGGCTTCTCTTGCTTCCCGAAATATTCTAGTCTTGTCAAAGGTTACACGTGGAGGTTAATACCTCCCACAGCTACCATAATATATGTTGGCGTTGGAAGTCACTCCTGGATTGCAGCAGGAGCAGAGCCCAACGCCCATCAGTTTATGTCACGATTTGTTTATAGAGGGTGATCAAGTGGAAGAAAACTCGGAACAATATCGTTCTAACTCCGAAACTAGGCTGGACATGCACAGGTAGGTGAGGTCTTAGTTAAACTTCAGACAGTGAGTTGTAGTAAGGGTGAGTAGGAGGAAGACTTCTATAAGGAAAAGCTGAGGGTTGTTGTAGGCATCGAGCTTCTGACAACAAGTAGAAGAAAAACTTGAACATAAGAACTTCTTACGCTCAAATGTAGGCAACACTGGAGAATATAACGGTGCTACAATAAATCCTTTATCTTAACACAGTCACAGTAATTCACGCGAATCAGTCGATCATGAACTCTCTCAGTATGAGATGAAACTAGATGGGATAAGAAAGTTGTCTGTTATAAAACAAGAAATCTCACATACAGATACATAACCAAAGAACTAGAGCGTCCATTAAAACTTTACAATCGGAAGCTTTGCTCTACCATTGATGCCTACAAAAATGGCAAAAATGCCTACATATACTTGGGACTGACTTCGGCGCTGAGAACATGATCACATCATGAGTTCAATGCTTGACGTCGAGGAGCTTCTCTGTCAGGAGGCGCATGCATACGTTGGGCAGACTGCCCATGCAGTCGTTTGTCAGACGAAATCTCTGTCAGGATGGACTGACAGTCTGCCTCTGTGCTTGGTCCTTTCTCGGCCTTCTATTTATGGAAGGAGATGATGTCTAACCACCACCAACTACCTTAATAACTGCTTTTCTCGGAATGGCCTGGTCAAATATGCATCTGCAGGACGTGGCAGTCTGGCTTCTGCTGCTTTGTGGAACTGCTGCGAGGGGACCCAAATGGCGGATTTGTGGATGAGACCCGGGCGAAGAGGATGAGGTGGTGCGGTGATACCAAATGAGAAATGCCACAGAGTATGGATAGGGCACAGGTGGGTGAGAGAGGTACAGTGGAGGACATATGGCGGAAGGTGGTGAAGTGGGCGATGGAGACATGGCAAGAGGTGGGGACCAACGGGCTTAGGAGGGCGCCACGGGAGCAAAGGGGGCTGCAATGAAAACCACTGCATTCCGGACCGTAGATCTGGATGCGCAAATCCTGGCCGCCTAGATCTGCCCGCTCCCTAATTTCATGCACCAAGAGTCTTCCCTAATGGACGGCTGAGACTGCTCCGTGATCACGGTTGAATTGGCTTTTAAAGACTGACGGCCACGATTATTTCGCCATTTGAACAACTCTGGCCCTGCGCGCTCGCTTTCTTTAGTCATACTTCATACAACCCTGGCGCTAGGATCATGGGCCCAACATTAAAGGATCTTTTGCATTTCGCGACCCGCGAGTTCGTGGGTCGAAGACCCTCGTCTCCTCTTTTCCAAACTCCCGATACCCGAGATGGCGATACAGGTCTGGCTCCTTTCCTTGTCAGCGCCCTCCACATGTAACCGTCGGCTAGGGGTTAAGTGCTAGCGCCTCTCGCAACTCACGACCTCGCGAGTTGGAGTGTCGAACTTTGGCATTCTCCCCTTGGGAAGTCCCGAGACGCGATGGTGAGCGATGGTTGACTCCCCTTTGAACACTTCAAGTAACTCGCAATCTCACGAGTTGGAGGGTAGAGCCTTCGTGCTCCCCTTTTGCGAAGTCCCGCGACGCGAGATGGCGATACGGAAGTGTCGAACCTTGGCACTCTCCCTTCGCGAAATCTCGAGAGGCGATGGCTCCTTTCCTTTCCACAATTCTCGTGACTCGCGATCTCGCGCAACCAAATGATATGGTCCGCCCTCCGAACCCACGAACCCCGAGTTCAAGAAATAATCCCACGCTTGAACTGACCGTGATCAACGGCCCTCGTAACTTTGTGAGTTCTCCACGGAGAATTCCGACCGTTCGCTTCCTTGAAAACTTTTGCGCTATACTTGGCGCGACTCGGTTGACTGCAATTACCCACCGACCGTTGCTCTGCTCCGTCGATGGATCCTTGCCGTTGAAAACAAAATGCCCACTCGCTTGATTTTAAGCCCGAAAAAGGACTTCTTCTGTGTGTTGCGCTTGGCGCTCATGACTGCGCCCTTTGAACAAAACGCAAATGGGGTTCTTAAACCCCATTTCTCCGCATTTTACACCAAGGGCCTAAAAATCGGAGAGAAACACCCCCCTTACAAGAAATATCGCTAACATAGGCTCCATGGGGGATAGAGTCCTCCCTGTGATGCTCTAAGGTCTCATTTTGCAGTTCCAGTTGCCTGTTGTTGGGCTATGGAGTCACTTACTAGGCCGAAAAATAAAAAATAAAAAATAAACAAAGAACCAAAAGGACAATATTTACAAACAAAGGAGCCGTCTAAAGCTCAAACAAAACATTTCTTCAGAAAATGCCCATTTACTGGGCTGTTAAAAACCTCCTCACCCTCCAAATCCTGCAAACTGTACGTGTTATTTGAGAAAACCTCAGAGATTTTGAAGGGCCCAATCCATAGGGCGTCAAACTTGTTGTGTTTGCCCTTATCCTATCTGGGTGCATCCCACTTAAACACCAAATCCCTAATTTCAAACTCCTCCCTGACCTTCCTGTCAAAGGCCCGTTTGACCTTCTGCTGATGACTATGAGTTGTGTCCATCACCTGTTCCCTGATCTGTTGTACTTCCACCATTTGATGAATTCTTCTGACCATATGATCCGGCTCTCCTTCATAATCTTGAAAGAACTTCGCTACAGGTAAGGCGAGCTGAGTGGGAAAAACCGCCTATGTTCCGTAGACCAGCTGAAAAGGCAAGGTGCCCAGGGACTTCTTCGTTGTCACTCGATCGGCCCATAGAGCGAATTTGAGCTTCGAATCCCAAGCCTTCTTATTGTCTTCCAATAATCTTTTAATGAGCTTGATTAGGCTTTTATTGGAAGATTCTGCCAGTCCATTTCCTTGAGGATAATAGGGGGTGGAGTGAATTAGCGAGATCTCGAACTGCTCACAGAACTTAATCAGAGGCTCAGATTTGAACGAAGCAGCATTATCAGTGACAATCCTGCTGGGAAAACCAAATCTGGCTATGATATCTTCCAGGAAGCTGATAATTACTTTGTGTGATGCACTTCTGGTGGGAGCAACTTCTATCCACTTGGTGAAATAGTCTATTGCAGTCAGGATCCATCTGTGTCGGCCACTTGAGGGAGGATGGATTTCCCCGATGAAGTCCAGCCCCCACTGTTGAAAAGGTGTTGAAGCTACAACAGGCTTCAGTGGCAGTGGTCTAAGCTGTTGCTTTCCTGAGAACTTTTGGCATTTGATGCAAGCTCTGATTTCTCTGCAAACATCAGCGAATAAAGTGGGCCAGTAATACCCAGCCCTGAGGATTTTGTGAGCCGTGGTCTTCCAGAAATGATGCCCCCCACAAAGGCCGCTATGGAAATCAAACATAACTTTCTGGGCTTCTTGTGGATTTAGGCACCTTAAAAATACCCCTTGAGGGTCTTTCCAGTACAAGGCTCGGTCAATGAGGCAATATCTGACCGCCTTGAGCTTTAAAGCTCTTGCCTTACTCTTTCTCACTCCATCAGGAGGCTTCAACTCTTGCAGAAAATACAAAATATCTCTATACCAGGTGCATTTATGATTTTGCTAGTGATAGATCACCCTGAGAACCTTTGTTGGATGACTCAGCTTGTTGATTTTCTAAACAAACATGAATGAAGCTAATCCCCAAGGCTTTGCAATTGGATTCAGCCAGCAGCTTGGCTAAACCCTGCCCCTTTATCAACCTGGTGGGCTTAATCTCCAGATCAAACTCCAGGATCTTGGCAATCCATTTACCTCTTCTCCTATCTATGTCAGGCTGTATAAGGATGTCCTTCACAGAGGCTGAAGGAACGTATGCAATCACTTTTGAGTGCAAGACATAGACTCTGAAAGCTTTGAGAGCTTTCACCAAGGCATAGGCCTACTTCTTCATGATCTCGTACCGGAGTTCTGCATCTCTCAATGTCTTGCTAAAGAACGAAATGGGTTGTTCTCGTCCTTCCTCATTTTTCTGCAATAAGACCGTTGCTCCTGTATCAAAAGAAGCAAAAGAAAAAATCAAGAAGTCCTTGGAATAATCGGGACTGATCAGCACAGGTGCCTCGGTCAATGCCTTCTTTATTTGGATAAAAGATTCCCTGGGTTCAGCAGTCCATTTTACTTCTTTTCCTTTCCTGAGCATGGTTGTGATGTGATTCACCATCTCAGTGAAATTTGGGACGAACCTCCTCAGAAAGTTAATTTTCCCTAAAAAAACCTGAACTTCCTTTCTAGATCGGGGAAGTGACAGGGTCTAAATTGCCTCTACCCTGCTGGGATCAATCCTTACTCCTTTTGTTGATACTATATGACCTAACAATTTCCCCTCCTTCATAGCAAACAAAGATTTCTTGGGGTTTAAGGATAGCCCAAACCTCCGATACTTCAAGAACACTTTTCTCAGGTGACAGCAATGCTCTTTGTCAAACCTGGAGAAGACTGCGATGTCATCCAGATAGATCACCACAAACTGATCTTTTTCCCCCATGAAGGCTATATCCATGGCCCGCTGAAATGTTGCTACTGCATTCATCAATCCAAAGGGCATTTTGGCATACATGAATGTGCCCCAAGGAGTGGTGAAGGTCGTTTTTTCTTTGTCCTCAGGTATGACTGATATCTGGTTATAACCAGAAAAACCATTGATCATGGATATCCTGGATGCACCAGTTACCCTCTGCAATACGTGTTCCATGTTAGGCAGGGGATAATTGTCTTTCTTTGAGCTCCTGTTTAGGTTCCTGAAATCAACACAGAGCCTGATTTCTCCACTTTTCTTTCTTACCGGGACCAAATTGGCCACCCATTCGGAATATCTCAAGGGGACAATGATTTGGGCATCTAACAACTTCTTCACTTCTCTTTCCATGACAGGCAGCAACATAGGGTTTATCTGTCTTGGCTTTTTGCCTAAATGGTTTAGCCTCTTCCTTCAGTGGGATCTTGTGTTCAATGACAGATGTGTCATATGTCTTGAGGTCTTCATAGGTCCATGCAAACACATCGACAAATTCTCTTAATAGTTCAGTGTATTCGGCCCTGTGTTCTTGGTTCAGGTTGCTTGACAACTTGACGAACTTAGGCTCCTCTTGTGTGCCAATGTTGCACTATGATGTATGAGTATTTCCTCCTGAAATCTTATCTTTTACTGTCACATCATTCCTATCGAACAGTCTTTCTAAAGGGACTAGTCCCCTTGGAATGTGATTGTTGGGCAACTGAACAATATGGTGATTAACAATTTTATTTAAGAATACCTCAGAGTGAGGGTCGCCTTCGGGATCAGGGTCTTGCTCAATGTGCAATGCAAAAAACTCATCAACGGACTTAAGAAATTTTTTGATTTCAAGATCGTCTTCGAATACCTTCCAATGCTTTACATTGTCCGGGATGGATGGCCTATATCTTATTTCGACCCCACATGGGATCTTCGGCGGCAGAGGGATCCGAAAAAACCTAGTTGAGACAGCTAAGGAATCAGCCGAAGCATTATCCTCCCTTGGGACAAAAGAAATGTTGAAAGCTGAGAAGAAATTATCAATCAGGTCCCATACCTCGTTCCTGTAACTTCTGAGCCGAGGATGCTTGGCCCGATAGACATTCCTGACTTGTTGGATTATTAATTCAGCATCTTCGAACACTGCCATCTCCCTTATTCCCATTTCTTTTGCAGCCCTCATACCCAGAACAAGAGCTTCATACTCTGCCACATTGTTGGTGGTTTCAAATTCCAGCTTGTATGACAGGGATATGGTCTCTTGAGAAGGTGATATGAAAACCACTCCAGCGCCAGCGCCTTCGCTAGAAGAAGCTCCATCGAAAAACATTTTCCAAATGGAGGTGTTTGGAGGAGGTGTCCCGTGATCAAATAAGGGTTGCTTTCTAATTTGGAAAGGGTCTTCAGGAGCATCAGTGATCTGCAATAAACTAGACCCCAAATCAGTGTCAAGTGCAAAGATGGGATGATTGGTGGGGTTTGCTTCATCACTGACAATATAGGCTAGCTGGACTTCTCTGTACAACCTCCTGTGTTCCCCTCCAAAGACTGGAATGGTGGCATATGTGAGATCCATCTGTAATGTTCCTCCAAGTCTTTTAATCCAAGACCTAGACAACAGCATGCCAAACTTGGGGGGAACATCAACTACCACAATGTCCATGACCACACTCTTCATTGGCAGCTGAAATAAAGAGACCACCAAGTCTTTGATGTCTCCAAGACATTGCACCCTCCTTGAATCAAAAGAGTACAAATCATGATAAGCCTTTGTCACTTCTAGTCCCAATTCTTCCATGACTATTTTGGGCATAAGGTTATGGGAAGCCCCTGAATCCATGAGGCAGTTATGCAGCACTTTATCATGTATGTTCAGGGATGTGTAGAAAGGAGGGGATGAGTCATCTCTATCTTCTACCATGGGACCTAGGACGACTGCAAACTTTTTCATCTTGGAGGTTTATTGAGTCCGTGGAAAGCTAGGGGGGCTCAGATTGTAGCAGCTTGGAGAGGGATTTTTTGAAATCTTCATTTTTAACTAGTTCGGAGAGGGGTACAGGAATTCTAATCTTTTGAATCTCATGCTCAAAACTAAAGGAGGAGAGAGACTTAGGAGCTTCCCTTACCTCGGAGATAGGTTCCTTGGTTGTTGGCGAAGCATTCTAAGTTTTCTTTTCTTTAGTAGCGGTTGCTGCAGCTTTAGTAGGCCTTTCCGCTATGAGGGGTTGATCCTGGCTATCAAAATCCCCGTCTTTCTTTTTTGACCTGAGATTGTATCTGTTAGGAGTGTTGATGGCCTTTTCCCCTTTACTCAACTCGTTGATTTGGGTGTTGATAAGGGATTCTTCATATGCAGATTGCGTCATATGAGGAAAAGGGGAAGTGTCCTCGATGCAGTGGATCTCAGGGTCGAGTTCATCCACCTCCTCCCCTTCCTCATGAGCAACTAAGCTATTCTGGAGAGGGGTTTGAATCCTCTGATCATCCCTGTCTCTGCTTCTTTGTTCCCTTGGCAAAGTCTGTGGCATATTGTTGCCAGGCCTCCTGAAACCTTTGTTATCAGTATTCTGGGGGTTTCTGTACGTGGGCTTCCCCTCTAACTCCCACCTCTCCATCCTAGCCGAAAGGGATTTCAGTACTTTAGTTACCTCATCCGTCTGAAGGGGAAGGGGAGAGGGATGGGATGGGGAGGCCTCTGTTCTCCTCCTAGATACGTCTCTGTCAGCCTTATTCCTGAGTCGGTCAACAGCCAATATGTTAGACTCTATTTACACGGCTGCGTCCTGCATGTGAGCCAGAGTGGTGGCTCTCCTTTCCCTCAGCAGGAGGCAAAAATCAGGATCAAAAGCACTAGCATAAGTGATCTTTGCAGATGCTTCGGAGGGCTTTATCTCGGTGGGGATCTTATTGTACATTTTATTAAATCTTTTGGAGAAGTCACAGATAGACTCTCCTTCCTTTCTCTTCAAAGACCCAAACTCAGTCATGTAGTACATGAAGTCCTTTTTGTCTCCCCATTGTCTCAAAAAGGCACTATCCAAAGCCTCAATTCCATCAATAGATCCAGGAGGCAGGGCCCTAAACCATTTTCTAGCCTCGCCTTCAAGACTATGGACGAAAATCCTCATCCACACATCTACATGCACGATAACATGATCGTCTGTAAAACTGTAGAAGGCTTCAAGGTGTTCTTCTGCAGCTATGTCCCCTTCGCCTGTAAACTTGGGCAGCTGCTTGAGATAACCATCTGCTGGAAGGGCATTGAGAGGCTGAGGTAACACAAGGGGAGCATACCTAGCAGCTATAATAGCCTCCATTCTGGTCATAGGGGGATTTGCTCCTGCCATAGGGATATTAGGTGGAGGAGAATTCGGAGGAGGAGCTCGAAAAGGGGATACTGGGAATGAGCTTCCAGGAGGAAGGGGAAACAATGGGGGATTTAGGGAGAAGGCTAACGGGCTTGAGTCAGCAGATGCTCTCTCAGTGCAAAAGCGGCAACAGTAACAAGAGGAATGGTAAAGCTAGGAGTGGGGAAATCTTTTGTGGTCCTAGGTCCACGCCAAGGTACAGCTTCAGGGGAGGGGGGAGTGACAAGGATTTCTCCCTCCAATCCCAGACCAGGAGGGGAAAGCTCAGCAGGAACACTCCCGAAATTCAAGAAACGAGAAACTTCAGAAAACGGTTTGTTGCGAAGCTGAGGAGAAGAAAAAGGAGTTTCTACAGAAGGAGACGGCAAATTACTTGGTTCGGCAGTGGAAGTTTCTCCTTCAGAGGCCTTTCCTTTTCTGAAAATCACCTTTGGATCAGCTTCAGGTGTAGCTAGAGGCAGTTGTGGATGGGACCGCGTGTGTCTGCCTCTGGAAGCCACAACTAAAACCGCAGGTTCGCTCCAGTGGAGTCGTCACAATGGAGTCGCCAAGTGCACAGTAGCAATCGTCAAGGGCTGTTGTAGGCATCGAGCTTCTGACAACCTGTAGAAGAAAAACTTGAACATAAGAACTTCTTACGCTCAACTGTAGGCAACACTGGAGAATATAACGGTGCTACAATAAATCCTTTATCTTAACACAGTCACAGTAATTCACGCAAATCAGTCGATCATGAACTCTCTCAGTATGAGATGAAACTAGATGGGATAAGAAAGTTGTCTGTTATAAAACAAGAAATCTCACATACAGATACATAACCAGAGAACTAAAGTGTCCATTAAAACTTTACAATCGGGAGATTTGCTCTACCATTGATGCCTACAAAAATGGCAAAAATGCCTACATATACTTGGGACTGACTTCGACGCTGAGAACATGATCACATCATGAGTTCAATGCTTGACGTCGAGGAGCTTCTCTGTCAAGAGGCGCATGCAGACGTTGGGCAGACTGCCCATGCAGTCGTTTGTCAGACAAAATCTCTATCAGGATGGACTGACAGTCTGCCTCTGTGCTTGGTCCTTTCCCAGCCTTCTATTTATGGAAGGAGATGATGTTTAACCACCACCAACTACCTTAATAACTGCTTTTCTCGGAATGGCCTGGTCAACTATGCATCTGCAGGACGTGGCAGTCTGGCTTCTGCTGTGAGGGGACCCAAATGGCAGATTTGTGGATGAGACCCGGGCGAGGAGGATGAGGTGGTGCGGTGATACCAAATGAGAAATGCCACGAAGTATGGATAGGGCACAGGAGGGTGAGAGAGGTACAGTGGAGGACATATGGCGGAAGGTGGTGAAGTGGGCGATGGAGACATGGCAAGAGGTGGGGACCAACGGGCTTAGGAGGCGCCACGGGAGCAAAGGGGGTTGCGCTGAAAACCATTGCATTTCGGACCGTAGATCTGGACGCGCAAATCCTGGCCGCCTAGATCTACCCGCTCCTTAATTTCATGCACCAAGAGTCTTCCCTAATGGACGGCTGAGACTGCTCCATGATCACAGTTAGATTGGCTTTTAAAGACTGACGGCCACGATTATTTTGCCATTTGAACAACTCTGGCCCTGCGCGCTCGCTTTCTTTAGTCATACTTCATACAACCCTGGCGCTAGGATCGTGGGCCCAACATTAAAGGCTCTTTTGCATTTCGCGACTCGCGAGTTCGTGGGTCGAAGACCCTCGGCTCCTCTTTTCCAAACTCCCAATACCCAAGATGGCGATACGGGTCTGGCTCATTTCCTTGTCAGCGCCCTCCACATGTAACCCTCGGCTAGGGGTTAAGTGCTAGCGCCTCTCGCAACTCGCGACCTCGCGAGTTGGAGTGTCGAACTTTGGCATTCTCCCCTTGCGAAGTCCCGAGACGCAATGGTTAGCGATGGTTGACTCCCCTTTGAACACTTCTCGTAACTCGCAATCTCGCGAGTTGGAGGGTAGAGCCTTCGTGCTCCGCTTTTACGAAGTCCCGCGACGCGAGATGGCGATACGGGTTTGCCTCCTTTCCTTGTCAGCGCCCTCCACACGTAACCGTCGGCTAGTGCTTAAGTACTAGCACCTCTCGCAACTCGCGATCTCGCGAGTTGGAGTGTCGAACCTTGGCACTCTCCCTTCGCGAAATCCCGAGAGGTGATGGCTCCTTTCCTTTCCACAATTCTCGTGACTCGCGATCTCGCGCAACCAAATGATATGGTCCGCCCTCCGAACCCATGAACCCCGAGTTCAAAAAATAATCCCACGCTTGAACTGACCACGATCAACGGCCCTTGTAACTTCGCGAGTTCTCCACGGAGAATTCCAACCATTCGCTTCCTTGAAAACTTTTGTGCTATACTTGGAGCGACTCGGATGACTGCAATTACCCACCGACCGTTGCTCTGCTTCGTCGATGGATCCTTGCCGTTGAAAACAAAATGCCCGCTCACTTGATTTTAAGCTCGAAAAAGGACTTCTTCTATGTGTTGTGCTTGGCGCTCATGACAACCCCCTTTGAACAAAACGCAAATGGGGTTTTTAAACCCCATTTCTCCGCATTTTACACCAAGGGCCTGAAAATCGGAGAGAAACACCCCCCTTACTAAAAATATCACTAACAATATCAACATCCCTTACCTCTCATATATATTGAGGAAAGAGAGAGTCCTTTCATCATTCTCATTCTTATCACTCTTGTGTTAGAGATGTAACTAAGAGGAGTGCACTCGTCTTTCTCTCTCTCTTAGATCTTCATCTTTGTACTTTCCCTCTCGAGTCTCTTGTCTTCAAGGCACTAGGGTTTCTTGGAGCTTTTGGAGCATCTTGAATACTAGGATTGGGGTTTCATCCCATAGAAACACTGAAGCTAGAGTATTGTGATTAAACCCCAAGTTGTACTTGTTGAAGTGCAAAAGAATAGGAGATGTTTTGCCAAGGAGGCTTGCTAGTGTTGATACTAGCTTGTGGAGTATCTTTGGTGGAGCTAGGGTTTTCTTGGTTTTCCCTGACTAGGATTTTAGAGACCTAGAGAATTGTACTAGCCTTGGGATGGGGCTATGGTATGTACATGAACTTCATCTTTATACATATACATGAAGTTTTCAGCTGTTCAAAATTGTCTCTATTGCAAATTTAATCTCCAACTATCTATTTCTTCATGGTTTGGTAATTTCCA
>ML783895.1:695038-728562 GCA_009831015.1 Picea engelmannii | reverse complement strand
TCCAAGTTTACCTATATTTTAACAAATTATAGGCATTCTTGGTGCTCAGTTCCATTGCTTGAAGATACTTGTTCACTGCATTTTACAGATATGCCATGCAGAAATTGATTCACAACCATATTCAAAGGGCTGTCATGAGCAAGGAGGTTCCTGTGCATGTAAGAACAATACATATAAAATGGGAAGTAAGAACATAAAGAGCAAGGGGCAAAACAATATTGCACATGGCATGAATGAATCAGAAAGAACTTCTTTATTAATGATATAATTTACCTGGGTCTCATGGGCTAATCTGTTGATTTTACGGAGGGTTTTAACTTTTGTAGCTAGACAAATTACTGCATACAACAATTTGTATTATTCCTAAAGGCTATGAGAAACAGAAAATAATTTGCTATGAACCTGTTACATGCTAAACAGCCTTTAATCTAGTGACACAAGGGCATGAATAGGAATTAAACATACAGTGTTTCCTGTAGTGGCTTGAAACATACCATTGAATCCGTCAGTTGAAATCTCTCAATCTCCTTACTAATGTATCCATGGACTTTTTTCTGGGATTCTGCTTTAAATTCCTACCCCCCAAGCTTCCAAATAGCCTTTCGGGTGCATCTCTGAATTTCTCAGAAATCACTGCAACCTTTTTATAATCCAAAGCACTGTAGTGTTTCTCCCTTATAACAGGGTTCATGAAGTTCTCTGGCTGGTTGCTCGATAAAAGATTAACTAGCTGTCGTGCTTCTGCCAAGCAGTGCTTCAGACTTGTAGCACCCTGAAGCTCACTCAGGCCAGTGCTGTGGAATCTCTCATCGGCAAAGGATTCTAGCACTTTTAAATCATTGTCAATACCCATTATAGCATTTATATTGAATCGCTTGACGTTGTCCCTCATAAGTGTCACCATGATGCAGTCTGATATGTGCTTCAACACTCCACTTCCTACCTTATCCAAGGCATCCAATGGTAATATTTGCTGTGCTGTAGAAACCAACGTCTCCAAGTAAATTATCACCTCATTTAGATACTCGTTGCCATTTTGTGGAACTTCATCAGGGTTCCAATTGATGTTGTCAGTTAGCAACATAAACTCATCAACCTTAGACTTGACTAGCCTCAACATCGCTTCATGTGCAGCATCTTGTGAGTTCTTCAAGACAGTTCGAGCAGACAATGCAGCATGCGGCCTTTCTGCCAAGCGCATAGGAATGCCACAAAGTTGGGCAGCATGCTGCATAAAAAAGTCACAAGCTCGCTCCAAAACTGTCATATTGGCAGCAATCTGCATGGCATGAGATACCCCCAGCGTAGAAATGTTGATTAATTTGAGTAAAGCCTCATTCATAACATTGATCAAAAGCTTATCTAGGTACTTCTTCACAACATCATAGAAGTCCATGTGACCTCCATAGGACAGATAGCTCACAGAATCCTCTATGAAAGACCTCACGATGCGACAACAATCAGGCACTGTGGCAGAAAACGGTGCAATATAGGGGAAAGCAGGCATGATATCTGATGTCTGTAAATGGAATGCCAACACGTTCATGTTGTACTCATACTCTTTTTTCATCACCATCTGCTCGTATTTGTCATTAGCAAGGACATCATTGATTTGTTTTCTGCATTCATTGAGAAGAAGTTCATGATATTTGTCTCTGTTCTTGTCCAAAACATCAAGCAGAGGACCCACCTGGTAGCCATATCTTCTCAAAGTCACACCAAGTAGACTCACATAGTCCTTGATAAGCAGAAGATGGCTTGCAACCTGCAGCCGCGAAAACTGATCTTCTAAAATAGAGCTCATCTTTGCTACAGCTGTATCCCACATCATTTCCACCTGGGCAGTGGAGATTAATCCTCCAGCCATCCTCAAAACACGGTCCTCGACTATGAAAAACCCAGCAATCTGAGCAAAGAAAACCTGATGTGATTCTAGAAAAGGCTGCACTGATGAGATTTGCAAATCTGAATTGAGCTGCAGCTGGCGATTTGTGTAGTAGTAATCCCGGAACTGGTCTTGGAGGCCAAGACAGGTCTGGATATGGTGTGCTCTATAAACTGGAGTGATGTCGAATTTCAAAACAGAATCAGCATCTCCCGTATCCTCGGTGTCTAAAGCATATACACATTCCCTTACACCTGACCTGCTCTGCTCCTCTGCCTGCTTTTGCCGGCCTCGAAGCTCCTCTTCTCTCTGTCGGGCCGAAGAAGCTTGCCCGATTGCCAACTGACCAATTTCTTTAGCAGTACTCCTAATCTTCACAAGCCATTCATTGAATTCCTTGTTCACTCTTTTCTCGATGTGGGATTTGATTTCAGGGATCTTCTTTTCTAGCATTTGCTGAAGCGCCTTGGCCGGAATTCTGTGCAAGTAATCTCTTTCAATCGAGTCTAAAGTTTTCAATGCGGGGTAGTAACTATCATTCATGACATGTTGGTTGCATTTCACACACAATTGCATGGCTTGTGCACAGATTTTCGATGACTGGATCGCCTCTGTTAAGTTCTTCTTAATTGCATAAGCTTCTAGAAGCTCTTCAACTTTAGCCAATAGAGAATTACCCACTTGCTGAAGCTGGTAATTCTCACCGGCCAGCCCATTCTTTAACTCATCTGCATCTACTAAAACCCCACGGAGCTCATCCACTGCATGGATGAATTCCTCATAATGAACTTTGCATAAATCCTCTATTTCAATCTCTTTTTTCTTGGCAAAATATTTGAGCTGTTGCAATAAAGATTCTGGCTTCCCAACCTCAAATGCTTGTCTAATGATTGAACCCAAATCCTCTCCATTACTGATTGAAGAGGCTAAGGCTAATTCCTCCCCTTTATCCCCCCCATTCTCTAGCACGCCTCTCCTCTTGGTTTTAGTCTGCATTTTATCTTTTGTGCGTAATCTTAAGCCTTAAGCCTCAAAAGGGTCAACTGGTCATCGATTCTGGTTCAGAAAATTCAAAAGTTTCCCATTAAAATCCCCAAACATCACTCGCCCTCGTATCTCAATGGGTTAATTGATCATCGATTCTGGTTCAGAAATTCAATAGTTTCCCATTAAAAGACCCAAACATCACTCTCCCTTATAGTTGAATAGAAAATAGGCGAAGAAATCGCATCACAGGAATCCCTTCTTCATTAGACATATTTCATTCAAAGTTTCAAGCCCTGAATAAATGCTTTTGGAAAGAACGAAACCACATCCTATCATCAGTGAGATAAGAACAATCACCTGCTACCTGGATCTCCATTTGGGCAGATCTGTTTCTGGTTTTTTCACTGATCCAACAGGGTAGAGTATCCCGTACATAAAATTCGAACCCGAAACCTGCGGCATCCACCTGCTTTTTTCAGCAATGTCAGAGATTCCAGCGCCCACTCCACTAAATACCCCTATTCCCCCTCTCTCATTTGCCTACCTGGCACCTTCCAACATTTGGTGGTCTGCCGGTTTGGTTAAGAATCCATAATCACTCTGGTTGCTTCGCAGATCAGAAATTGCTGATGGTAAATACGACAGCTGAAGGAAAAACTTATTCTTGTAGAGAGAATTACAATGAAGAGTTTTGATCGTTTCGAACTAACCCACGAAGAAATGGAAAATCGAGTGTTTTTTCGTTGTTTTCCCTTTGTTTCGGTGTTTGAAGTTGATTTTTTCAAGATATTGAAATGGAATGTCACAGTATACGTCACGAATTTTCCACTATGTTATTATAGTGCATGTTAATGGATTTAGATAATTATTCAATAATGTGACTGTTTTTTTAAGATTAAGGTCATTTTGTAGGGTATGGGCACTCTATTTGACCAAAATTTGATGAGAAATGGAATATGACATTGTGCCTCACGAATTTTTTCCTACATCATTATATTATAAATTAATCTATTCATAATTAATTAATTATGGAAGTTTTAATTAATTAAGTAAGCTTTTAAGTATTATAAATTAATCTACTCATAATTAATTAATTATGGAAGTTTTAATTAATTAAGTAAGCTTTTAAGTATTAAATTAATTTTATAATAGAAAATAAAATAAAAATTCCAATTTTTTAATGAAGTATGAAGTAATTTAAACAATATAAATAGGGGGAGCTACGGAAACCCTAAGTCGATATGGCTTATGTCGTATTCCTAGGGGTGGGGGTCTTTTATTGACCACTATGAAGTCGCTGGTGAATTAGTAGATCTCGAGTCAAACACCTTAGACTTGGTGGAGTCCTTCATTTCTTCATGTTCGCTAGCACATATGGAGGCGGAAACAAAAGGTGTCATCGCCACATCAAAAAAAGTTTTGGACTTTGGTGAACCAACATATGGCTCACATGTGTTTTTTGCAAGCGCATCAGGATATTGTTCTGAAGATGTCATAACTCTTAATTCAAAGGGGAAGGATAGTCAGGTGGCTCTTGGCATTCAAGAGGACATGTCATTGACCTTCATTCCAAAACAATTTGGGTTTAATGAAGGCTTATGTGACAATTGTCCGCCAATCTTATGGCAACTTGCAACGTAGGAGGCTTCTAGATTAGGTATTTCTCCTATTTCATGTTCAGAAGTTTCAGAGGCTAGTCCAGACATCTCCTTCCTACTTGTGTAGAGGGTAAGTGTTGGATGTTATGATAGGAATTTAGAAGGTGAAAAAGGTTTTATAGGAGGTTCTCTAGATTTGTAGGCATTGCTTGGAACGGTTATGTAGGACCTCCCCAAGGTTTTAGATAAGGATCTACCGAAGAATCATAAGAGAAGGAAGAAGGTGGTTAAGAAGAAGGAACGGTTGTTAAAAATGACAATGGGTGATGATTTGCGAGTGGACCAAATCTTGGGTTTTGCAAGTAAAACCCTAGTGGGTCAGTTCTTTAGGCTTACTCTTTCAAAATCCATAATTTGGGGATGGATTGATAACAATTGGATTATTTTACTGTGATATGGTTCAATTTTCCACATCTTAACAAGGGGTTGGCTCAATTTTTTGTTTAAATCAAAGGAAGACACGGTGAAAATCTTTGTGGGTGGGGGGGTGGTGGCTTTGGGGGACTTGTCCACTTAGTATGAAATTTTGGCACCCTTGGTTTGATTCTAGATGTGAGGTGATGAAGTAAACACATGTATGGGTAAAACTTCCAGGTTTACCATTGGAACTCTGGTGCGATAACTTCCCGTGGAACTTCCTTGGTAAATTTAACCCTAATGGTGGATCTCTCATAAAAATACAGTGTAAATCAATATATGGCTTAAGTGTTGATGAATATCAACTTGGCTAAACGATTAGCAGAGAGCATCAATATTGAAGTGGGCGACTAAGAATATACTCAGACCTTATACTACTACAATGTCCCCTTTTATGTGTGTTAGTTGTCATGTGAATGGCCATGTGGTGGAAGATTGTAATAAGCCCATTGTGAAGAATATCTGTAAAAAGAAGGAAGGGACTTCTTCAATCCTTCATCCTGAGACTATGTCACCTGGTAACAAAGCCCTAGAAAGTGTTTCTTATAAGATCTAGGAAGGTTGCAAGGAGTAGACGAGTACTTCAAGAGGGCCATACAATCTCGAGAAGCCTATCCTATTTGGGAGAGTTCACATACTCCTAAGGAGAATTTAGGTACATCTCCACAAGGCATAGCCTTTCGAGACTGCCATTGGAGCCCAAGACAAGGAAGTAAAGAGGTTTCATCGATCGCAGGGTTGAAGGACCAGGTGGGTTTGCCCAAAATATTGGTTCCAGAGGATGTACAGTGATTGGAGTCTCTGCAACAATTGACAATCACTCAGGATGCAATCCGAACGAAGATGATGGGTACTTCTGGCAGTCTAGATATTAACCCTTGGAGTTACAACTTGAATAATAACTCCAGTACAAGTAAGTTAAATTATGAAGCTTCAAACCCTTTTTATTCCATTAAGAATTTAACTGGTTTTGAGGTGGGCTTGGCATTGGAACTCCTAGAGGACTCTAGGGATTATGGCCCTTTATCCTTAAGGGTTTCTTTGGAAAGGGGGTTTCTTTCAACTATTCAGGAGAACTCCGGCACCACTCAAGCCACTGTCCACCAACCTCCTATGAGTCTTAATGCGATGAGAGGTTTTCCTCTAGGGACCCAAGCCACTTCCACCATGGAGAACGTCAATGGTAATCAATATCTTATCAAATTGAAGGGACCTATAGACTCCTTGGATGACAATGTATTGGGGCGTCGAGGGTTTGATCCTAAGAGGACTACAGGGAAGGGAGGGGCCATCGAAAAATATTTCATGCATCATGTGCAGAACAAGGCGGTGGTAGAGGTACTACAAGGTAAACAAAAAGCATTAGTTTGGATTCTTAGAGATACACAGCCTTGGAAGCAGGCCACATGATTAAAATCGTTTCCTTGAACATAAGGGGTTTGGACAACCCTAACAAGAGATTAGCCCTACATAGGTTAGTTGAGATAGAAAGGCTAGATATCTTCCTCATTCAAAAAACCATGAGTAAGGGCGGTTTAATTTATTAGAAGTCTTAAGTCTCTTTTCAAAAATTGGGATTTTTAGTGGATAGATGCAAATGGTTTGTCAAGGGGATTGCTTACGGGTTGGAGGACCAATTTTACTCTGACGGATGTTTTTTTTGTGCAATTTGGTTTATGTATAGTGTTTAGGTGTGAAAGTTTGTGTTGTCTCTCTTGTGCACATCCTTCCTAACTTTGGGGGGTTGATGACCCAGGGTTCGTCTAGAGTTGACCAACAAAACCCCAAGCCATCGACATATTAATCCTCAGTCTAGAACTAAATAAGGTCTCACTTGAGACGCCATGAGAATCACAGAGACCATACGGTCTTGTGTCGGAGATGAAGGTTTAAAATACACCAGGAAGCCGCTCGGGATAACATTCACACAATTCCTTACACTTCATTATGATATCAACAACATGCAACATTACCATATTCATCCATTGAACTCATAATCAACATAGTAAATGACAGGAATAACAATATCTTTATATTATTTCCATTCAAACAATGGCATACATGGACCAACAGACTCATAATTCACCAGGAATAATTCCCTTTGTTCTCATACATTTTATCAGTAGTGCAGTACAAGGTGCCATGTGCTTTCTATCAAACTCTACACACGACATTAAGTTTACTATATTACAAACTCCTTACAAAATTGTTCCAACCACATACAAAACTACTCTTCATACTCACAATATGACTCATGCAAAAACAAGCCAGACTGATTATTTCTCTGCTTGCAGACCTCTAACTTTATGAACTCCTTTCTATGTCTTCGTTGCTCCTTTTTCTTTCCTTCTCTACTCTGGCACTTTGTCACTTTCTCCTCTGCTCCACTCGCACTGTTGACTATCAATTATGCATGCTTCTCCCACCCACATGTAACACACATAACCTCTTTAGAGTCGTGGTAGTCGTGACTAACTTTCCAGCTCATCCCTTAACTACTCCACGATCTCTCATGCTGCATGAGTTAACCATTCAGAAAGATTCCCAAAGCTCTTCTTTTTTATTCGGTGTGTATGCGGTATCTTCCTTATTCCTAGTGCACATTATAGAGCTCTTACTAGCGTGCGCTTTATTTCATCTATCGCACAGCTGCTAATGTGCGTGCACAACTGTTCTTGTGTGCGCATGCAATATTTACCCCAAAACTTTGGGTGCCAACAGGCCCCCAACACTATTACTTGGCTCATCCTCGAACCAATGACCTTGCTCATGGTGTGACTGATGCCATGAAAGGAACCGTCTTCATGAGTTCCTAAAGGAACTCTTAGAACTGTCAGTCAGATTCCTCGAGGGTGGCGTAGAGTTACTAAGTGAGCTAAACCACTTCACCTGTATCAGTCATTGTGACCTAGGGAGCTTGTAGGTTAATGTGCTCCAATTTATCGATCATGGGTGCAGTTGCGAGCTACACAACTGCTAGTTGAGTATAGTAAACTTCGGCCTTATCAGTCGCGTCATTGGCCAACTCATAAATAGTCTGCTACTTCACCCGAGCAACATTTTCCTTGGTCTTTCTCGTGATGGTTTTCATCGCAAGCTTGGCACTTACCCAAGGGTAGGGAAGACAAACTACTCTTTTGTCGGGCGACCTCTGCTTCAATCACACGAATCTTATCATCAATAGAGTTAATTTCCGACAGATTATGCAAGTGGTTCCAAAGGGTAAAACTATATTCAACCAACCCTAAAAAATCCTTAAGATGGGCATAGTCGTTTTGGATGGATTCCTTGGTCACCCCAATTTTCTGTTATAGCTCTAGATCCACTAGTGTTTATTGTTGGAGTCGTGTGCGAAGGGCAAGGTTCTGCGACTCCAAAACTTGGAGACACTCGATGACTACCTTAAGCTTTTGTGGCACCTAGACCTTAGGCTATGCATGTTCTAATGGATGGACCCAGGAATATGCTTCTTTGACAGGAGTGAGTAATTTAGCATGATTGGCCAAAGTAGCCTCGTGTTATGCTTTGGTGTCTACATGTGCAGCAAGCTCAACAAGATGAAGTGTTTGAAGGTCCTGGCATACAACCTCTACCTCATGTCACACGAACACTTCTTGTCGTAGTTGGGAATCAGTATTAGCATGAGTTGTGACTTCTTAGTCAAATTGCTAGCATAGTTGTTCATGCGCCTGAGTGAGAGTTTGGTTCCTCTCCCGAAGCTCATTGATGATTGTAGTGACAAAATTTTGTAGGTCGGTGGTAGGTACATGTGCAAGATCAAGCTCAACCTTGGTCGAGTTAGTCAGGACCACAACCAATGGGCTCAAACTCCCCCATGACATCCTTCTAGAAAATTTATTGCCGTGACAGTTGTGTGCAATGTTCCTTTACCAACTTGGAAAAGTTAGCCACCTGTCTACCTACTTGTAGTGTTGCAGGACTGAATTTTGACCGCTTAGTGGTGTTCGTTCGGTGACACTTCCCCGAACCCTGACCTAGGAAAACATTAAGCCTTGTGGAAGGCTTCGGGACCTCTTCTTCAATCTAAGTGGCAATTGGTGATGGCATACATTCTTCCTCCATGTTGAAGTCTAGATTAATAGGAGGTGGGCCTTGTGTCTAAGAGGACCGTTTCCGTTTTTGAACCCCTTCCTCATCTTCTTTCAACTGTTCTGCAGTTTGTCTTTTCTCTTTTAGATTATGTGATCCTAGCTTAGTGGAACCAGGGGTTTGGTGCATCTAAGATCTAGAAGCCTTGTTTTTGCATCGACCGATAGCTACAACCCATTTTTATTCTTATCTCAAACTGTGTTTTCACTTCGGTAAATGGAGGCTAGTGATCTGTTGGCTAGTCTGCAACACCCGTTAGGATGTCCTTTTTTGTGATGCAAAAGGTTTTCCTGGACTTGGCCTTGTTGTTGGTTGTGTGAGGGTAAATGAACATGTTACATAAATTACATTCAAAATCAAGATAGTCAATATAACTTTTTAGGAGTTGTTTTTGGATGTGGACCATTGCATCGACAACAATGTTGAACTAGGTAAACCATTTATGGAAAGCCTTTGCATGCTCAACTTGGACCGTTGGTTCCTTCGTGTGTTGGAGAGTTAAGAATTGGGGGGAAGCAAATGGTGGGGAACCCTCCATGTCCTCTTTGTGCCCTGGTGGTGGCTACCATAAGATCATGCAAAGCAAGAGGATTACCCAATTATAGTCAAACTCCTTTCCCAAGTCTTGGTCCAGACAATCATCCACAAACTCATTCAGTAAGTACCAAGCCCAATCCATTTGGACACCTCCAACATATTGTTCAACAATGAGGACGACACCAAGGGGGAATTCGTCCTTCTGATACTTTCATAAGAGCTTTCAGGTAAGAAGTTATGTTGAAAACATGTCTGGTGGATCATTAATCTCGGGGATCACAACCCCATGTGTCCCTCTGCGTGTCCCAAAATAGGTGTACACTTCCTCTTGTGTTGCGTCTTTTGCCTTGATGGTAATTGTCAGATCTTCACATGATATGGGTAGACCTGAAACCCGGTGCATTGTATCATGATCTATAGGGTATGGCTGATCAAGCCATAGATAACCATCGTGTAACCTGGTAAGGAGGAAGCAAACATATTCCTGAATCGTTGGGGCCCTACTGAAATGGGGACAATTGAGCAATGTAAGAATTCCAAACTTTTGTAGGAGCCTTGCCCATTTATGGGTAACTACCTTTTATGTACCATTTGCTCACTGGACAACACATGCATACTTGTCGAATTGGAGTTTTGGGAACTGGTTTGGGTCACGCACATTATAGTCTGTACATTTGAGCACTAGAATTTTCCACAATTTTGGCCCCTTAAAGCTTACTCCAACCGACACCACTGGTTCTAGAATTGACTGCTCTTTCATCGCCTTGGACTTTCGTTGTCAGTGAGTTTTTCTTGAGGAAGCCATGTTGGTTACTAACGATCGCGGTATCCAAAGTTGTGTTCTCAACACTTGATACCACTCTGGGACTCAACAACACGGGACAACTTGTCTGGTGCGTAATTGAAGGGAGTTTGTGCGTTAGCAGGGCTCCCGTTCTCTTTCCAGTGTTTTGATATGAATAAAATGAACTCCATAAGCTGAGTAAGGGTGGATAATTGGGGGATCAATGATCCAAAACAATTTGTTCACCCAGAACTATTGTGATATTAATGTCGCATGCATCGTCCCACCTAGGTTGGAGTTATTACTGGTCCTTGGTATCAGTCGGTCGGAAACCCCTTCAATACTTTCCGTCGAAGTTTCCTCGGTGGGCGAGGATATTTCTCTGCATCCTTTATGTCGTCCTTTCAACCGACTAGTGTAATTAAATTTCCACTCATTCCAAATCGGGAAAACATCTCCCCTTGCGAATGCACTAATGTCTTGATTTTTCCCGAACCAAACTAAATTGGTTTGGCGTAACTACTTGTCACATCCACCTTTATTACACCCAAGCATTTACGTCGCTTAATATTTCAATGTGATATTGACTTCTCTACACATGCGTGAATTCTTATTCTTCGGGGGTGTTGGGCATGATTCTTGTGCACCTCTGCATCAATTCTCCAAATCTTAATTTGTCGCGTCGACCCCTAGCGGGTTGCGATGCTTCTTCATGTAGATCCAACTTGCAAATCCAGCTTCTTGGTCTTGGCCATGGAGGATCTACAATAGTCGTAGTTGGACCTAGGGGCACCTGCTGACCTCCCAAATCAACCTTAGGCCTGCACAACTTATTGGTTCACTCAATAGGAGCTGGAGGGAATGGACGAACGAAATTTCTTATCAACAGAGTGCACTAGAATTTTGGATATATTCTTCGCACATCCTATCGTTTCTTTGCTACCCAACGCCTCGTACAAGAACACATGTATTGGCAGATATCTACCCCCAGCCATAACCTTTCCCTTTTGGAATCTTCTATAACTACCCACTCACAGAGATGCTCTCGATGTGTTTCCCACCATTGTGTGGGTATACACATTAACACTATATCAAGGGCGCATACCTAGTGTATTAAGGGAATGTGTTGCAGCCAGACAATGAAAGTTTCTATCGATCCGTCCCATCGAAACGGTAAGGTCTGAAATCGTCATCGCGCGTCGCATTGGTAATTCATGCACATCTCCCAGTAGAGACTTCATATAGCTTATTTTTCCACCTTTCCATGGCATCCTCCGAATAAGTTTCGTAGGACTTCACATTTATTCAACTCAGCTCCCCATCAGCCATGAGATTGATATAATCTTCTCTACACCCAGTGATTTGATAGATGTTTTCAATAATGGAGCTTTGTGCATCCTCATTCATGGGATCATTCTATCTGTCATCTTTATTTGGGTCCAATGTTGCAATCACACACAAGATGTCCATCTCACATGCCACCTTCGATAGAGCCAAGAGAGACGAAAAGGAACTAGCCGTCCCCCTAAAGGAGCTTGAGCACTTGAGCCATCTTGCCGAATACTACAAAGGCGCCACGCAGACCGCTGTGTATCTGAAAGGTGAGTTTGTAGGAGTTTACAATGAGTTTAAGAAAGAGAGACACCTGTTAACTGAAAACAAGCTGAGTTCCAAAAGGACACTCTCATGGCACTCGTAACATGCAAGGAGATGGAGCGATGGTATGAAAGGGTGCAACAAGTGGTAGAAAGACTCGAGTACATTGAGGTAGTCCAGCAAGACCGAGATAAGGAAAAACATGACATTCAGATGATAGGAAAAAATAGTCTTAATAGCATGAAGCGATCATCCGAGTACTGGGCTAAGATGTCTCAGGGCCCACATCGAGAGATCCAGGAACAATGGACCAGGTGTAAGAAGCACTGGGATAAAATTAACAAAATAATGAAGGATGTTTGGCTCCCTGAGTTCGACACCCCCGATAATTTCATTGACTTGAGCGACGTGGTCAAACTGCATGTCGAACAAGATGTGCTATGGATCGAAGAGTTCACAAAGATAGCCGATGTGAGGCTAGGACAAGTGTAACAATTCGCAGAACATCTGATCAGAGTGCAAACCATGCTACAACAGCTAAACTCCAGTTTAATAAAGTACCGAGCGCATGCAGTATACATCAGGGGAATATATGCGGCCCCGATGGAACATCATAGATTTCCATGGGCCCAAACTTGTGAAGAATTGTTTGTCAGCTGGACTGAATATGAAAGAAGTCGCCCTTTCCAAGAAGTATCTTAGGACGATTGTTAAAGAAGTTGTTAGAAGATAACGCCACGTGGCGATTTTTTGTTTTGTTTAAACTGCACTTAGCCGTTAGTTTCAGTTAAAAATTTATGTTATAAATAAAGACACCGACCAATTAGAAAAAGGTCGATGGTTGTTGTAAGAACTCTTTCTTTTTGTGTTGTTACGAATTATTTTCATCGAATGCATGTGATTGGACTTGGAGAATAACTACTTCCTATCCTATTTCATGAATGATGCAGTAATGAGTAAGAGCAATTAATTCAGTTGTCAAGTTATTTGGTGCAATGTCTTGATGTTCTTTACTTTAATGATGAATATAAATCGTTGTGTGATTATGTAATGCATGGTTATGGTAGATGAATTATTTTGCTTGCCATTATCTTATTACACATGTGCTTTCTTTCTGATAGTTAGTTTCTCAGACAGTAATTGGATGCTCACATGGTTAATGTATTAGTACAAGGCCTGTGGTATAGAGTAATTGTCTGCATGTTGAGCAGCGGGTTATCCCAAGCTTAACCTCTTCCCCGGTAGTTAAAACTTAATCCTGTTGTTTGTCAAGTTGGTTTATACTGGCTTGCGTCTCTCATACCAGCCCCACCCAAGAGAAAATACAGAAGAAAACAGTCTTAACTGAAGGAAGAGCCTTCACAAGAAAACACAAAAAATCCCATTGATAAATTGGATGGATCACAAGATCTGGAGAACCATTCCATTTTAAACGTTGCAGAGTCTAATTGGGTCTCGGTGGCGGGTTTGGTTCCTACTGTTGAGACAAGGGATTTAGGACCCATCAATAGAATTGGCGTTAGAAGGAGGGCCTGAGAATGAATGGATGAAAATATATTTGATCTATCATTTCAAACAACCTACAAATTCGTAACAGCCCACATGCATGGCTATTCCTTCACAGGACATCCCACACACATTGAGTATCCCCGAAACGGATAACTCACCCTAGCACGAGGAAGAACCTTTTCACCCTAAAATACCTTACACCCTTCCTCACGAGGAAGTGAATCAATTAAGGAGAATCACTAGAGCCTACGCCTGAAAGATTGGTGCATTGTCTTTAGCTCCCATCCTCCCTCAAAGAAAACAACAAAGCAGACCAGTGGTTAGCACTCCCGACGAGGTTTTCGTGCACTCCGTAGAAGACTTAATAGATTTCGCAATTACTGAAATCCAAGAACCTCTCGATCTGATACCCAAAACACCAGCCGTCGACGTCTCTGAGCCAAACGACTTTTCGGAAGAGGAAGAGTTCGATTCAGATTCTGAAGATATGGAGGGTTATAATAACCATGAGGAAGAAAGAGAAATCTCACTTCAAAACAATCATCCCTGGTTGGTTGGAGACGTCATGGCTGTCCCCGGATGAATACATAATCTTCCCCGGCGTCCGGAGAAACTGCTTCCTAAGTACGACCCCGAAACTTCAGGATTACCTGAAGATCGTATTAAGAAGTTCATACTTGCGATCAGACTTATGAACGTTCAACATGAAGACGTAGTCTGTAGATTCTTCCCCTACACGTTTGAAAATTCAGCTTCCACGTGGTATTTCAACTTGCCAGTAGGATCGATGACCAGCTGGACTAAGTTCCAAAAAGATTTTTTAGATAAATTTGCAGAGGAAACTGCTATGGGAGCCCTGATGGTTGAGTTGTTCGCAGCTACCATGAGTCCAAAATAGAGGGTCAAAGATTTCAATCAGATATTCACGACCATCTTAAACAAATTCCATCTCATGACAAAACCAACTCAAGAGTTGCAAATCGAGGTTTATGCCAACGTGCTCCCAACTTCTATTTCTATGTTTGTAAAAAGAGCCGCTAAGTAAACCTTGGCAGAAAATTTTGAGGAGGCCAAGACAATAGAATTCTAGATGAAAGGATGTAAAGAGGGCCAGGTCTCCTTAGTGAAAAAATAAAGCCAGCCCCTCCCAGGAGAGAACTCCTTCTGACTAGACCTCCGGGAAAATCGGTTGAACAGACTCCCGACAAAGGTAACGATGATATAGAAGATCTACAATGCATGGTTAAGAAATTATCAAATGAAATCATAGACATGAAGAGAAATGCAGGGGAGGGAAACCAAGGCCAAAGGCCCTATAAGCCTTTCTTTAAAAGAAACCTGCCTTTCAAAGTAATTGAACCTCCCCCCGCTAACTTAAATATCGATCTAGGGAATGTCGCATCTGATTCTTTTTGTACTTATCATCAGGAAAACCATTCCGAAAGAGACTACCCTCAATGGGTACATTCCATGACTTTGATGACCTATTGGTTTCTAGACGAAGTCTCCCTAACCGAACAACCAAGCAGTTCGGCTATGAATATTGCTGACCAGGAAGAAGTTGACCCACCACGAGATACAACCATGTTGATATCGGATCCCGACCCAATCATGCCTTTCGACGTTTTGTTTGAGTCTCGAGACCAACCCGTGGAATTTTTGGTGATGCAGACATGCAGTAAGGGCCCACCTGGCTCCAAAGATACCGATGTCACCCGAGCCTCAAAAGGTAAGTTAAATCCCGACCACCCAAAAACATCTTTCGCTTTCGGTAAAAAGGCTATAAGCATTCATACCCAGGAATCATCCAAACTAGATTAGAACATGGTCGAAGATTTGAATAAGCTAAAGGCCAATATTTCAGTTATGGATATATGCATGATCCCTCAGCATAAATACTTTCTGTTACAGGCCTTGAACTCTGCGGAAAACCCAACGACGGGCAACGACACTGAAAGAAGTTTGACTCACACAGGTCCGGTGGGCAAACCAACTGTGAATACCTGTTTGGGAGACAGAAAGGAAAAATATTTTGTCCCCCCGTTCCTCCTAACGTTTGAAATCTTCAATAGAAACCTCCACAACTGTTTGGTAGATTATGGATCATCCTCCTATGTCATGCCCTTGTTTGTTTGCAAGAAATTGAATGGCGTTCCTCTCAAGACTGATAAACATGTAATACAACTGGACAAGACCCAGGTCAAGGTCATAGGAGAACTCAAAGACGTGATGATCATAATATCGATGCACCCCACATTTGTGCAAGTGATAGACATTATTGTAGTAAACATCCCAGAGGAATATGGGCTATTACTGAGCCGAGATTGTTCTAAAAAACTAAACGGTTACTTCAATACGGACTGGGCACACCTTTGGCTACCACTGAAGGGATACAAGAACATGAACATAATCGACAGGGAGAGATATCTAAAACATATAGTCACTGACTTAGAAACCCCTAACGAGCCCTCGTCCACAGATTTCCCCATACTGGGCAATAATCCCTACGAATCCTACTTCGGAAATTTCGCCGCCCTCATATTCGATGTTCCTCTTACCCAAAACTCCGAATTGATTTTCCAAGATAAATCGCCGATACCGACAGAAGACACCCTTTTTTGCCAAAACTCGATGCTAGATATTGTGAAACAATAGGTCAGAGAGCAAGAAACTGATAAGGGAAACGAAAATAGCAATTCCCGTTCACAAATTTGGACCCTCTATTTTGACGGATCTAAATCTCAAGAAGGGTCTGGAGCGAGATGCATCCTCATCGATCCTATTGGTAAACGTCATTTCTTGTCCTGTAGGCTAGAATTCGAATGTACCAATAACACTGCCGAATATGAAGCTCTGGTACAAGGATTAAGGAAATCCATAGATTTGGATATCAAAGAATTGAAAGTTTTCAAAGACTCTGAAATTATTGTTAGACAAGTAAGAAATACTATACATTGTGATTCTCCTCATCTAAAGAACTATCAGCAGGAGGTGTATAGGTTGATAGAGCACTTTGACGCTTTTAATATCACTGTGATCCCCATAACAAAGAATATTCTTGTTGACTCCTTGGCCACAACCGCCTCTAGGTTGTCGCCTTTAGAAGATTATGAAGCCTCCTGATTCACTGTGGAACTACTCTACAAAACGTCGGTACCTAACAACATTTCCAATTGGAAAGTCTTCGAAGGAGATGAAAAAATCATAAACTTCTTGACTAACCAAGACAGTTTCAAAGATCTCGCTATTGACGACGAAGAGTTCCAAGAGATGTCCACAAAAACCGATCCTCGGACGGGGCGACCTATGGATAAATCAAAGGGTCACATGATCCTGAAAGGGATAGCTAATCTAGAAAATCTTTTGATCTGAAAGAATGATTTAAGGGACCCAAAAATGCTAAGACTAATAGCTCTTGTCCCCTGCATGAAACTGTAAACCTTGGAATCCTAGAGAGTCCAAAGAATGTGAATATGGGCAAGACTATATCTAAGGAAGAGAGGAAAGCTTACCTCACATTATTCAGACAATACCAGGATGTCTTCGCATGGTCCTATAGGGATTTGAAAACGTATGATACCCGCATCATTCAACACACCATCCCTTTGAAACCGAAAGTGAAACCTTTCCAACATAAGCTTCGAAAGTATCACCCATCCCTGGAACCTCTTATGTATCAGGAATTAAAGAAATTTTTAGATGCCAAGATCATTTTTTAGGTTAGGCATTCCGCTTGGGTAGCGAACCTTGTTCCGGTGAGGAACAAGTCAGGGGAGATCCGCTTATGCGTAGATTTTAGGAACCTCAACAGGGCTTCAAAAAAGGACAATTACCCAGTCCCGTCGATGGAACAACTACTGCAGACCGTGTCTGGCTCGGAGATATTTTCTCTAATAGATGGTTTCTTAGGTTATAACCAAGTCCTTGTTTAAGAGGAAGATCGTTTAAAAACCACTTTCCGAACCAAATGGGGAACCTTCACTTATAAGCGCATGCCTTTCGGGTTAATTAACGTAGGAGCAACCTTCCAAAGAGCCATGGAAGTAGCTTTCTAGGGACTAATCAATAGATGCGTGGTAGTGTATCTAGACAACGTAACAATGTATTCAAAAAATAGAGAAGAGCACATCCAACACTTAACTCAGATTTTCGTGAGGTGTAGGAAATACAGCATATCCTTAAACCCTAAGAAAGCTATCTTCGGTGTCGAGGAAGGTAAGCTATTAGGTCACATTATATCTCAAGCAGGGATTCACATAGACCCAGAAAGGATTAAAGTCATAGCTCAACTTCCCTTACCCCATAACAAGAAAGCTATGCTATCCTTTTTCGGGCAAATCAATTTTGTGAGGAAGTTCACTACCGACTTCGCAAAAATCATCAAACCCTTACAAAAGATGATTCGCAAAGATGTCGAATTTAAGTGGGATGATGAGCGAAAAGACGCCTTCAACAATATCAAGGCTACCATTTCCTGGGCCCAAGTGTTGCGAAGTCTCGATTTCAATAGAGACTTTTTCCTTTATACTTTTGCCTCCGATCAATTGCTAGCTGCAGTTTTGACTAAGAAGGATGATGGCAACAACGAAGCCCCGGTGTCATTTATGAGTACTAATCTTCAAGGAGTTGAGCTCAATTATCCTGCTGTAGACAAACAAGCCTACGTGGTTTATAAGGCAGTAAAACATTCCAGGTCTTACATCCTCAAGAATCACACTAAATTAATTGTGTCGCACCCTGTAGTCCGATCCTTGTTCACCCAACAAGAAATGGGGGAAAGAAGGGGGAACTGGATGGCAGTAGTCCAAGAATTTGATCTAGATATAAAACCTGCAAAACTAGTAAAAGGACAAGGTTTGTGCAAGCTTGCAGCCTAAGCCCAGGATCAAGTAAATGAATATTTCAGATGGGAGAACAAAATGGCACTATGGTGTGGTGAAGTAGCATACATCTCCACAGGACAGGACTCCTGGTATAAATATTTAACTTATCTTCTACATCACGAAATTTGCCCCAAAAACCTCAACCCTAGAGAAAGGAGAGCCCTGAGATTAAAATCTGCACAATATCATCTTATAAATTTGGTGCTCTTCCGGATCAATTATGATGGGGTACTATTAAGATGTCTCAAATGAGAAGACACAGACAAGGTACTGAAAGAACTCCATGATGGTCCCGTCGGGGGACATTTTGCAAGAAACACTACCCCTCATAAGATTATGAGAGGCGATTATTATTGGCCCACCTTGATAAAAAAAACGCTCATACTTACGCTAGAAACTGTAAGACTTGTCAAATAAGTGCTGGAAAGGAGAAAAGAGCAGCGGTCCCACTCCAACCTGTTACTATCTCTCGACCTTTCGAGCAGTGGGGGTTGAATATCATAGGAGAAATCACACCTAACTCCTCAAAACTTCACAAGTACATTCTTACTGCCACCGACTATTTCACGAAATGGGCAAATGCCATCCCTCTGACTCATGTAAACGAGAAGGCAGTGATTCAATTCATAGAACATAATCTGATCACGAGGTTCGGTGTCCCTTCTGTTCTGGTCTTTGATAATGCAGCTTACTTTTCTTCCACCCTATTGACAGAGTTTTCTCTGGACAAAGGAATCATAATCAAGTACTGTGCAAATTACTATCCCCAGGGAAATGGTGTGGCTGAATCAACTAATAAAAACCTGTTAAGGATATTAAAGAAGATAGTTACGGATAACCAAAGAAATTGGCATAATCTAATTTATAATTCTCTATGGGCCGATAGGGTCACACCCAAAGAAGCTATAGGAAATTCTCCATACTTTTTGGTCTATGGGCAAGAAGCCATCCTCCAAAATGGACTCAATCTTCCGTCTCTTTAGCTGGCCCAAGATTCCAACGAAGAACCCTCATCGGCCATGTAACAACGGATTAACACTCTGCTCATGCTGGAAGAATTGAGATAAAAGGCTAAGTTAGAATTCCTAGCTCACCAACAGATAGTGAAAAGATGGTTCGATAAGAATAAGGCTAAAGAAAAGAATTTTGAAGTAGGAGACTTAGTCCTGAAGTGGGATAGAGCAAATGAACCTAAAGGGAAACATTCTAAGTTTCAGAGTTTATGGCTTGGACCTTTCCAGATAGCTGAGAAAATCGAGGTAGGCACTTATCGGTTGTAGAGTCTGAGGGGGAAACCTGATGCCCTCCTAGTAAATGGCCAAGCCCTAAAACAATACTTTCAATAAATAAATAAATAAATAAAATTTGGGGCATGAATCAGGGTCAAAGGAAACGAAGGAGGAACAAAGATTCTGCTTTCACCCAATGAATCACCATTTGTTGAGCACTCAACACACCCTAAAAGTCTATGTCTATTATTTTTACTTTTTTGGTACCACTTGATCCTTTGTATTGTCTATTTTGCCTTCAGTATGAAACTAATTCCTGTGCTTATTTTTCATATTTTTTTTTTCTAAAGTTTGCTTGAACATACAACAAAGAATCATCTTAACCATTAAAGGGTATTTAACAACTACTTAAGGAATCGACAAACTAAAGCTCTCTCCAACGTGCTTAGAAGTTCGGCATCGGTAAAGGTTAGAGGTGACGAAAATCCTTTGAGAAGTTTAAAATAACAGAGCACCGATCTTCACCGACGTCGACAGATGAAGGTCTTGCCTTTTTTCGATTAAACTTCGACAAGAGTATCGCCGAAGGCCGATCCATTCGGCTTCGACAGAAAAACGAAAAAAGTAAGCGTCGTGCAAGGAGAGGAGATGTATCATCGGCCGTCGACACCCGACGCAATTTTGATGTCAGGGAGTTACAAAATAAAATACACATTAATTTTACTTTTTAAAATGTCGATCCCCGAACCGGAAAGACACGACGTGATAAGGCGTGTTAACCCTCAGATTCGCTAGATACGACGCATTTAAGGTGTTAATAAAATTATGGATCACGCATTAGTTTCTAATCTGTATGCGAATCAAAAGAAATCGTTTAAACTTGCCAATACAATGCATCTGCCTCCGCGCCTCCGTCGTCGACCAATTACAATTTAATTGCGGAGAACTGACGATAGTTTATTTTTGAATTACATTTATTACTCATATTAACTGGTTGATACAATAGATAGAGTCTCTCCTGTTATATGTTGTTGAGTTCATTGTGTATGATACTATTTTGCGCGACAAAAAGTTCAGAACGAATAGAGGAGCAGGGCTAACGATCCAGAGAAGTTGTCAAAAATTCAGTGAGTATTAGACAACTAGCCTAGAAAGCATTACAGGTATGTATCCACTCGTGTTGTTTTACGCTTCCTTTTATGTTCTCAACCCAACTCTGCTCTGTACACATGTTTAAAGGCTGTTTTAATTGCAAGAATAATGCCTCCGAAGAAACCCTCCACCAGGAAATCCCCAAGGGCACCAAAGCCGCAAGAACCATAAGCAGGAGAGGGCTCCTCCCAAGCAGTTGCAAGACAATTAGAATTCGCCCCCAAACCGATGCCTGTCATTAAAACAACTACCAAGAAGGCCTTCATCCAACCCCCAGCCTTTGGGGACACAGAGGCAAACATTGGAGCCAAAACAACATTCCCTCGCTGGGAAGAATTGTTTAAGAAGATCAAGAAAGAAGAACCCCTCGAGTATACTCCGCACAACGATCTTGATACAAGGAAGCTCGATGATGATGTGCTCCCAAACATCCGTAGGGCTTATCTACACATGGTGGCAAGCCGAAATCCAGTGTTTCCTTGCATTGAGCTCCTAAAGTGGCTCATTGACCACACCGATGCAAATAAATGTTTGATTAATGATGATAATGGTGGATCCGTCGGGGTTTTCTTGCCATCAGAGGTTCAAAGTTACTACAAGCTCAGGGAGTCGGAAGAAAAGTTGAGCATTGATTTCGTTCTGAGTTTATATGCATCACACGATACAAGGAAAATCATGGTGTCATGGTGGAGGGAAGACAAAAAATTCAAGAACCGAACTACCGGCTCGTAAACAACGACCAATCTAAGGAAACCATACATATACTTGATGGCTCTTCTCTGCAGGTTGCATGGGGAGAAAGATTGCTCCCAATTTTCAGAGCCTTGGATGCCCCTAGCTTATATGGTGGCCATTTCAGGCACGGGTTTCAATTGGGGTGCCATCATCTCCAAGCAGTTGAGCACTTGCATAAGACAAGCACAGACGCCAAAAGAGGGGGAAACCCCCTCCTTCTACATGGCCTCGTACCTGTTAGACATCATCTGCGCCACAAACATTTTCTCTGGAATGAACTTGAACTGACACTCCTCAGAGCTCTCGATCCATGTTTATTTCAACATCTTATTGGATAACAGGTACAAAAAATCCTATGCCCTTATCTCTGACTAGTTTATTGGACATATCTATTTTTTTTTGTTCAGGAAAGAGTTCCCTAGGCTGTCAAAAGAAGCAAAAAAGTTTATATCCAAAATGGGTCATTGGTATCTAGACGAGCACGAAACCTACATAAGGGTTTTTGGAGCCATAGGGGCACCCCATTTGTTACCCATATATGTTCATGACTGACTAGTATTAGGGGAAATTTGCTACCAGACCATCCTACAAGGATACAATGCGACTTTAGTAAAGGACAAGAAGCGGGCCTTCATTTCCTATGGGTTTCATATTGGCTTCTACATGGTCAAATATACTGCACATGCTAAGTAAGAAGGGTTGAGTCAACTAGAATTCTGGTTCTGCACCGGTCAATTTCGCAAACACGATCCCAAGGGCCTGGTCCCACAACATGCATCGCAGGTATCATCATGTTGGCCTTATGCCCATGATCGGTTCGAAGATGAAATTTTCACCCAAAACGCTCAAGATTGGGATGAAGTGGTGTCAAGGAGGGTTGATCCTTGAACGACCAGGTTCAAAGCTATGAGTTGGGAAGAAAAAGCGACGTCTTTGGAGCAGACAACTCAAGATATTCTCAGGGCTTGGGAAGGAACTGTGGGACCTGAACCGGGCGAAGGAATAGGCGATCCCCAAGAGGGCATCGAGGCGACGACAGTTTATAAGGAATCCCTAGTACAAATCAGGGATGTCCCTAAAGTTCAAGCTGCACAGGGGATGGGCTCACTTTTGTACCAGCAAAGACAACTGCTAATGAAACGGATGCAGGATGATCCTTACCTTATCATAATGCCCATGCTTCCAACTAGTACCCGAGAAAGAAGCCCGACGGTGTCCAACGGCCCCGATTCCATAGACCTTGGGAACACTGACGGGTTAGGCAACACTAGATCCACAACATCGTCGGTCAACTCCCCTGTGGACAGGACAAGTCAAACAAAGATAGACTGGGTGTCAATAAAAACACGAGCGCCTAATCCCCTCAACAAACTTATACATATATATAGCGACGACGAAAGCCCAGAACCATCTCATGACTCCCCTTTGCGTGTCCAAGAGGAAAAAGGTCCTGAGAAAGTTTCCTCCCCTGAACCCAAGGTTCAAGACGAGGAGGTCTCGCAAAAGAAAATAGAAGCCAAAAGAGGTCTCAGCACAAAAGAACCCAATGAATCGGAAATCGAAGTAGATCTGAATGACGAACCCGAACCGGAGGAGACAAAGAAAGGATCTCTGCAAAAGGAAATCAATAGTTCTATGGTTGATGAGAAAATATGTAACTAGTCTATGCCTGACACCTCTATGTTTCCCAATACTCAAATCCCCGACGAGTGACAAGTAGAAGTTGGGCCCACAAGGCACAGTGAGGAAGTTCGAGAGCCCAATATTGAACAAATATACACCACGGGTAGTTTGGGAAACAAACTAACATGGGGTGACCAGCAGATACAAGAGCCAGTGGACGAGGTAGAAGATATCTATGTGATCTCCTACGATAAGAAGAGAAAGGCCATTGTTCAAAGGACTGCGAAGAAAAGAAGGATCTCATTGGATCACTCCATCTTAGTTACTACAGAGGAGAAATTGATCAACACAACAGACACCCAGATGTCTGAACTGATCGGCATAGGAAAAGCCCTCTCAGATGCCACCTTGGACAGAGCCAAGAGAGATGAAAAGGAACTATCTGCCGCCCTAAAGGAGCTCGAGCACTTGCACCATCTTGATTAATACTACAAAGGCGCCATGCAGACCACTGTGTATCTGAAAGGTGAGTTTGTAGGAGTTTACAACGAGTTTAAGAAGGAGAGACACCTGTTAACTGAAAACATAGCTGAGTTCCAGGAGGACACTCTCATGGCACTCGCAACATGCAAGGAGATGGAGCGATGTTATGAAAGGGCGCAACAAGCAGTGGAAAGACTTGCATACATTGAGGCAGTCCAGCAAGGCGAAGATAAGGAAAAACATGGCATTCAGATGATAGGAAAAAGTAGTCTTAATCGCATGAAGTGATGAGCCGAGTACTGGGCTAAGATGTCTCGGGGCCCACATCAAGAGATCCAATAACAATGGACCAGGTGTAAGAATCACTGGGATAAAATTAACAAAATAATGAAGGATGTCAGGCTCCCCGGGTTCGACACCCCCGATAACTTCATTGACCTGAGCGACGTGGTCAAACTGCATGTTGAGCAAGATGTGTTATAAACCGAAGAGTTCACAAAGATGGTCGATGCGAGGCCAGGGCAAATGCAACAATTCACAGAACATCCGATCATTGCCCAAACCATGCTACAACAACTGAACTCCAGTTTAATAAAGTACCAAGCGCATGCAGTAGACATCAGGGGAATATATGAGGCCCCGATGGCACAACATAGATTTTCATGGGCCCAAACTTGTGAAGAATTGTTTTTCAGCTAGACTGAATATGAAAGAAGTCACCCTTTCCAAGAAGTATCTCAGGACGACTGTTAAAGAAACTGTTAGAAGATAATGCCACTTGGCAATTTTTTGTTTTGTTTAAATTGCACTTAGCCGTTAGTTTCAGTTAAAAATTTATGTTATAAATAAAGACATCGACCAATTAACAAAAGGTCAATGGTTGTTGTAAGAACTCTTTCTTTTTGTGTTAAGAATTATTTTGAGACTCCTATGAATTGAGAAGTCCTTCTGGACCAAAGACAAGCTATTTTCATCAGATGCATGTGATTGGACTTGGAGAAGAACTACTTCCTATCTTGTTTCATGAATGATGCAATAATGAGTAAGAGCCATTAATTATGTTGTCAAGTTATCTGGTGCAATTTCTTGATGTTCTTTACTTTAATGGTGAATATAAATTGTTGTGTGATTATGTGATGCATGGTTATGGTAGATGAATTATTTTGCTTTGCATTATCTTATTACATATGTGCTTTCTTTATGATAGTTAGTTTCTCAGAAAGTAATTGGATGCTCACATGGTTAATGTATTAGTACTAGGCTTGTGGTATAGAGTAATTGTCTGCATGTTGAGCAGTGGGTTATCCCAAGATTAAACTCTTCCCTAGTAGTTAAAACTTAATCCTGTTGTTTGTCAAGTTGGTTTATACTGGCTTGCATCTCTCATATCAGCCCCACCCAAGAGAAAATACAGAAGAAAACAGTCCTAACTGAAGGAAGAGCCTTCACAAGAAAACACAAAAAATCCCATCGATAAATTGGCTGGATCACAAGATCTGGAGAACCATTCCATTTTAAACGTTACAGAGTCTAATTAGGCCTCGGTGGTGGGTTTGGTTCCTACTATTGAGACAAGGGATTTAGGACCCATCAACATGAAGCTGGATGAAAGAGGAAGAATTATGACAACCACATAAGCATATACAGATCTGAAATAAAGCATAAAACAACAACAAACCATAACACCAATGTGATAACGAAGTTTAGAAATGTTGCCCACGTCTCCGGGCCTTTGTCTCAATGGGTGAGGCCTTCTTAGTTCTGTTCAAAGCTTTAAAATGTCAAGAAAACAGTGTCAAAAGGTTACAAAATTGATCTGATCTTGTTCTACCAGATCTCAAGAACCCAACAGAAGAAATGACACTCAAATCGGATGACCGAAGCTCCCAGAAATGGCCCGCAAAGGTGTGCTCCTCAACAACTTCCTTCCATAAAAATGGCTTTGGCTCGACAAATCTTCAGCATAAACCTACTCTGAATCTCCTCCCATGGCCTCAAGAAGACCTGGTTTATATAGATTTGAATTTGGTAACCATCTCCCAACTTCTGCCTAAGATCTGGCCTAAAAAAGGGCCCAATATCCCTCCATATTGGCCAAAAATCTCAAGAATTGCCTAGAAAATCAATAACAAATCTTATTGTATAGTGAAAACCCATTTTCTTTCAATAATATATGGGCACAAACCCTAACTCGAAGCCCCCTGGTCATATGGGTGCATCCCATGTTGCCTTGAGCATATCCTTGACGCGCTGGCCCCTTAGCTGCTTTGGCACATGGTCCTATACATACCAACCATATGGCCAACACCTTATCCACACACCCATATTAGTTAGAGCCCCCCTGATCCTGGGCCTTTGGTTATGCACCCTGGTTGGCGGGCTAGCTCCATCTACTGGGTGCTAACCCAACGAATCTCCACGCTCTATGAAAAATACCAGGTCATATGCAGAGATCTCGGGTTCAGGGGCTATGTGCTTATCAAATTGCGCACAAATATATAGAGGCACGATCTACTGGAATGGGCGTATGGGTGTATATATATCGGGGGTTGGGGCTAAGATCCAACCCTTTGTTTCCGCCAACTCTCATACATTGAACTTTAAATAAAAGTTATGTGCTATGGTTTACAAGCACTACCCATGGGCGGGCTGGATAGCCTGGCCCTGCCAAACCCTTCGCCCGGACAAAGGTCACAGGGTCAAATCCTGGAGACTCCACAAAAAATTTGGAATGAAAACTTGAACCAATCCATGGGTGCTATGTGCCATTCCATGTCTGGGCCATGTGGAACCTTCTCATTCGCTGAGTACATTGTCGCATGTCAACTGTCGATTCGCCCACATGTCTTCCACGTATCTGCCCTGTCAGCATACTTGCCCAGTCACCGTCTGCCATGTGTCACCTTACATGCATGCCACATCATCCATATGGACATTCCACGTGTCACCACTGCAAGGGTGACATGTGTCACTCCTTGATTGGACCACTTGCACCTGCCACGTCATCAATCTGTATACCCAGTCATCCTGCCACATCAGTTGTACAGACCCTACCACGTCAGCACAAACTGTGCCTTCCACATCAGTTGTACGACCGTACGACCTGTACAGTCAGCTGCCACGTGGAACTGTACGGACTGTAGAGTCATCATTTTTTTTTCGTGTTTGGCAAAATGAACAGATCGCCATAACTTGAGCATACGATGTCAGTTTGAGCACGTTCAAGTTGAGTTGGGTTCGTATCGACGAGGCCTACACACACGTCCGTTTTGAATCCATTATGAGAAATTTGATTTTTAGGCCTTTCTGAGCCCCATCAAGCTCCTAGATCCAATTCTCGATCACACCTCCCCACTAAAGGACCTTTAGGTCCCAAAATGGTTACTAACCAGTCATAAAGATCGGGATAGGCCACCTGACTTGTTCTCATTCTTTGAACTCTATCCTGTGCAGCTGTCTCATCAAAATCAACTATGACACAATCATGAAAACTGACAACATATTGTTAGCCATTTGTACCCTCTCACATCTTACTAAAGCCACTATCATCCATGTAGACAACATTACTAATGATAGCATAAAAAATACGACTGCAAATGAGCTGATATGTTTGTAATATTTGCACGACATAATCTTATTTTGAAGCAAACTGTGATTGATTTTCCATTCTACAATCATCTCCTGTTCTTGCTTAAGATCGATTACTTGATTTGAAACACTTATAGGTGTGTTGCTTGCTTGAGTCGCCTCTCTTAATTGTTCCATAGTTTGAAGAGTTTTATTTGCCTTTACACGATGAACATGAACCACGTATTCTTGACCTGCTTTGGTTAAATAATATTGATTCTTTTCCCTGTAGAAGATTGCTTTACGATCATACAAGTATGGACTGCCTAAGACCATTCCACATTCACTTAGTGGCACTACATCACATGTTACCTCGTCCACATACTTAGATGAAATTGCAAATTTTAATTTGCACTTTTTGGTCATGTGCATTTGATTATTGTTGCTTATACATTTAAGTGTGTAAGGATTATGATGTATCTGTGTTTTTAATCCCAATTGCTTAACCAATTCCTCTGAAATTAAGTTAGATTGAGATCCATTATCTATCAATGTGTCAACCTTAGTGTGTCGCATGATGACCCTTATGTGAAACAAGTTACTTCTACAATAAAATCCTTCACCAATTTTACCTGTCATACCAACCAATGAGACTTTAGATTCATCACCTGAATCTGATCCTGAGTTTGTGGGTCGCGTTGTCGCTACAACTGTTTGCCTCTCTTTCTTTTCCTTGAACCACTTCGGTCTCTTCTCGGGATGCAATTGCCAACAATGATCCTGATCATGCCCCTCTTTCTTGCAATGCTTGCAAGAGGGCTTCTATTCCTTTATTTTCACTGCATTTGCCTTCTTGCCATGCCACTTCCTTTTGTCCTCTTTCCTTGAAGATGATTCCCCTGATACAACAACACTTGTTTTCCCTGCTTCAATGTATGTCGCTTGAACAGAAACCTCATCAAGATTAATTGGTCTAAAGATGAATACAATGTTTCGAATATGTGCAAGTAAACCTCCTATATACTTCATAAGAGTTTCTTGGGTATGTAAAGGAATAGCTAACATTAATTCCATTTTTCGAAAACCATTGGTGTATTCTTGCATTGTTTGTCCTTTTCTTAGTTTTAAAGCTTGCCATTCAATTAAAGCTTTTTCTTTATAACCCAAAGGATATAATTACTTTCTAAGTGCAAAAATAAAACTTTTCCACGATGGAAATACATTACCCGCTTGTTGCGTGCCATTTTGCAACTTGTTGTGCCACCATATGAGTGTTGTGCCTGCAAGTCTCAATGATGCCAACTTGATTTGTGTGGCCTCATCCTTGATCTGTTGGACATTGCAATAAACCTCCATCTATATGACCCAATTTTCAGGTCTCTCTGCATGGACTTCACCATCATATATGGGTAATTCGAATTTAACATCAAGTTTTAATAAAGGCATTTCATTATTATGTTTATGAACATGTTTCTTTGCATTGGATTTAGAACTTGAACTTGAAGAAGAAGGAGAATAAGGAGGTGATGATGGAGGTGAAGGAGGAATTTGAGGATCATCCACTCCTTCTTCACTTTTTCCCTTTGAAGATTCACCCACACTCGGTCTTTTTCGTTCCAAGTAATCCTCATACAAAACCTTCATCATCTCCGACATGGCGAAGAAAGTTTTTCGAAACTCTTTCTCATCCTGAGAAAGTCCCTCTTTCAATGCCATCTTCTCACTTTGAGAAGTTCTCTTTCTCAATCCAATCAATGGATTCTCTTCAACAAGCTCTCCTTCACCATGATGTATCTTTTCCCTGGTTAACATGCAAAACTCAAATCCAAACGTCGACTGGCTCTGATACCTCTTGATCTGAAAAGATCTTTTAAATGACAATGGTTGAGTTATTAAGCATGTTTTGATTAACCAATTGGGAAGCTGAATGAAAGAGGAAGAATTATGACAATCACATAAACATATATAGATCTGAAAAAAAAGCATAAAACAACAACAAACCATAACACCAAGGTGATAACAGAGTTCGACAATCTTGCCTACGTCTCCGGGGCTTTGTCTCAGTGGGTGAGGCTTTCTTATTTCTGTTCAAAGATTTAAAATGTCAACACAGTAGTGCCAAAAGGTTACAAAAATGATCTGGTCTTGTTCTACTATATCTCAATAACCCAACAAAAGAAACAACACTCAAATTGGATGACTGAAGCTCCCAGAAATGGCCTGCAAAGGTGCGCTCCTCAACAACTTCCCTGCATAAAAATGGCTTTGGCTTGGAAAATATTTAGCATAAATCTGCTCTGAATCTCCTCCTATGGCCTCAAGAAGACGTAGTTTATATAGATCTGAAGTTGGTAACCATCTCCCAACTTCTCCCCAAGATTTGGTCTAAAAAAGGGCCCAATATCCCCCAATATTGTCCAAAAATCTCCAAAATTGCCTATAAATCAATAAAAAATCTTATTGTATAGTGAAAACCCAATTTTTTGCAATAATATATGGGCGCAACCCCTAACTCCCAAGCCCTTGGTCGTATGGGCGCATCCCATGTGGCCTTGCGCATATCCCTGACACGCTGGCCTCTTAGCTGCTTTGGCACCTGGTCCTATACATATCGTGTTAGAATATGAAAGATTGTGTGCTCGTTTTACCATTGACAATACCCCTTTCACCCAACCATAGGCCGAAGCCACCCTCTGAGCACCTTAACCTTGACAGAAAATCATTTCGGAAGCAAACCCTAGGCTAGATAGCCAAACAAAGGGTAGCACACCTTTCCCCAAGGATAACACACCAACAAGAGATGATCAGATAGTCCAAACCCTAGCCAAGAGATAGTCCAAGCCAAAACGCAACTGCTAGCAGCAACAACTGCACCAACAAATCTCCTCCAAACCTGCGCACAAGATTGCAACTGCACTGCGTAGAACTGGCTCTCTGCAAGTGCTGAGATGTGTCAAATGAGAGACTGACGCCCTGCATTTATAGTGGTTATGGCAGACTTACTGGGGCCGACTTCTCCTTCTGGGTACCTGTCTGTTCAATATATATTAATTCTTCTGGTCGACTTCTTCTCTTGGAGGCTAATAACCTAATACATATTATCTTCTTGAGCCGACAAGTCTTCTAGGGTTATTAGCCAACTCATTAGGGTTTCTCTTGCTTCCCGGAGTCTTCTATTCTCATCAGGTTCACATGTGGAGGTAAATACCTCCCGCAGCTACCATAATATCAACACTCCCTCCTAACTAGGGAGGTATTACAGGTAATGGTCTTGAGCACAAAAACATACCATTTACCCGGTAGCATCAACATAGTCGTCTAGACTATCTCATGACTAGATCATGAGCATCAACATCACCATCAGTGTCATCAGCTGCATCATCTCTTGAAACCATACCTCATCTGAGTAATCAGACATGATGCTGGATAAGTCACTCACACCATAGAGTGATACAAGAGCCATTCTTCTAATCTGGACATGCGTCCTAGATGTTCTGAACCATTTTCCGTCTGGAAAAATCTATGTTCATCATTCATCTGGCTGATAATTATTTCAATACTATTGATAATCTTCAAGGCAATCATAACAAAAATAGAACACAACTGTGTCTATCCACAATAGTACATAACTACAATCCAGTGGTACAATACCACACCAAGTAACAAACAAGTACTTGATTAGCAACATATAGTCACGAACAGTGGAACATATCCACCACATTAATCTACATCTACTGTCATACAGTCTTCATAACAAACATCTCATAGAAACCTGCACAGAAACAATGTTATGATATAAACTGAATCATCTGGGCCAATCTTTCACTCACATCTGTGAGATCTGAAAGAATATCTGCCTTCAGAGTAGAACAATGATATATCTGGACTATTCTTCTCAAGCAAGGAAGAATAATTGTCCTGTCTTCTAAACCCAGACCATTCCTCATGTTGGGCCATTCCTCCTACACTAATCAAAGTGACCATGGAGAAAATGTATAAACCCTAAGGAATGCCTATCCCTGATTCCTGATCTTGGACCATTCCCCATCCTGGGCCATTCCTCCTACACTAATCAAAGTGCACCATGGAGAGAATGTATAAACCCTAAGGAATGACTGTCCAGACCATTTCCTCTGTTAACCACAAGAGGAAAAGATTGTCCTGTATCAACCTCCAAAACAAACCATTCCTCATGTTAACCACAATGAGAAATCGATGTCTGGCGAGGCTGGCCAGTCTTCTTGAGTAACCCTCAAGAAGAGAGACTGCCCTAGACCACTCCCCATGTTAACCACAATGGGAAGTCATTGTCTATGATACATCAACAATCTGGACCATTTCCCATGTTAACCACAATGGGAAATCGTTGTCCGTCAGAAATCTCAATCCTCTTTCCGAACAGGAAAGCATCTGTCCAAGATGGACTATTTTTCAATCTTGAAAATGAATGTCTTCAATAGTATTTTCAGTGCTCCCTCCCAACCTAGGAGTCATCTCTTCCTTTTTCAATAAGGAAGTCGTTTCCACGAGCTCCAACTTGAGTACACAAACTCTTTCATCTTGGATAGAAGCTTTACCAAAATCTCTGCTTATCTGCTCATCTGTGGAGATATGTATTGGAGAACCACTTTCTCCTTTCTGGACTTCATCACGGATAATGTAATGCTTGATTTCAAATGTACTTTAGTCTGGAACACTGTGAAGGATTTATGTAGCTCTGAACAATAGAGTATATCGTTGTTGGAAAACTGGAACATATCCATGTGGCACTTCTTCTGTCATCATGAGATCTGATCTACTGAGTAATCATCTTGATGTTATAGGAAATCTTCACCACGCTTCTGCTGTGTATTGGAGGTTCTCCACCAAGTTATCTTCCTCTATCTGCATTCAAGGGTCTCTTTCTGGTATGCCTCAAAGTCTTGAGATTGCTTGTCATACGCTCTTTATTCAATTTCTCTAGAGAACATTCTTTGCATTCATCTGATGTAGAACTCCAACTTATGTATGTTGCAAATGATATAATGACTCATGTAGAGATAAGTCTGGTTTACTGGAACAAGTAATCATCATAGTCTTCTCCCTCCATCTAGGAAAACCTCTAATTTTGGATCTCGCAATGCTTTCATTCATAAGTCTTCCATACACTGTTCTTCATCACGACTTTCGGTTCCTCTGCTTGATTGCTTTTATTGAGTTTACATCACGCTGACAATATTGTGATTCTTGATACAATGACTTGGTTGTTCTGGATTCTCTTTCTTTCTTGGAATCTTCATGTGTTTCTTTAGTTCTCAGGTCCATGGAGTTTCTTATAGATTCCATGCCCTAAGGATTCCATCATAGGATCACAGATGTGGATAAACAACCAAGGATACTTTAAGGCTTCTCTTTGAAGGATATGTACTATATTTCATGGCTGCTATCATGGATATATATACTTCATCATCTTCAATGGATCATAGGATTAGCTCCCTCCTAATCCTTGCTTCATGTATGAGTGTATATAATCGGCTCCCTCCGTCTAACAGAGTCCAGGCTTCCATATGCATCCTTATTGTCTTCTGCAATATATAATTGGCTCTCTTGTCTAATAGAGTCCACGCTTCCATCTTGCTGTCTTCTACAAAACGTCATAAGTCTTTTTCCAATTTCCTATCGATTGATGACTTCTTTCTGTCTTTGCTTCTTCTAAGTCTCTTCATGATTGATTCATCTTATCTTGCAATAGCTTCCACATGATTTGTATTTCATCCTTTCATGTGTATTATCTAATGATATCCATTCTTATCTTGTTGTTCTTCCATAGGTATAGTTCTTCTTGGAATACATTATCTTCCAATAGATAGATATACAAGATATGTACAAAGACGATGCAAACAAGATATGTACAAGAAATAAGAAGAGTTTTGTCACCTTTAGAAGAAGAAGTCTCTTCCATACTACTTAGTCTTCTTTGTAAGTTCCTTTTCTTCGGCAATTGATGCTTCGTGTTTCTCCTTCCTTTTCTTTAGCTCGGGACAATGATTCTTGTAGTGACCATACTTTTGACAGTTGAAGCATTGTACTTATAAAATGTCTTTCTCTTGATTTGGCTTCCTCCTTGAACCAAACTTCCTTTTGTTCCTGAAGTTCTTGAATCTTGCTGTGAAGGCTTGATCATCATACTTATTTTGGGGTTTCTCTTTTGCACTGATTCTTGATTCTTCTTGAGAACAACAAGTCGAAAGTTCTTCAAATGTTGGATACTCCTTCCTTGTGTTCATGCTTGCGACAAATGCATCCCACGTCTTGGGAAGACCATTGAGTACTATGTTTACCAATTCCTTCTCTGAGATGATCTCTTCAATAGCTTGTAGTTGATCTCTT
>ML783895.1:680177-694746 GCA_009831015.1 Picea engelmannii | reverse complement strand
GATTCCACTATGATACTCATAGCATTGATATCACTGTCTTTGAACTTCTCCATAGCTACAACGTTCTGCGGTTCCTTCTCTTTTCCTTCTTCAAACTCTGGCTTCACGATCTTTCCTTTCACGATATCCAACACTTTATTCTTTGCAAGGATGAGGTTAATCCTTGTCTTCCACGCTCTGAAGTTAGAGGCTCCATCTAACTTGTTCTCTGACTTCATAGAATAAGTCATGGCTGCGTTGACTTGGTCAAACCCTATATTTGACCATAAACTCAAACTTCACGTCTTGGCTCGTTAAGAGTATCAAGAGATGTGCTAGACTAGAGTGCACTGATCTATCCAAATATTTGGTCAATCCATTCACTTAAGGTGCCTCAACAAGAGGATTAGGGTTTCTGCAACTGCTCCTGCTAGTAACCCTAGCGACAGTGTCTTGGAAGTTGCTTCTGCTAGTAACCCTAGCAACAGTTCCTCAACGAGCTCAATATCCTAGCGGCTATGTTTCCTTCCAGTGTTTAGACTTAATGAAGGAGGTGTGGGCCCATAAGTTGTTAGATTATGAAAGATTGTGTGCTCATTTTACCATTGACAATACCCTTGTCACCCAACCATAGGCTGAAGCCACCCTCCAAGCACCTGAACCTTGATAGAGAATCATTTCAGAAGAAACCCTAGGCTAGATAGCCAAACAAAGGGTAGCGCACCTTTCCCCAAGGATAGTGCACCAACAAGAGCTGATCAGATAGTCCAAACCCTAGCCAAGAGATAGTCCAAGCCAAAACATAACTGCTAGCTGCAACAACTGCACCGACAACGCTCCTCCAAACCCGTTCACAAGACTGCAACTGCACTGCGCAGAATTGGCTCTCTACAACTACTGAGATGTGTCAAATGAGACACTGGCGCCCTGTATTTATAGTGGTTCTGGCAGACTTACTGGGGCTGACTTCTCCCTCTGGGTACCTGTTTGTTCAGTATATATTAATTCTTCTGGCCGACTTCTTCTCTTGGAGTCTTATAACCTAATAGATATTATCTTCTTGAGCCGACAAGTCTTCTAGGGTTATTATCCAACTCATTAGGGTTTTTCTTGCTTCCCGGAGTCTTCTATTCTCGTCAGGTTTACACGTGGAGGTAAATACCTCCCGCAGCTACCATAATATCAACATACCAGCCATATGGCCAACACCTTATCCATGTACTCGTATTAGTTAGAGCCCCCCAGATCCTAGGCCTTTGGTTATGCACCCTGGTCGGCGGACTAGCCCGATCGACTGGGTGCTAACCCAACGAATCTCCACGTTCTACGAAAAAGACCGGGTCATATGCAGAGATCTCGAGTTCGGGGGCTATGTGATTAACAAACCGCGCGCAAATATATAGAGGCACGATCCACTGGAATGGGCGTATGGGTGTATATATATCGGGGGTTGGGGCTAAGCCCCAACCCTTTGTTTATGCCAACTCTCATACATTGAACTATAAATAAAAGTTATGTGTTATGGTTTACAAGCTCTACCCATTGGCAGGCTAGCTAGCCCAACCCTACCAAACCCTTCGCCCAGACAAAGGTCACGAGGTCGAATCCTGGAGACTCCACAAAAATTTTGCAATGAAAAATTGAACCAATCCATGGGTGCCATGTGGCAACCCATGTCTGAGCCACATGGAACCTTCTCATTCATCGAGTACATTGCCACGTGTCAATCGCCGATTCACCCACATGTTTTCCATCTATCTACCCTATTAACATACTTGCCCAATCACCGTCTGCCACGTGTCACCGTACGGGCATGTTACGTCATCTGTACAGACGAGACACGTGTCACCACTGCAAGTGTGGCACGTGTCACTCCCTGATTGACCCACCTATACTTGCCACACCATCAGTCTGTATGCCCAGTCAGCCTACCACATCAGCTGTACGAACCCTACCACATCAACGCCAACTATGCCTAGCACGTTAGTTGTACGGCCTGTACAGTCATCTTCCATGTGGCACTGTATGGACTGTACAATCATCATTTTTTTTGCCTGTTTGGAAAAATGAACAGATCGCCATAACTTGAGCATACGACGTCCATTTGAGCCCGTTCAAGTTGTGTTGGGTTTGTATCGACGAGACCTACAAACACGTCCATTTGGAATCCATTATAAGAAATTTGATTTTTAGGCCTTTATGAGCCCCATCAAGCTCTTGGATCTAATTATGGATCACTAGTAGTCAATTAGTGGCTTCCTTACTGGTACTCAAGGGAAAGGTAGCAGAGTGTTTGACCCTTAGAGTTAGAAACAAAGACAAAACCTTTAAACAAGTGGAGGAAGCTATTGCATCTCTTCATAATGGAAATACTACGAGTGTTTTCTTGGAGGAAGAATCATCGCATATGTCAAAATTGGAGACTGTAAGAGATAAACTTCTAAAGGACAGAGAAGTCGATTAGCAAATGAAAAGTAGATCAATCTGGGTTAAACAAGGGGATGGAAATATACAAAATTTCCACCACTTCACCAATCATAGAAAAAATATAAATATAATATAGGAGTTGTAAAATGAAGAAGGTCACAGTATCCAAGGTTTTAAAAATATGGCAGAGTTAGGGGTTCAACATTTCTCAAAATATTTCAAAGAACCAAAGATCGTGAACATAGTTGAAATTATGAAGGGTTGCTCCATCTTCCTTCGTCTAGTTGTGGATAAAGACAATGAGTTTTTATATGAGGATGTGAGTTTAGTTGAATTAGAGGGGGTCTTGTCCTCCTTTCAAAAGGGGAAAACCCAGGGCCCAACAATAGGACAACAACATTTTTTCTTGGATTTTTTTATCCGATGGGTAAGGATCCTCTAAGGGTGGTTGAAGAGGTCAAAGAGACAAGAAGAGCCCTTCCAAATTTCAATTCCACCTTCATTGCACTGATTCCAAAGGTTGATAGGCCAACCAACCATGGGAACTTCAGATTGATATCTCTACATAATTGTGTGTACAAGATCTTTAAAATGTTATAACAGTTCCATTGAGGAAATTATTGTCTAAATTCATCTCTCTGGATCAATTTGGCTTTTTGGAAGGATGGCATATCCACAATGCAATCGATGTAGCACAAGAGGGGCTACATACTGTTAAGATGATGAAACATAGTGCAATGATTTCCAAACTTCACCTTTCAAAGGCATACAATAGAGAGAATTGGCTCTATATCAGATTGCTACTAATACAAATTGGATTCTCTTTGATTATGGTTAATTGGATAATGGGTTGTGTAACATTGGATTTCTTTGCAGTTATGGTAAACGATGTTGCCTCACCTTTTTTCAATCCTTCAAGAGGGATACATCAAGGATTCCCTCTCTCCCCGTATATGTTTTTATTGGTTGTAAAAGGGCCGAGATAAAGTATTGATGTAGTAAGGAGGGCCAAAAGATTGAAGGGGATAGAGGTGGGACAAAACTTTACTTTGACCTACCTCTTATTTATAGATGGTGTGCTCCTTTTTATGGATGGCACTGTGTTAGAAGGGATGGCTTTAGAGGATATTTTGAAGCTTTACTACAAGGCTACATGCATGGAGATCGATTTAGAAAAATCGATACTTGGATTTTTGGGGGTTGCAGAGAGGGTGGAACAGGAACTCAAAGCCATTTTTAGGTTTCAAAGCATAAACTTTAATGATGGATTTATGTACCTTGTATATATTATGAAACCCAACTCATATGGATAACATGACTAGGGGTGGTTGCTTGGCCACATTGAGAAAATGAAACATCATTGGTGTAATCAATGCATGTCCCGAGGTGGAAGGATGACACTTATTAAGGTGGTATTAGAAGCAATATTCTTATAATGACAATCTTTGATACTTAATCCAAAAGTAGTCTTGGAAAAACTTTAGAAAATCAATATCAACTTCCCATGGAGTAGTAAGGAAGGAAAGGATGGTGTTCATTGGACCAATTTGAAGTCAATTGTGAAACTAAAGGAAGAAGGGGGTTGGGGCTTGTTATCGCGGGATTTATACTTAAGAAAATCCCCACCACAAGTCCCCAAATCTTGCGTAACTATAAAATATCCTACCACTATCAACTTAGTAATAAATTCCCTCATTTTAGTGATGGAAGAGGTCCACCACAAGGGAGGATTCCCTGGTGACCTACAATGTCATCCCATTCTTCCTTTTGTGATGTGTTCCATTGGCCTATTTCATTAAGTATTCAATATGAAAGTTAAAGCTTCTACATCTATAAAACAAACTATATTTTAGCACAATACATGGTATGGATTTAATGTATATCATAGCCGAGTAGACTACATGTCATAGATTCAACTAATAATTTGGATGATATTATGTAACCCGACATAGACTAATGTTGATTTTACAGTATGGAACCATGATTTTTTAATATGGTTGATAACTCAATAGGTGTAGCTATATTTAAGGTTGGAGATTAATGTTTGTATAATAAGCTTGTTGATGATGGCAATTGGCATGTTTTGTGCACTTGTCATGTGTGGATTTTAATTATGTATATGTTACAGTGGCCCTCACCTTAGCCTAGACGTGGGAACTCTCTAGGATATCTAGTGCGCAAATGGGTTCCTTAGGTTCCTTCTCCCCCTATTCTCTAGCCTTTGGTCACATGTTTGGTTCACTTTAACCCTTGGAGCATTCATTTGGGGTGTTTCCTAACTTCATTGGTCCACTTAGGGGTGTAAAACCCCGATTAGGTCCATGGTCACTTAGAATGCCTCATTTTGGGTCCAAAATAACACAAGTCTATTTTAGATTTGTTATTTATGGAGTATTTTTTATTCAAACCTCATTAACCCTATCTCATCTCCTAATATAAAGTGTACCATATTTTTCATTAGAGTATTGTGATTGTGAACTTGCAACACATGTAATAGAGAGTCCTTTTGGGCCTAAAAACCTATAACACCATTGTACCAAACCTATGGAACTTAGTGAAGAGGTGTGATACAATTTTTCCAAATTAATCAAACCTTCCAATGACTAACATAACATTCACCTATTCCTTGAGGTCGCTCCCTTCCCTATTTATACCATTCAATTCCCCTTTGTAATCATTCTTGGAATATTCTATCTTCTGTCTTTGGGAAAACCCTAATTTGCAAGTACACACTCATATTAGTAATCTCTTTCCATCTCTCTCAAGCCCTTGGGTTGCTTGCAACAGTCATCTCTGACAACTCTATAGGGATCTCTCCTTGCTAGCTTGGATCAACCTTGCAAGTTTAATTGATTCATCCCAAGCTAGCTTCATTGGGTTAGTTCCACTCATTTCTTGGATGTTTCAACTCTATAACCTCAAGGGAGGTTCCTCACAATTAGGTCAAGGGAAGTATCATCCCTATCAAGGGAACTAGGGTCTCTCTACTCTCCATTTCCATTGATTTGTGTTTACAACAATATATATAGTGTTTGATTTATTTTATGTGCATGCATGTGTCTTTGTATTGGAGATCGGGTCAATTCTTGTTTTGCAGGAAAAATTGGAGTTGCATGTGTAAGAATCTTCCAATATGTGGATCATTCTTGGAGGCATATCATAACTCTCCTCTTTAAGGAGCTTTGACATCTACAATAGCAAATTTTGGGTAAATTTCAAGTAATCAATTCCACATCATAGCATCATAATTCATAATCAATGTGCAAAAAAATTGAATTCTTGTACACCTCGATGAGTGCATTGCTACTGTCATATTTGGGAAAATTTCCTCTATACTGTAAGTTTGTGATCCATAAACAATGGGCCCATGGCATGTTCGTTTCGCCAACACGGATGCCTATTGCAAAAAAATAAAATTAAAAGTCTGTGCAATTCAAAGTTTACGCTTATTGATGCACTATTTAGACTTGGTTTCAATCTTTGTTGGTTTGCTTGAGATACCGAGGCCAATGGAATCCACAATGGAGGCAATTTCAACTATGTCCCTATGGTCTATTTCCTTAATTTTGAAATTCCACAGAACAACAACACTTTATAATTATGTGCCAAAAGGGAAATCATACCTTCTATGTGGTCAATATAGCCAAGCCCAAACAAAAACCTCCTCTGTTGTACATTAATTCATGTGATTACATATATGTATATGTGTTCATTTATTTGGATGGTTGTACATTACAATGATATGCAATCATTGAAGATATGGAAATGCACTCTACAAATTGCCAACACCATAGACATGAAATGTTGAAGATGTATCTACTATTTTCTACCCAACAAATACTATGTATAAAATACAGGTATGAAAGAAATGATGTGTGCCAGATGTCGAGTGAAAGGGAGAGGTCACGGGAGAAACAAATGGCTTACGGGCAAGGCAAAAAATCCTAGCAAGTGTTAGAGTGTTGTGAGTGGGCTATGAGCAAAGGTAAAATTCCCAGAGAGGAATGAGCGATCTGTGGGTGAGTGGGAGCTCAACCAACAAGACAAAATGCAGCTCAGACAGGATTTAGCTTGTGAAGTTTGCATTTACTAACCAGAGAAAAAATTTCAAGCAATAAAACTCAAACTTGAACCACAATAAACCTCCATAGAGCAAATTACACCCACAAAATATAAACAACAAAGATTTTTTTTGCTCAAGAAATTCATTACAATGGGTGAGCTATGCATGTCCAAAAATCTCATGCATTGTTATTCACAAAAAAATTTGTAGATGGCCATGGCTCAGAGATGCCTTTGCTCATTGTGGACAGACCCCTTGACTCCTTCATCCACTGATGTTCAAGTAGGATGCACTCTTCGAGCTCTCATTTCTGCAAAATTCCCAAGTTCTCATTGCATCTCTCCTCCTTGTTGATGTCCTCACTACAACCTTTATTATTTTAATGTATTTCCTTTGGAAGGCTAACCATCACAATGGGTAGTTTCCACTTCCATTTTTTCTAAAAAGACAAAAAAAAGGTACATGTTTACAAAATTTACAAAAGGTAAAGCAACTAGGTGCTTATTACAAAGTTTGGTGAGGATCCAATTCAGATTAGTTTGATATTTTTGTTCTTGTTATGCACGTTGGAGAGCCTTATTAATATGACATGTGAAAGTGACAATGGTTGTTTGTTTCTAATAGTTCTATAGACTTGGAAGGATCATGTGAAAAATCAAATACCACATCTACCTTTGACTTTTTCTCACCATGTGATTCATTTATTCATGTTGATCACTCTCTTACAAGCTTCACAATAAGGGTGTTGAGTTGAAATCGATAGTGGGAAGGTTGTGGAGGCCCAAGATAGAAAATAAAACATTGATAGAATTGTAGGCCCTACTTCTTATAATAATTTCAATTCCCACAAACACACTTAACTCATTCCCATAAATAAATAAATTAAAAAAAAGAGAATAGGGAGACTCGTGCCAATACACAAAGATATTCTAAACCATGATTTCAATTGTTATTAGTATACTTCCTACTTGACCTAGTGATTGCAGTACTAATGCTTTTATCTTTGTTTTTTCCTTAGAGGTATGTTGATAAATATTCTCAGTGAACACATAACTATTTCTATACATGGGGCATGTTTACGACAAACATATGAATTTGCATTATGGCATACTTGAATCAATGCAAGGGTGCACTAAGTGAATGGTGCATTCATAATGAATGCTATTTTACAACATTTAATGTATTGACAATAGAATTGATTAAATTATTAATGTGTTATACCTATGAAATTATTTTGTGTGATATTATGTATATTGCAATGAAATATTTATACACAATTACTCATAGTTAGTTTGGTTGAATGAAGCTTTGTCAAGGAGGATGGAATTGTAGGTAGACTTATCTTGGATATGGCAATGAGATGATGGATCTATCTGGTAAGGACATATGATGGCTACCGTAAGCTAGAAATCATGGGAAAAATGCTATTGTGATGACACTGAAACCTTATGGCATGCCTTGATCACCATGAGCTATGTCATATTAGAGGTTGCTAGTGGAATATCCTAGTAGTAAGACTCCATAATTTTATGCCCTTCTTGAGCAAGAAAGCCCTGGAAAATGATGGATTGCCTAAGGGACTGTTTAGTAGAGAAGGGGATGCCTAAGATTGAAAGGGTGAGTGACTACAAGGAAAAGGTAAATTGAATGAATCTATGGTGAGAGATCCGTGTTTTATGCTAGTTGGGATCACGAGGACATTATATATCCTGGGCATGTCAAATAATACAATGAATTGAATATTGTTGATGACATCCTTGTAGAGCATTAATATATTCACATGGACGAGTATTGAGTTGATTTGCATACTTAAACTTATGTTATGAATATATATGCTTCAACTATGAAATTTGAAATTTTATGAATGTAATAATTTGTGCATACAATTGTCTAAGATATGCATGTTTAGTTTGATAATTAAATTAAGCAGATGTCGAAATGTTGAAAACTTGAATGTATACCATGACAATGAAGAGGATAACATTACAAATATAACTGAAGAATGAAGACATAATGTCTAGGGGGGGGGGGTGTAATGTCTTGGTTTTGACCCTTTGAATGTCTTGGAATTAATTATGTATATGTTTTAAATGAGGCAAAGGTATTTTATAAATTCCTAGTACATAGGTCAAGGCCAAGGCCCAACTAGTGAATGTTTATACATGTGTTTTGATAATTATGTTTTCGAAAATAAAAATAAAAATAACAATGACCCAAGGTAGATTGACTAAGAATGACCACCTGAAGAGGATATGCTACCACTAGAGGCGAAAGCTAATGGGGTCCAAGGGATTGTATATATGCCTAACTACCTATGCCTCATATAGTCTGTAGTTTAATTTGATATAGGAGAGGTGGATCTAATCATCTAATATATTTAGGCAACCACCTCCTACATTATGGGAATTTGTCCCCAACATTATTGGAACTAAGAGAAGTTGGATTAAGACTCTCTTTCCACCTTTCACTCATGCTAAGAGAGGAAATTCGAATAAGAGAAGAGGAAAAAGGGAGGTTCCATACTATGGGACTGAATAGACCATGAAAGAAAGCCATGGGAACCTAGTAGAGAAATAAGAGAATGAAGATGAAGCCAAAGAGAGAGATATTAATGTACAATAATAAAAACCATATTGAGTGGAGATGTACAATAATAGAAGCCACAGAGAGAGAGAATAAGAGAATGAAGATGAAGCTAGAGAGAGAGAGAGAGAGAGAGAGAGAGAGAGAGAGATGTAAAATAATAAAAACCATATTGAGTGGAGATACATCCTTAAAATACCTCAAGAAAGGGCAGTTGAATTTGAAATAGACAACAATTTGGACATTCTATGCACACACTTAAGAGCACTGGAGGGAAGAATTTCCAAGGTATTATTGAGTAGAGAAGGAAGTATCCTCCTTGTGTTGTGTGGGGCAGGTATTGTGAGTGCCATAAGATGGTCTAATTAAAGAACTTGATTGTGGGTTGCTTGGTTGATCTTTTATTGCTTGTGGGGATGGGGAGACTAACTTGAGAGTTTTGCTGAAGGACTACATATGGATTGCATATGGTTGTGTGGAAAACTACTCTACCTCATTCATTTGCTTGGTATTCATCTATTGGAAAATAACAATAATTCTTTATTGTTTTTAAATTTCTTATCATGTTATAAGTATAATTCTATGTTGCTTATGATTGAATGCATTGTACATTTTTTGCGGGCTTAATAAGAAAATCGATTGTCCAAAATATACTCTACCTACAAACTCTTGTAGAAAAGGAATGAGGTAGGCAAGACTCATGTTTGAACTTTTATATTTATGGGTAGACTTTTGAATATATATCATTGGCTACAACCACATGTAGCTACAACATTTTGATTAATTATGTGATGTAACTTATCTTCAACAAACCTTAGAGGCTTTGGCTTCTTAGACTAAGCTAGAATATGGTTCTTGAATTTTTGTCCTTTTGGGCCTTAACCAAAGTTTGAGCTTGTTCTTCTAGCTTTAACCAAGCCATTGGTTAATTCCTCCAATGTACCCACGATTAAGTCCTTAATAGGCCACTCTAAATATATGGTTGTATCAATTGAATTTCCTATGTGTCTACATTTTCCTGAATGGAAGACAAGTGTTTGTCAAGAGAATTCAAGATTCCTATCTACCCATATCCATTCACTAGGTCACTCCATAAAAACTATTTTTTGTGCCAATTAGAGGAAATATCTATACAAAAGGTAATTAGTTGTGTTGTTGTTTGGGCCTCTTTTTTAAAACAATAGATTGTTAGGGGTCAAAACCACTGGAAATTTTTATTAGGTTAACATTCTCCAAGAAGGTGAATGCCTGAAATATATTGGAAGTCATCTCACAATTATCATCTTCATTGCAAGGATGCATTCTAGGGATGCATTTTCATCATCCTATCAATTTATATATTACACCATTAGTACATTTTAGGGAGTTTTAAATCAATCTATCATCATATTTCATATTTTACAATCATCCCACCAGTTCATTGAGGGAGTCAATAGCTAGCAATGGTAAGTAGCTTCTTTAGAGGACTTTGCTTCTCCATTCTAGTTATATTTATGTTGGCCCATTATTGTGATTGTTTTTTAACTAAATTTTTGAAGGGGATTCCATCTCAAGGCAATAAGAACCTGAAGTAAATAATCCACACATATTCTAGCTATTTAGTGGGAGTTTTGGTGTGAGATTCATCATTTTTGCAACAATCCGTTGTGGTGTATGTTGCTTAATTGTGAGAGATATTACATATATAACATTTTCACTCTGTTTTCATCGACTAAAATTATAGTTATCATACCAATTTAGACACTAGGGTGCATCAACATTTACCTCTTGATTGCATTGCCATTTAGCTACCATTTTATCTCCTCTGCATGGATTTCCTACTTAATTGAATTATTTATACTTCATTATGCATAATTGTAGTCTTAGACGGATATGGTGGATTCTATGAAGATGTCCAATTTATCATTTATTTGGAAAATGCATCTCATATCTCATTGTTAAAAAATATAAAAAATAATGTTGTTGCCACTCTTCATTAAACTATGCTAGCAAGCCTTGTTTCATTGATTAGTACAAGGGGTACATTACACTCATCAACTTTCATATAGAAGGTGTGCCTCGTCCAAGCCTTTCTGGATTGCCTTATCCTTTTCTTCTTTCCCATTTGTGCTTGTCTCGACCTACTTTGGGTAGCCCCTTCTCTCACTCTCCCACTCTAGTCTTCTTCCTTGACCTTTCACTGGTAGTCTAAGGTGACTTTTGCTATCTTCAAAAGGGTCCCATGCTTTAATATGGTTTATCAATTTGAATGAAGTGCCATCTCATATGAGACCTTTGTGGGGCTATCTTGGACCTCCCATTGTCAACATTGGTCATCTCCCACCTTGTTATCAACCATTACACATATGATTTCCCCTTATCTTTCTCCTCTCCCATCCTCTTACCCTTATATATACCGTATTTCTCTTCCCTTTTCTCTTGTCCCTCTATGCTCTAGGCAAGACTCAACTCTATTGCTTCCTTTTCTCCCTTGCTTTGGTCACATTATCGGTGGCTTCACTCTTCATATGTCATTATCTCAGGTAATACCCTATTCAATATTACTCCTCCCTAGTTATGGAGTAACCTTTGTTTCCTTGATCTCTATCTCGAGATGTCACCCTCGGTTGGTCACATTTTTTTCCCCACACCTACTGAATTCCTTCTACGACACTAACGTCTCCTTCTTCACATCCCATTCTTTCATTGGTATATTGTTGGCATTAGTCTCGTTTGTGCTTGCATTAACTCCATGTTGGTGTATGTTGCATCCAACCCTATTGGAACTTTGTGCTCGAGTAATTTATGTTGCGTCTATGCTCGGAGTTACCATATATCAAATGGGATTCACACTATGTCCTTGACTAGTGTATGGTGCCTACATCCATGTGTTAACGCCATATTAGCATATGTTGCCTCCCTTGATCTCTATCTCGAGATGTCACCCTCGGTTGGTCACATTTTTTTTCCCACACCTACTGAGTTCCTTCTATGGCACTAACGTCTCCTTCTTCACGTCCCATTCTTTCATTGGTATATTGTTGGCATTCGTCTCATGTGTGCTTGCATTAACTTCATGTTGATGTATGTTGCATCCAACCCTATTGGAACTTTGTGCTCGAGTAATTTATGTTGCCTCTATGCTCAGAGTTACCATATATCACATGGGATTCACACTATGTCCTTGACTAGTGTATGCTGCTTACATCCATGTGTTAACACCATATTAGCATATGTTTCCTCTCTTGATCTCTATCTCGAGATGTCACCCTTGGTTGGTCACATTTTTTTTCCCACACCTACTGAGTTCCTTCTATGGCACTAACGTCTCCTTCTTCACGTCCCATTCTTTCATTGGTATATTGTTGGCATTAGTCTCATTTGTGCTTGCATTAACTCCATGTTTATGTATGTTGCATCCAACCCTATTGGAATTTTGTGCTCGAGTAATTTATGTTGCCTCTGTGCTCAGAGCTGCCATATATCACATGGGATTCACACTATGTCCTTGACTAGTGTATGGTGCCTACATCCATGTGTTAACCCCATATTAGCATATGTCTCCTCCCTTGGTCACATTATGTCTTCAACCCATGTATTTTTATTCTTATGTCCACATTGGCTCTTTACTAGAATGTGTCACCTCGTGCCTTTGTCAACACCAAAAAACGTAATCACCTCTACTTTATTGCCTTCGCGAGGACCATATTAGTGACTTTGACTCCCTTTCTATTTAACTTGTCCTTTGTCATTTCCCTAAGAATTAGTGTCATTACCCCTTCCCTAGTTGGGGCAAGACACTAACCTCTGTGATGTTGTAATGTGCCTAGATCTCTTGCTGGGCTACACCACTACATAACTCTGATACCAAATAATTAAAATGAATGCATGCAACATGCCATAAATGCTCATGCATCCAACAAAAAATTAAAACCATGAATGCAAGCTAATTAACATACTCAACAACATTCAAAAAAAGTATTTACACAATGAAATTAACATAAGAAATGTGATATACCACTAATCCTTTATAGAGGAGATACAATTAGTTGCATATGAAGGGAGTTTCTCCCAACTGCAGGCTCTGTTGTTCCATTTATCTCAACAGTAGGCTACTCCTATGCTGGGGATATGAATCCACAAGGAGGTATGGTTCTCATGGTTGGCCATTTTTATCACATAGCCCAATACCTAGGTTTCTAACAACAACAACAATTCCAATATACCATCTCTCTTTCCCCTCAATATGAACAACCCAAGGAATGGGATCCCCTTCTCTACCATGCAGTCCCTAAGGATATCCCACTTCCTTCCAGAGCTCCAACACGATATTATCTAGGAAATATCACAGTTGGGGACTCTAGGAATTCTTGGCTCTAATTAGGAGTACTCATAGCATCATTCTCAAGGCTCTTAAGCAATTTCCTCAACATGAAATTCTCTTACACACACACGACCCACTGTCACAGGAACACAACCTACATTTCTAGCATAAAACCCAGCTCAAAAATCTATTCTCATATGTAGCATATCTGGTGCTCTTTCCTAGCACCAAGCTATCCTCTTGCTGCCTAAAAACATATTGTAAAAATTCCTCCCTCTTCCTACTCGAATTTCCCTTTTCTCCATGCATGATTTTACTCTCACACATTTCCCAAGAAAAATTGTATCGAACCCATGCTATCATAGATAGGTGAGATGACCTTTCCCACCAACCTCTTACATGCATTTAATGACAATTTTGAAATAAGTCAAAGGGGTAAATATTTAATAGCAACAATGATTTATAAAATAATGGCTTAGCCTATTAGGCATGTGGAACCCCTTGGACCCCCCTTTATCCCCTTCTATTGTGGAAACATATCCCCCCAATGTTATTGTCCCTCTCACATCTCAACCAATGATTTATTTTTATCAATAATTACAATGCACAATATGCATAGCTCGACCCTCGACCATATTGATCAATATAGGCTCTTCATCCTAAAACATACTAGCTAGCCAGTCTAAATCACATTTGCACAATTACATTACAATTTATGGGGATTACCATTGGGGATGTTACAATCCCCTCCCCCCTTATTTTTCATTATCCTCAATGCACGTCACCATATAGGTGTACATACATATTACAATGCTAGGATATTTGGCCCTTAATCAAGATATATATATGTTAGAAAAACAGGACCACGGAGCAATAAAATAAAACAAATGCAGAAAAAAAACACAAAAGACACACAATACAAGAGAGACACAGATTTATGTGGTTCACCCAGTGTGGGCTACGTCCACCAGAGAAATTGCCAGGTCCTTCCTTTATTATTATCCAACAAATGAAGGGATACAACCTACAACAAAACCTGCTGTAACTTCCTCTTCTTTTTCTCACAGTCTCCTCTCTCAGAATACAATATTCACCATCATCCATAGCTGCAATACATTTCCCTCATAAAAGAGGGTTGCTTTCTAGGGCAAAAAACCCTAACATAATCTCTACCGTTAGATCTGTGACCTTATAATGAACGGTCCAGATTTACA
>ML783895.1:600055-676297 GCA_009831015.1 Picea engelmannii | reverse complement strand
TTTTATAGAACTTAGTTGATTAGTAACCGTATTAAATTCATTTAAATGATCTGCAACAGACCCACCTTCTGACATCTTCATATTAAATAATCTCTTCATTAGAAATACCTTATTCAACGCCGAGGGTTTTTCATACAATTTGGACAACACATCCATCAAACCGTTCGTTGTCTTTTCTTTCGAAATATTGAAAGCCATCGACGCTGTCAGGCTCAGCCGTATCATTCCTAGAGCCTTTCTGTCAAGAATCTCCCATTCTTCGTCCTTCATGGCCGTCGGCTTCTTTGCTACTTTGCTCAATGGTAGGAATAGATCCTTCTAATATAAATAGTCTTCCATCTGCATCTTCCATAACTGGTAGTTTTGGCCTTAAAATTTCTCGACCCTAAACTTTCCATCTTCCGACATTGCTCCCACTCGAACCAGGAACCCTCTTTTCCTGCGAGTTACCTTATGCTCTGATACCAGTTGTTAGAAAAATAGGACCGCGAAGCAATAAAATAAAACAAATGCAGAAACAAAACACAGAAGACACACAATACAAGAGAGACACAGATTTACGTGGTTCACCAAGTGTGGGCTACGTCCACCAGAGAAATTGCCAGGTCCTTCCTTTATTATTATCCAACAAATGAAGGGATAGAACCTACAACAAAACCCATTGTAACTTCCTCTTCTTTTTCTCACAGTCTCCTCTCTCAAAATACAATATTCACCATCATCCATAGCTGCAATACATTTCCCTCATAAAAGAGGGTTGCCTTCTAGGGCAAAAAACCCTAACATAATTTCTACCGTTAGATCTGTGACCTTATAATGAACGGTCCAGATTTACAATGAAATTACAATATACTTTTACAAGGCAATTTTTGCTTCGGGGGCTTCACCCCCGAACCCTTGTTGGGGGCCCTCTTGCCCCTAGACCCCCCAGCCGGGGGGATAGCCCCCTTGGACCCCGCAGAGCGGGTACCCCCCCTCTGCACTCCTCTGCGTGGAAGAGTGTACATACTTCTGGGGTGTAAATACTTCATGGGGTATAAACACGGCTGAAATCAAGGACCTCTGAATCAAGAAGATAATCAGGCTCCACAACCAAAATATATTCCAACCCAATGTCACACAAGAATTCCAACCCGAAACATATATACATAGGCACCCCGACCAAGACATATATACATAGGCACTATGGACCCCAAACCATACATAATGATTTCACCGTTTATAATTCTTGCACAATTCCAACCAACAATCTCTCATTCCCCTTGGTCTGCACAAACCAAGGAAGTTGTAACTCCCCTTTCCTAAACACTTGATTATATGTAATTAATCATAAGTTAATGATTTCCATGACATGACACGCGGGCAATGTAAATGTATTATTATTAATATTGCCAACAATTGTGCTAAGATTTTATTGTTGTTATTAGGTTATTTCCAAATTTGATGAGCATTCAATGCATTTCCAAAACAACAATACAAAGAGGATCATTGAAAGAAACACAATCACAAGGTACACAACATTTTATACTGGGAAACCCTCACGAGGAATAAAACCTAGCAAAACTTCCTCAATAATAGATTGCCAGTACAATGCCAAGACTAAGACCAAAACACCAAAGACATACAAAGACCAAGCATGCGCCTCTCTTCTCCTTCGTTAAACTTCTTCCTGTGACTGCATCTGTCTTCAATATATGTGCACTAGATGAGTGAGTGAGTGTGTCCAAATGAGACACCATCCTCACATATAAATACAAGTTGTGAGATGGCGCTAGGGTTGTGTCTCTTCACTTGGTGGAGTCGACTTCTCCTAGAAGTTGCTAAAACCACTTTACAAATACTAGAGGATGACTTTACAAATACCACCATACAAATACATGTTGACAAATCCACAAAAGGGGATTTGAACTTATACAAGACCTGACTTGATCAATCCATAAAAGTGGATTTGATCTATACAATAATAACTCAAATATAATTAGAATATTCTTTCAAGTTACAATATTTCAACACTCCCCCTTAACGAGAAGAGTATTCTATCGACATGACTTAATACAACATCATCAAGAGGAGAAGGAGGCTGCATCATCATCAACATTTGGAACACTGAAGGACACATCTATAAATCATCGAAAGTTTTTCTCATCATCAACATCAGTAGAAACTGAGCATCATCATTATCTGCAATGGTGAGCTGGAGTAACATCATCATCATCAATAACATGAAACTGGAACATCATCATCAACAAAATGAAGCTGGAACATCATCATCAACATGTGGAAATAGAATAAGACAGGTTCTTCAACAACAACATCAGTGGTACTTTGACAGACCATCCTTACCGGACCTTCGGGTTTTGCCTAGGAATCATAAGATTCCCTAGGATATAAAATCCTAACTAAGCTACCATTACTGACCACAACTGGCATATACATGCACAAGTACTCCGACAGACCGTCCTTACCAGACCTTCAGGATCTACCTAGGGATGATCAGTCCCCTAGGATATAAAATCCTAATGGAGCTACCTGTTGTTGGCCAGGATACCATAGTATCATCAACATCACTCCCCCTTTCGAGGGAGGTGCTTTTGAAAAATACCAAGCTTGTCTTGAAAGTACTCAAACTTCACACGAGACAAATGCTTAGTCAACACATCTACAACCTGCTCATCTATGCCAATATATTGGAGCTTTATAAATCCCCTCTACACCATATCACGAATGTAGTGGTGCCAGATCTCTATGTGCTTCGACTTATCATGGAACACTGGGTTCTCCATCATCTTTATACAACTCTGGTTATCACATAGTATCACAGTGGATTCCATCTCCAGATCGAACAAACTTGTCAACAACTTCCAAATCCATATGGCTTCACAACTGGCGGAACATACTGTAATGTACTCCACTTTTGTCGTGCTGAGAGAAATACTAGATTGCTTCTTGCTTTGCCATGAAGTTATGTCTAACCCCAAACTAAAACAACATCCTGAAGTGATCTTTTTTTCTAAAGCACTTCCAACCCAATATGAATCAGTATAACCATATAGACCATGATCTCTAGTATCACATAGACCATAATCCAACGTACCCTTAAGGTATCTCATCACATGCTTTACATCTACAAGGTGAACACGTCTGGGATCCACCAGAAACCGACTCAAGGTGTTCACAACAAAGCATATATATGGCCTGGTATACATCAGATACATCAACAAACCAATAATATGTCTGTATAGAGTAGCATCAACCAACTCTGACGAAGTATCAACCAGGAGCTTCAAATTCGTTTCCATGGGTGTGGTCATGGATTTACATTCCAACATGTCAAATCTCTTCAGTATTTCAACTGCATACTTCCCTTGGTTAAATAAGATCTTCTCTGGGCTCTGCCAAACTTCAAGATCTAATAAATAATGCATCGGGCCTAGGTCTTTCATCTCAAACTCTACAATGAGATTCTTCTTGCAATCTCTGATGAGATTTTCTTCTCCTGTCAAGAATAAATCATCCACATATAATAGCAATATAATTGGCTCATCATTCATAACCTTGAAGTAAAGGTTAGGATCAACTTTACTCTTGGTAAAGCCCAAGCTTGTCAGGAAAATATCAATTTAGCCATACCAAGCTCCAGGAGCTTGCTTCAACCCGTATAGAGATTTCTTCAACCTACAAACACGAGTCTTTCTATATTCAACTTCAAACCCTTGTGGTTGTTCTATATACACTTCTTCTTCAATAACACCATTTAAGAAAGTTGTTTTCACATCCATCTGGTGCAAATTCGACTTCATTTTGGCTGCAAGAGCTATGATGGTTCTGATAGAATTGTATATGGCTACATGAGCAAATGTTTATTCATATTTAACACCTTCCTTTTGAGAAAATCCATGAGCCACAAATATTTCCTTATGTTTTTCAATACTTCCGTCTGTTGCATGTTTTTTTTTGTATATCCACTTGGAAGATACCACATCTTTGTTCTTTAGTTTGGGAACTACTTCCCACACATCATTCTTCATAATAGACTGGTATTCTTCTGTCATGGCGTCCATCCATTATTTCTTCTGAATGGATTCTTCAAATCAAGTAGGTTCCTTCTCTATGAGATCACACATCAAGGCCATATAACTCGAGAATGGCTCAAGCTTCTTGCTTTGTCTCATGGTTCTTTCTGGGGCACCATACTTTTCTGCCTCCTGAATGAGCTCTCTATCCCAAGCTATCTTTCTCTTGTGATAGATATTCATACGAGGAGGTTCTTGAGATTCTATCGTATCATGATATTCTGGAATCTCATCATTAGGGGTAACTACAACTTCCTTTACGGGTTCTGCAACTTTGGGAGCTACCGATTTTTCTTCATATACTTCTTCAAGCTGGCATTTTCTTGATCTCTTGAGTGATACATCTTCATCAAAGGTTACATATATGCTTATCTCAATATGATGGTATCCTGGTATGTATATTATGAAGGGCTCAAAGACCTCACAGTACCCAACAAATATCCCCTTCTTTCCTGAAGGATCCAACTTAGTTCTGTTTTCTTTCTGAATGTGTACAAATACAGGACAACCAAATATTTTGAGATGGCTTACTTCTGTCTTCTTTCCGGTGAACATTTCTTCGGGGGTTTTGAATCTAAGTGTACTATGGGATAATCTGTTCTGGACATATACTGTTGTTCTTGCTGCTTCAACCCACAAGTGCATTGGAAGATATTGATCACAAATCATAGTCTTTACTGCTTCCATATTCGTTCTATTATTTCTTTCTGCTACACCATTTTTTTGAGGATTATAGGGAGTGGTGAGATCCCTCTTAATCCTGACATCTCTGCAAAATTTTCCAAATTCTTTTGAAGTGTACTCTCCTCCATTGTCTGACCCGAGTGTCTTGATTTTTCTGTCGGAGAGGTTTTCTACAAAGGCTTTGAATTCCCTGAACTTTCCAAGTACTTCATCTTTTGACTTCAAGAAATAAACCCAAGTTTTATGAGAGCAATCATCAATAAATGAAACATAGTATACATACCCACTTTGAGAGGTTGATGGCATTGGACTACATACATCTGAGTGGACAAGTTCCAAAATTCCTTCTATTTTACTGTCGCTCTTTGGAAAAGGATTCTTTGTGTTCTTTCCTTGTGCACATCCCTTGCATACACCTTCATGATAAACCTTTAGTTCTGGTAAACCTGTAACTACCTTGCTCACATATGGTAAGGATTTGTAGTTGATGTGAGCTAGCCTTCTATGCCAAAGTTCATAAGGACTTTCAGAAGAGTGAGTAAAGGTTGCATCTAAGTGACCCTTTAATTTGTACAAACCACCTTCTTCTATTGCAATAACAACTACATCTTCTATAGTTTTTCCTTTAGACCACATAAGAACTTCACCACCTATGAATGCAACCTTGAAACCTTTCTTATCTAGAGCAAAAATAGAAAGTAAGTTCTTTTTCAAACCTGGTACATAGAGTAGATCCTTCATTCTCATCGAAGTTCTTGAATCAAGTTTGTAGGTGGCTTCTCCCATTCCTTTGACTGAGTACTAATAATCATCTCCAAGTGAAACTTTCTAGGGGGAGTCCTTCTCTATAAGGCTAGAGAGAGTGTTCTTTTGACCTGTCATGTGCTTAGAGGCACCACTATCTATGATCCAAGTATCCTCTCCAGGTGTCACAGATCCCAAGAGTGCGGAAACCAAAACATATTCTTCAATCTCTTCTTTAGCTAACTTCTTGGGTGGCTCATCATCTTCAGTTGCATGGGCATGACGTCTTTTGTTATTTCTCCTCTTGTATTCTTCCCTTATGGAAGGACAATTCTTAGCAATGTGTCCCATCTTATCACAATGATAACACTGGTAGGAGGAGAAATATTTTACCTTTCTTTGACCCTTATGATATTTCTGGAATCTCTTTGGAGAGTGAGATGCTTTATGAGAGTGAGTCTCCTTTTGAAAATGATACTTTCCCTTTCCACCCTTAGCATGAGCAGCGAGGGATTGATCTTCATCTATTATTAGAATGGATTCTCGGTTAGCCACTCTTGCTTCTTCTTAAACACATTCTTTCCATAAGCTATTAAATTGGAGTTTCTCTTTTCTTGCACAAATAGTTTGGATGAAGGCATCCCAAGGTTTTGTGAGACCATTAAGAGTTGTCATCACGAGTTCATGTTCATCTATCTTGTCTCCAATTGCCTCTAATTGTTCCATGAATTGAGAAACCCTAGAGAAATAGTCTTGAATTGTTTCTCATTTTTTCATTCTTGTATTCTTGAGTTGGGTTCTCAAGTTTATCTCCGGGTTGATGTTCCTTCCTTCATACATTCTGGTTAGGGCATAAAAGATATGTTTTGGAGTATTCTTAGAAGACACTTGAGGGATCAAGTGGTCTTTAATAGATTCTGCAATTATCCTTTTATCCTTAATCATATCCTTCTTGTACTTCTCTTTGGTTGCATTTTTTTTGGGCTATGGTACATTTTCTTTTATGAATTTTGCAAGGTCATTCTCTTCAAGAATGAGTCCAATTTTGTACTTCTAGGCACAAAAATTTTCCACACCTTCTAACTTGTCAACAAGCTTGGTGCTTGCAAACATCTTGACCTAGAGCTAAGAAAATGACCAAAAAATGAAAGTGCTCAGAAAATTAAACTGAACTTACCAGGAGATGTGCTGGGCCGAGGTGAGTTTGCTGGAGCTGACTGTTTTTGAAAAATCCAAGTTTTACCCCCTGAAACTGGACTTGCGCACTTCTGGTACTGGTTTTGGTTTCATGGTACCAGTCAAAACTAAGGTTTCACTTTCTGGAGAATCCAAACACTAAAAGTTCGCTCAAGCTGTCAAAAGATGCACTAGGGCAAGGTGAAATTCCCAAGGTGGTCTTTGGTTAAAAAATCCTAATCAATAAAAAGTCCTAATTTTCTTGTACGGTAACAAAAACGTCTAGATATACCATGCTAATGTTTTACGGTTGTTATTAAGTTATTTCCAAATTTCTTGAGCATTCAATGCATTTCCAAAACAACAGTACAAAGAGGATCACTGAAAGAAAGAAAATCACAAGGTACACAAGATTTTGTCCTGGGAAACACTCATGGGGAAGAAAACCCAACAAAATTTCTTCAACAATAGATTGCCAGTACAATGGCGAGACTAAGACCAAAACACCAAAGACAAATCAATACCAAGCATGTGCCTCTCTTCTCCTTCGTTAAACTCCTTCCTACAACTGCAACTGTCTTCAAGATATGCACACTAGATGAGTGAGTGAGTGTGTCCAAATGAGACACCATCCTCACATATAAATACAAGTTGTGAGATGGCGCTAGGGTTGTGTCTCTTCACTTGGTGGAGCCAACTTCTCCTAGAAGTGCCTAAAACCACTTTACAAATACTAGGGGCCAAATTTACAAATACCACCATACAAATACATGGTGACCAATACAAAAAATGGGATTTGATCTTATACAAGACCCGACTTGATCAATCCGCAAAAGGGGATTTGATCTATACATAATAACTCAAATCTAATTAGAATATTCTTCGAAGTTACAATATTTCAACAAGCTGATTATGGGGGTTAAGCCTTGAAGTACTGGCCATGATACCACTGGAGGAAAGGGTGAGGAAACTTAGAGAAGGGGTTCATCATGCTAATGTGACCCAATTTTCCCCTTGCTAAAATATTTGATTTAATAACAATAAGTTGTTTCCCTTAGCCCTGATTTCAAGGAAAATTAGTTAATGAGGGAGGTTGGTAGTTGAAAAACCAACCACCTCAATGAATGGAAGCATAGAGGGTTTCTTGAGGTGACAAAAAATTGTCAGCTAGAGGATAAAAAAAAAGATTACCCCGGGTTCCCCATGATTGGCCCATGAGTTACCTTCCAACAGAGGAAATAGAGGACAATTGAGAACCTTCCCAAGGTGTGTGTGCAAGAGAAGCACACAAGGGCAAAGAGTAGGAGATCTGAGTTCTGGGATAGAGAGAAGACCATACCCATGGGGGTGTGAAGAGGAGTGATCGGGGTGGAACAAAGAAGACCCCATGAGTTCCTGAGTGGAACACAAGAGGGCTGCAAGATTGATGTTGGATGGAGAGAAATTCAACTGGGAAGACATCTGATAAACCCCGAGGAGGTCCTGAGATCAGTAAGAAGAAGGGGGACTTTTGTTGTTGCCAAAGAAGTGGAGGAGAGTAACCTCCCTGATCTAATTATTGACTTGATGAGTCAACAATGAGAGAGTTCCCTGGTGGTATCATGGCTTGGGACGGGGGTGGACAGAGTGCTAACAATGAATGCATCTGAGCCTACGATTGGGTGGAGAGGCGAACACCCACAATCAATTGGCTGGTTAGAATCTTGTAACATATAAGTATTCCTTATCCCCTATGTAATTGAGTTAAAATAAATAGCTGGGTACCTGCAACTGTACTGTAAATGTGCATGCCTGGTAAATGTGCTTAATAATGTCTTATTGGAAAATCCACGTAGTTGAATGACTGTTATATGTAAACGTGTTGTATATGTGCATGCCTAATTGATAGTAATGATGCTTGATGTATTGGCCAACCTTTACATTCTTATGTCTGTTGAATGGAAAATTGTGGTGGTGTTGTGTATGAGAGGCCAGGGAAGGTCGATAATCCTTGTGTTTTTCCAATCTATCAAATGAGGGACAAGCAACGCGCTTAATGCCTGCTAGGAAAAGGCTCAATAGAGGGCAAGTATACCATGATAGAAAGTCCAACGATAAAGTGTTGTGGAGGGTTACATGATTTCTAAGTCCAAAATACCCTCATGGTTCCTTTGATTCATTGAATACATATACGAGTTACAATAGTCGTTGATCCCATAATGGGAGGCAATCTCAACCATCCTAGGAAGAACTTTTCCCGATGAAACTTCTGTGTAAATCGATGATTTACCGTATCTATTGGATCTGAAGGTGGAGATAACCTCCATCATTGATCTCTATCACGCGGATCTCATCAGATCTTGGATATCGATGCTTTTTCCTATAGGTTTACATTTGGAAGTTCTGCTAGCCAATATCCGAGGACCAGGGTTCCATCCCTTGGTTCCATGCCTTGTTGCCTAGGCCCGAGGGAGAGGGAGAGAGAATGATGTAGTGTACCAAATTGGCTGCCACAGTGTCACATTGGCTACCATAGTGTCACGATTCAAAACATCCGATTATAAATGAGTAGAGCGTGGGCCTTGACAAACTTAAGTTCTCTACATCGATGTTTTGAATTGTCGACCATTAGATCTACCGACCAAGAGATTTTAGCCGTTGAAATTACTTAGTAAATCCCAAGAGTCGTAATCCTGGGGATTAATGTAAGTAATTACCTCGTAATCCTAGGGTTTTACATAATTAATTATCTCATAACCCCCATACGGTGGGCCCTGGGAAGTTTTTAGTTTACATGGGATCGGTAAGGCGCCGAGGTCACGACGCCCGCTATTACCTGGTGGCAATGCGTGTCACCCTTAGACTTCACATGAAGGACTGATCTCCGCCATAGATCTCAGAGGAGAAAAGTCAATCAGACCCCAGACCACAAGAGTTTTAGTGTACATAAGAATGGTAAGAGCTGAGGTCCGAGATCCGCTATAGCAAGGATCATCGATCTAGCAATAAACGAGTTAATCTCAACTGTCCAATCCATTAAATTATTTTCCATGTTGGGATGGTGAACAAAACCATTGTAGTCGTCAGATCTACTGGTGCAAGATCTCAGTCGTAGATCTTGGGGGATCATAATCCCGAGACTAACCGGATAATCACCATGTAATCCTCAGGATTAGGCTAATTAATCACTTCATAATCCCCGGGCATCAGGGATTCTCGAAGCCAATTCCACACAGGAAAAGCCCTGAAGTACGATGCCCGATGCTACATGTCATTCGATGATTGACCAACATGTCATGACATGGGAGGGCCACGTGTCGCTCCTCAGTGGTGCCACGTGTCATATCAATCTGACATGTTTAGACAGAGGTCTAGATAAAAAAAATTCCACGTGTCACATAGTATGACCACCACATCATATTGTGACATGACATGTCATATAGTGGTCATGCCACGTAGAGTATACATGTCGATTGTGGACCATGTTGGTTGCAGAGGCTTGGGCTTGGCATCACAGGCCTTGACCGTTGGATTTGAACCACGAGAGATATCAACTATTGATTTAATAAGGGGGCACTAGCACCTTGGAGGCCCGAGGTCCCGATGGGCGATGTAATATCGACCGTGGATTCCAGATCGCGGATCGAGTTGGGACCATTGATTTTCCCCCACAGTTATAATTAATCCTTGTCATGGGCCACCGTGAAACCTAAACTACATGGAACCCATTCTCCATGGGTCACCTTTTGTATGGGATGATTACGTCAACCTGAAGTATTGCAACATCGGACCCACGTGCATATTTCATCCTCCCAACTTACCAAGACTCGCTGCGGTCCGAGATCTGCTGCGACAGTGGCTATCAATCTGTTGATCGATGATCTAATTCGAACCGTCCATTCTTATAAGACATAAACATAGACTATGGTCCATGTGTCACATGAGGAAAGTACCACGTGTTCTGCTACAAGGCAGTTCATGGCAGTGCCACGTGTACGGGATGGCAGCTGGTCTCAGATCGAGCATTTTTTGGATTATGTAGATAATAAACGATGTTGAGGCTGGAGACCCTGACTTCCCGATAGACATGATTCAACACTTGGAGAAATCAGATCTTGGGTGACTATGCAGTCAACACCATGACCTAGTAGTGCCATGTATGATAACTTAGGTGATGTGGAGCCATGTGGCAAGTAAGAAACTGTTGGTCAATGAAGGCCCTAAATTCTTTAAAGGGGCATAAATTTTGATCCTGAACTCATATTTGGACAAACTTACAGTTGTTTGAAAGCTATCAATGAGTAGAAGACGATGGTGTCCTCAAAAAGAGGTTTAGAGATGGCTGAATGAAAGAAAATTTTTAATACCCCATCCCTTAAAAATCTACTTAGGGGGTTGGGTGTGTTACATAAGTTTACCCACTTTTCTGCTCTACAGTCCCTTAGGATATACCACTTCCCTCTAGGGATCCAACATAGATCGCCTAGAAGTCTTAGAGTTGTGGATCCAAGAACTTTGGCTTCCATACTTTCACAATTTGACAAGTCGTGTCGGCAACAATTCCAACCAACAATCTCTCATTCCCCTCATCCTGCACAACCCAAGGAATGGGATTTCATTCTTTGTACTACTATCCCTCGAACAATTCTCATCCCCTCCAGGGCTCAAGAACAGACTAGCCAGGAAATCTCAGAGTTGCAACTCTAAGAACTCCCGCTAACACATCAAAGTCTCCAAACTTCAAAATAATTACAAGTATGTCTCCTACATCACATTTGCCAACTCGCACTTTGTTTCTTTCGGGATGTAATAAGTCCCTTGGAATTTTAGTCATTCCATGTGTTTTCTTTTGATCTTTGTTTCCTCTAGTGCCCTTCTTTCTTGGTGATAAATACACACACACACACACACATAACCATTATCATATATCCATTATCTTACTCGGAGTAGTTCTCAACTATGTGATACAACTTTTATTCAAAAACAAGTTTGTAATCATAAACCAATACTTATCTGTATGGATATTCATGTGCTTCACAAAGATACCATGGGAAATAATTCAGCCTCTAATGCACCCTCATGATTACAGACACCATGCCATATGCATTGTTAAGTTGCCTCTTCTTTCTATATGCACCCCCCAGGCTCAGGAATCCCCTTCATTTCTACACAGTCCCTTGGACCATCCATCTTGCTAAGGCTTTCACATGCAAGGAGAGCGGTAACTTACTACTAGACCTCCACTAGCAGTCTATAACCCGTGGTAATAATAACATTCTAGTGTAATAACAATGGCCTTCTTCCCAATCTTTCCAACTTCAACAATCATTATCTCACCAATATCACACACATATAGTCATCATGAGATATCATCATAGCAAATTCACTTATTAATTTCCAAATCTATTTTGTATAGGAAACCAAATTTCCGCAAGTATGATATTCCCTCTCATATTGTTTATCTCTTGCAACAACAAGTGTCGGTCTTCCATATGTGTTTATACCATTTCCATATCCAAGACCATTCTACTTGTAATCTTTCTCAACTTTCAATCAACCAACAAATTGTCAGTATTCATGCACATTATCCTTTTACTAACACATTTGGAATGACCCATGAAGTGATCTTAGAATTATATTATACTAGCAATTCAATCACCTATGATTGTTAATTATATTAAATAGAATGAAACTATCCTTCATTACCCATGCATTATAAGCTCATTTAGCATTGAATAATTCCATTAAACATTCTACCAAAAACCAATGTGCCAATATTCATGGTCACATATTCACAATGAATCCTTGCATTGACTCCAAAATACCACATATCTGTATCATGCAATCTTCCAAGGTGAGTTGGAAGGTCTAGCCAACACCATGACACATCATCAACACTCTTCCTTATTACTTTCTCGATCATTTGGATACCTTCCTCTTCAACCCATACACAACACTAGGAATATAATCCTTTAGCATTCTTAAGTGTTGTAAAAGAGGTTGCAGTCCAAACATTAATTATAAGTAGGAAGACCATTGAACACTTTTAAAGCATTAGATCCCTTCCATATCCAACCACATCATGGTCTCACACATGGCTAGCTCTGTTGGCATCCATTTTTATAACAGGAGTATGTCTCTCGACCTGACTTAGGTATGAACCCATAGCCAATATAACATGACATGTATTTAACTCTTATATAATTGCATTAAACAACCTATGTATACTCAAGGCCCCCTGCCTTTACACATCAATTCAAATATTTAATTTTGATCGAGGGAAGTCTTACCTCAATTCCCTTCAACATTGTATGCATAATAAGCAACCAAATTCATACATGCATGGTTATTATCAAATTTGATGCTACTTAATTAGTTGATATTTTGTAGAGGCTCATTGGCTCCTTTCTCCAACCTTTGATTATCATTTTCCCATATTCATATGGATGGATATTAGATGCAATGGTAGCATCATTAACATCTTCAATCATGCTATAAATATTTTTATTTTTATTGGATACATAATCCATCATTAGTCACATTCAATTATTGTAACATCATTATTTCATATAGAACAACAAACTATTGTTAGCCTACAAGCATTCCATATGCATGCCCAAGGATTCTCTCTCTCTCTCTCTCTCTCTCTCTCTCTCTCTCTCTCTCTCTCTATATATATATATATATATATATCTGTGCCAAGAATTCATTCTCAACATGCCTATTGGTGCACATGCATTCTATCTTTCCTATATGCATTCTGCAACACTTCCAATGCTCTTCAATGCATATTTATTCTAGTTTTTTTGCTACAGGTTGTTGTCCTTAAATCTCTCTAGATCCTTGGTGCCATGTGTGCTCTCACTGTGCTCATCTGTGCACTATCGTTCCCTAAGTTGAACATTTTCTAGCCAAGTCCCACTTAACCATCTTACAATTCAAACCAATATTTGCAGCTGACTCCACTTAGGCAATCATGTCACAACTTTAGCTTGTTGAAACCATCCAACACATTGGAATTATGTAGTTTATATCATCCCATATTCTTAATGCTGCGGTATTCTCCAAATAATGTAAACATTCTCATTATGACATCCCTTGCCATTACCTCTAGTTATCTATGGGATTTACTCAAAATGTTTTAGTGCTTCTCTTTACTTCATTGAGTGATTCCCCGTGAAGCCCTGCTTTGTCCACTCAAGACCAAACTACTTGCAATGGAATGTTGCATTTCCCCATTGGAACTTTTAAAGTGAATGAGCCTTCATTATCCCATCCACTGAATTCTGTGCACTTATATCCTACTTCCACTATGCACTCTTATAACAAAAGTGGATTTCTTGCTTTGAACACTCTTAGACATAAGTAGCTAGTTCATAGCTACTAATTCTTTTAAGTTCTTCACATGTTGCCCCCCATAGATTATTTTCCCATCCCCAAGACTCATACATCACCTCAGTAGGTCATTGTTCCTTTTGCAACATGCACTGCTACCATCAATACACTTCTATACTCATGGACAAAGGGTCTCTCTTATCTTCCTAAGCGTATTAGTTCCATTCTTCATTGGTTGGATTGTTCCATTCTTGTTCTTGTCATGATTGTTTGGATGCACCTGTTAATTAGATACTATGGTCCTAACCTTCATAGTTTTCTTCTTCAAGATTTCACCTTAAAGTTATATCATGCAATATACCCACACAATATTCATTCATGGCATCTGATCATCTTGTCAATAGGCCTTTGACGTAACACTCTATCCCTGAGTGTCTCCCTATTCATAAATAATACCCTATTATTAAAAACTGAACCCCTTTTTATTAGTAGGTTCTTGCACTTCTAGATATGCATCCATGTCACTATACATAGACCATCACAAGCATATATAGTCTCCCTTACCCAACACTCACATTTGGCATGTATCTCTATCATCTGGATTTTATTTATTTATTATTGTTTTTTTTCGAAATTGACGTTGTTTTGGAAATATTCATATTAATTAATAACATGATTCACATGGTTCAACTGCCCTTTTTCTTATAGCTTTACGAAACAACTAGATGCTTCCATGGAGAAATTAAACCTTTTTTCCTATTGTCTTATTGATTACCTTTCCAACAATGATACTCATGCTTCAATCTGAGTTCCGAGCCAAAAGTTATGGCTTCCTAGATTTGTCATTTCTACTCAATTGTGCTCTTTTCTCCTAGTTCAATTTGGCTTAGAGGCAAACTTCTGCATGTAGAAGAAAATACAGGGAGAACCAGGAAAACATTTGTATCAGGTGTTGATAGTATTCTTTATAGTGAGTACACAACAATTTCAATATTGGTAATTTGATGTTCCCTTCAAATTCATCCGGCCTCATTTAGATTTGTTGACTTTGTCCTTTTTATTGTTATCTCCCAAACTGAGCAGATCTAGAAAAAATTCTTCGAGGAAAATTTTTCTAGACTGATGAGGAGATAAAATGTCGAGTAAATAATTTTTTCTCGATTTGTGATCTAGGGACCCTTTTCCTCCTTTGAAGATCTCGTAAATCCCCAAAAAGTGGCCTGAAATAGTGGATTTTGGCTTGTTTTTGCACCCCGGTTCAAACCCCTTGGAATTTGGCCAAAATCCAAACTAGGAATATCTGTACTTGATTTTTGAACTCCCTATAAAAATTTCATCTTCATCTAGTTCCCTTTCATTGAGCACTACCTTGTTCTTCAAAAACCAATAATTTGCACTTTCTGGAAAATTTAAGCAGAATTAGCAGGTGGCCTTAACATACATTTTTGTAGTCATAGTCATAATGGACATACCGTTTAAATTTCATCTGATTCTGAGTTAACCTACTCCTGCTATGGCCAAAACATGTTTTTGGATCTAGACATTTTTTGTTTTTGTTTTTTTAATCTATCCTCATTTTTTTCTCTTTTGTTTCCTTCTCTTCTTTTCTTCTCTTTCTCCTCTCCTCTCCTCTTCTCTTCTTTATTATTTTCTTCTCTCTTTGGCATATTGCACAATTTTTTTTTTCTTGCAATACAAATTTCATCGCATCCAACAAAACTTTACTCCTTGTGGCATGTTTATTGCACCTCGCAAAATTTTTGCTCTTGCGATGTGTCACACCCTTCTTTACTTTCTTGTGGCATGTCACATCTCCCAAAAGTTTCTCCTCATGCGATGGTTTCCTTTATCGCATGGGGATAACAGTTTTTTTTCCTTGCGATGATGCCGCCTTTTTCTCCTTATCGCGCCCCGATAACTTTTCTTATCTCACAAAACTTCACGAGAACATTCCCTTGCTTGCTATATATCACATTGCAAAAACTTTTCTCTTTGTGCAATATTTCTTCTAGAATTTCTCAAAGTCCTTTCTTCATCTTCCTTCTTCTTTTTCTTCTCCTTTCTTTCTCCTTTATGTATCACACTTATGAAAACTTTCTTCTTTGCGATGTATCACACTACAAAATTTTACAGTGCGATACGTCACACACTTCAAATTTTTCTTTGTATTGATAAAACCTCCTTTCTTTGTCACATCTTTAGAAACTTTCATCTTGTGTAGTGTATTGAACCAAAATTATTTTGGTGCGATATGTCACATTGCAACAAATTTTACTTCGCGCAATATTCAATTTTCCTTCAAAAAATTTCAAATTTTTTCCAAGTCACATCTTCTGTCTCAGTGTCATTATTGTGTCGCATGAAAAATATTTTTATGTAATACACACCAGATTGCACAAAAAGTATTTTTATGTGAAACACTGAAATTTCTCCAAAATTCGTTTAAGTGTCGTACCTCTGGAAGTGTTCCCTTTTGCGAAAGATTATTTTGGTGTGATACATCGCATCACAACCAACTTTTTCTTCACGTGAAACATAAAACTCTTTAACTTTTCTAGAATTTTTCTAAGTCCTTAACCCAATTTCCTCCCAGTCAATAACATTGTATCGTATGAACATTTTTTCATGTGATAAACATTATATCGCAACAAAATCAACTTTGTGCGATACAAAAAATCCTTCAACTTTTCCAAGAAATCTTTGAAGTAAAAAAATATTTTTCCTTCAAGAAAACATTGTATAGCATGAAGAATAATTTCATGTGATACACATTGTGTCACACAAAAACATTTTCATGCAATATGCATGAAATCTTCAACACATAGTCGATTTTCCAAAATTTAAGCTCGTGACTGTCGCAAAAACCTCTGACTCGGACCTTTGAGCCAAATTCAACCCCTCGGGTACCAAATCGACCCCCACACTAGATAACTCTGATACAAATAAAAATTTGGGGGTTTTACCCAACTTGTCACAAAGAAAACTCTACTCTATAGTAGACACATGCATGCCCGACGTTGCAACTTGTCATGTACCCAGATCCCTTATTGGGCTACACCACTACATAAATATGATATCAACTAATTAAAATGAATGCATGCAACATGATAGAAATGCTCATGCATCCAACAACAAATTAGAACCATGAATGCAAGATAAATAACATGCTCAACATCATTCAAATAAAAGCATTTACACAATATAATTAACATTCGAAATGTAATAAAACACTTATCTTTTATAGAGGAGATCCAATTGGCTGCATACAAAGTGCGTTCCTCCCAACCATGGGCTCCATTGTTCCATTTCTCTCAATAGCAAGCCACCCCTATGCTGGGGCTATGAATCCACACGGAGTTCTAGCTCCCATAGTTGGCTACTGTCATCACACAACCCAATACCGAGGTTTCTAACTCCAATATAAATTCCAATCAACCAACTCTCTTTCCCCTCAACTTGCACAACCCAAGTAATGCGCACCTCAACTTTCTCTTCCTCTCTCAGATAAGAATTTATTCTCTATCTATTTCTTCTACACTTTATGCTCTCTGTATTATTTCTATTCAATGCACTATGCCTCTTTTGTGCATTTCAGCTCTTGCACACAACATGCTTCTACCCGCATGAATAAATCTCAACAAAAGCAACCATCTCTTCTCTATTCTGCGCATATTTATCATCCCAAGTCCTTTGCAAGGGAATACACTCAACTCTTCATCCTCTCTGGCGATCATCATGAGTCTGTTCTTCATCAGTGGTCGTTATCCTAAGATTCTTTGACTTCTTTGGCAGTTACAGTCTTCGACGCATTTCCATCTGTCAATTGTCTAAATGATGAATCTTCACTTCACTGGAAATTACCTCGAGAGTCTTCAACTCCTCTGGCGATCACACTCAAGATTGTCGAATTCTTTGGCAGATACAATCACTTCGTTTCTAGCAGTTACACAGAGAGCCTCCGCGCACTCATGTCTTTGGCGCCTTTTCGCTTTCTGAAAAAACTACACAGTGGGCGCTAGCTTTTCTGGCTAAGCCCCTTCCTTTCACATGACCATCAGTGGTGACCATATTCCTAACCAACAGTCATTTCACAATTTCACATTTTGAGTGATCGACTGCGAGTCACCTCGATTTTTCCAATGCGCAAAACTCCGAGGTGGAGCCTAGCAACGCTATCTCCTTCCCTTCTCTTCTGCTGATGTGACCACTGGCTGTGACCAGAACCCTATTCGAAAAGGCATTTCGCGATTTCGGTGATCTTCATTGTAAAGCCTAGCGATGTTCTAGCTCCTCCCTTAACCTTCATCAATGTGATCACCAACTGTGACTAGGGTCCAAGCAAGAGGGGTGCTTCGTGATTTCCCATATCGCGAACTCCTACTATGAGTTGCCTCGAAACTCCCAAATGCTTCATATCAAATCAAGGGTCGAGATCTCTCCCTTTGATCGATGGTTATGATCAAATTGTGACTTCGCGTGTCGGGCACTTGAACATGAGTCAACCTTGACTCTCCCGACTTCCGATGTTCCAAAACCATGCTTGACAGATCAACGATCCACGATCATCTGTGATCCAACGACCGAGATCATTTCAGGATTTTGCATTTCGCGAAGTTGGAGGACTACTCACCTCCCTTCTTCCGACTTTCGATTTTCTGAAACCCGCTCCAGATCAATGGCCCACATCCCTCTGTGATCCAATGACTGTGATCAATTCGTGAACTCGGACTTCGCAATATCTGCAGATTGCTCAATGCAGTTCTTTCGATTCGCGATTTCGCGAATCTGCTTTATCGCCTGCCACGTGTCCTTCCTAGATGAACGACTAGGATTGCTTCAGCTCCCAACTCCTCAGGTATTTGCCTCCCGCCTTCCCGAAATTTGCGAGCGTCATATCAACGACTCACAAGTCCCCATGATCTAACGGTCTAGATCAACTCGTGAATTCACATTTCGTGGAGTTGGAGGATGGCTCTCGACCATTATCCTCTTTGCAATTATATTGGATCCGACGACTATTGGTCCTCGACGTTCAGATCCAACAGATCAGATCTTTACTTCTCCTTTGCACTTCCTCTGGTCATAACGGACATCGTGTATTCGGGATTGGTGATCCAACGTGCACTGTTGCTCCTCCTCCTGAGCTTGCGCATCCTCCCAACTTGGAAGGATTTCTAAGTGTCAAAGCTTCTGCGAGTCCTGATGACTTTGGGTCTCGTCTACATTTATAAGAATGCTATCTCTCCTGAGCTTTGGTAATGGAATTAACCTCGGCCCTGGCACACACTTGCGCTCTACGTGCAACTCTGCGCTATTCCTCCTGAGGTTTGATTGCACACTCTGCTAGTAATCATGCCATCGTTATTGTTGTTCTTGCCTGTATACATGCCATCATTGTTGTTGTTTTGGCCATCAATGACAGACAAATTCTGCCTGTAAATATGCCAACAATCTCCCCCTTTGGAACTGATGGCAACCCTGAAAGGCTGCACTATTCTGCTTAGGCCTCCAACCGTAGCATCACCTTTTCTCCCCCTTTGACATCAATGTCAAAGAAAACATGCTCCCCCTGAGCTGTTGCAATATTTTTCGGAGGTATCAGATATTCAACCAACACATACTCCCCCTGATAGGATGGACTCTCTTAGGTTGATAATGAGGTCATGCCCAACTTTTGGCGTAAATACTCAAACTGATCTTTTGCAAGCGGTTTAGTGAAGATATCCACAATCTGATCTTTGGATGGAATAAAATGCAAAGAAACAACAATGCTGGTCACCTGTTCCCTCAAGAAGTGATACTTGATGGGTATATGCTTGGTCTTGGAGTGAAATAGAAGATTATTTGACACACTGATTGCACTAGTATTATCACAATGAATTGGGATCGGTGTTGTATATTTTACCTCCAAGTCTGCAAGTGTTTGAGTCATCCATAATACTTGGGTACAACAAGTGGCAGCTGCAATGTACCCAACTTCTGTAGTCGATAAGGAAATGGAACCTTTCTTCTTGCTCAATCATGATACAAGGGAATCTCTTAAGAAGAATGCACCTCCACTCGTGCTTTTCCTTTCATCCACGCAGTTAGCCCAATTAGCATCTGAATAGACTGATAGTTGAAAATTCTGATTCCTAGGATACCATAGGCCATAGTCCATTGTTCCTTTCAAGTATCTGAATATTCTTTTGACAGCTAACAAATGACTCTATTTAGGTGCAGCCTGATACCTTCCTACCATTCCAAGATCATGCATTATGTCTGGACAGGATGTTGTGATGTACAATAGGTTGCCTATCATAGACCTATATGAACTCTGATCAACATCAGGTGAGTCATCATCCTTGCTTAACTTGCATCCAATGACCATAGGTGTGCTCATAGGTGTGGAATCTTCCATTTGAAACCTTTTCAACATTTATATTAGATATTTCTCCCGAGAAAGAAATAATCCGTCAGACCTCTGAGTAATTTGCAGACCAAGAAAACATGACAGTTCCCCTATCATAGACATTTCAAATTCAGACTGCATGGTAGAAGCAAACCATTGTACCGATGAAGCATTATTGATTCCAAAGATGATGTCATCTACATATACCAACACAATGAGCAAATCATTACCCTCTGTTTTGATATATGGATTATTTTCAACTATTCCTCTCTTGAACCCTTTGTCTTGAAGATACTTAACCAGTCTGTAATACCAGGCACAAGGAGCTTGTTTCAACCCATGTAAGGCATTCTTCAGCTTGCAGACAAAGTCAGGGTTGTCTAACAGTTGGAAACCCTCTGGTTGTTCCATATAAACTTCTTCTTTTAGATATCCATTTAGAAAAGCTAACTTGACATCCATTTGATAGACTTTAAACTGTTTATGACATGCATAGGCAAGAAACATTCTAATAGCTTCTAATCTTTCTACAGGTGAAAATGTTTCATTAAAATCCAGTCCTTCTATTTAAGCATATCCTTTGCAGACCAATCTAGCCTTATTTCTTATAATATTTCCTTTCTCATTCATCTTATTTTTGTAGATCCATTTTGATCCTATTACATTTTTATTTGCTGGCCTAGGAACAAGTTCCCAAGTGTCATTCTTTTCAATCTGGTCCAGTTCCTCATTCATTGATTTTAACCAATTTACGTCTTTAGTAGCTTCATTAAAGTTCTTTGGTTCCACCATGGATATGAGGGCCATATGTGATTGCTCGGTGTATTTGATTATCCTTCTTCTGGTTTGTACACCTTTGTCTTTCTCACCAATTATCTGACTTTCAGGATGATTCTTTTGAGTAGTTCTGGAGGAAGAATTTGATTTTGATTGTTTTCCTAACTCTTCTTGTCCAGGTGTCTCTTCTCCATCTGATTCTTGGACTTGTTCATCTTCAATTTCAGCTATGTCCTATGTAGTAGACTCAATATTGCTCACCTCTCTTACTGGGACTCCTTTATCAACCTTTAAATCAATGCAATCAATTAATTTATGCAATCTTCTATTGAAGCATATATATCCTTTACTATGGGTAGCATATCCTAAGAATATGCCTTCATCAGCCCTGTCATCATACTTGCCAAGGTTTTCATTGTTATTCTTTATGTAGCACTTACTCCCAAAGACTTTGAAGTGTTTGATTGAAGCAGGTCTTCCATACCACAATTGATAAGGTGTCTTGTTACTATGTGGTATGAGGCGGGCTTTGTTAAGAATATGGACTGCTGTGTGTATTGCTTCTACCCAGTAAGTTTGACCAATGTTCTTCTCATTCATCATTGATCTAGCCATTTGCTGCACTGTTCTGTTTTTCCTCTCAACTACTCCATTTTTTTGTGGAGTTCCTGGGATTGTGTATTCTCTCTTGATCCCATGTTTATCACATAATTTCTTGAAATCACTTGACATAATTTTTCCTCATCTGTCTGATTTTACTTCCTTTAACCTCTTGCCTGTTTGATTCTCAGTTAAAGCCTTAAATATCTTAAATTTCTCAAATGGTTCAACTTTTTCTTTGAGAAAAGCAACCCAAGTAAGTCTGGAGTAATCATCAATGATTAGCATAAAGTAGTTTTCCTTCCCTGTGCCTTCCTGTCTTGATGGTCCACATAAATCCATATGAACTAATTGGAGTGGTTTCTCTGTTGAAGTAGAGCTCTTGGATTTAACCTGTGTCCTGGCTAGCTTTCCTACTTGGCAGGGTTTACACACAGAGTCTCGTGGCTTTGATATTCTTGGAAGATCCTCTACTGCCTCAAGATTTTTGAGCTTGATTAAGTGGTCAAAGTTTAGATGTCCAAGTCTCCTATGCCATAACCAAATTTCATCATGTTTGCTTAGATGACATTCTTCTTTATCTTCTTTAAGCACATATACATTATTTTATGTCCTTATGCCTTTAGCCACCACTTGTCCTGAGTTTACAGACTTTATCTTACAATGTTTGGAAGTGAACACCACTTCACATCCTCTATCACACATTTGACTTACATTGAGAAAATTATGTTTAAACCCATCTACAAACAGAACATCCTGGGCTTTTCCTTTACCATTACTCAAAGTCACCATCCCTTTACCCTTGATTTTACCTGGGTCATCATTTCCAAAGGTTACATTTCCTATTTTGGTTTTACTTATAGACATAAAATTATCCTTGTCTCTAGTCATGTGCTTGGAACATCCACTATCTATATACCATGGGTCTTTTTGTTTTTGAGCTGAAAGTACTAGACCAAATTTTTCACTATCTTTCTTTTTCCATGTGCTGACATTTCTAGCTAAAGGACTTATCCTTGGATCTCCCTTGTACTTCTTCAGATGGCAGTTTGCAGCTTTGTGGCCGAAGTTATGACAGTTATAACATTCGAGCTCATTGTTCAGTAGGTCAAAGTGATTGGTGCTACATTGTCTATTCATTGGCTGCTTAGTTCTATGTTGTAAAGATTGATTATTTCTTGACCTCCTCAGTTGCATGTCTCTAGACTTAATTTGACAATTTGCAATCTTATGACCAAAATTAGAACAGTAAAAACAGTAACCATGGAATAAATTTTGATACCGGAAGGATGGCCTTTTTCTTGGCATTTGTTGCTCCATCTTCTGATCTCTTTGTTTTTAATCAGGGATCATCTTGTCTTTATTAGGTTTTGGTGACATAGTACTCTCACGGTCTGATTGTCTGCTGACTTGGAACTTGATCATCTTTACTGGCTCTTTACTTTCTGGCTGTTTGCTGCTTGAACCATTTACAATACCTAAACCAGTCTTCAACAAAGGAGATCTTTGTTTGCTTAGAATGTTGTTTAGTTCTGCGGTGGCTTTAATGCTTGGAAGATTTTGGAGATACAATGTTTTAAACTTCTCCATCTCTTTTCTGGTTTTTACTACCTCTTCTTCCAAGGCTTCACATCTTGCCTTCTTTTCTGATAACTGTTGTTTCAGAATGTCCTCTATTTTCTTTGCCTCTTCTAATTCCACTTTTAGTAGGGCAAAGTCTTCATTAGGTTCTTTATTGTCTTTCTCGAACTGTATTAGCAATTGTTTTTTATTTTTCTTCTTAGATATAAGTCTAGCAATTTCTTCTAGAGCAATGATCAATGCTCCTTCCAAGTCAAACACAACTTCTTCATCGTCAACATCACTTCATGTGATTTTATTATCATAATCCTCTTTGGCCATAAGCATAAAGTCATTAATCTTATCTTCGCAAGAAGAGTCACTATCTGTGTCTTCTGAAGAGTCATCATTGTTTACACATAAAAATTTCTTTTTACCAAATCTCTTGGGTTTGTACTTCTTTTCACCTTCAGAATTTAGATCTCGTTTCTTGTGTCGACACTTAGATGCAAAGTGACCTATCTTCCCACAGTTAAAACATTTGAAGGGAAATTTGCCTTGGTACTTGCCTGATCCTTTCTTTAGTCTTCTCACAATTTTTGCTTCAATTTCATCAGTCTGAGAATCCTCATTCTTATCTGCTTTAAATGCTGCTTCTATAGAGCTGGGTTTATCTTTAACTATCCTCATTTCATATGCAGTCAACGTTCCTAGAAATTGATCAAAAGCCAAAGATTTTAGATCATTAAGTTCTTCTATAGCAGAAACCTTTGGGTTGAACCTATCTGGTAGAGATCTCAAAATTTTCTGAGCTAAAGAGGCTTCCTCAAATTTTTCACCAAGTGCTTTCATTGCATTTACTAGTTCATCAACTCTCATAAAGTACTTCCCAACAGTTTCATCCTCTTTCATCTTTAGCTCTTCAAACTGTACTCTATAGGTTTGAAGCTTGTCATCCTTTACCTTCGCATTACCTTCATAACTGCTAATGAGTTTGTCCCACATTTCTTTGGCAGTTTCTAAGTGCATAACTTTTACAAATTCTGCTTCTGCAAGCCCACTCAGAATAACATTCATAGCCTTAGCGTTGAAGCTGAATTCTAGCTTGTCATCCTTATTAGCTAGTACAATCAACTTTACATAACCAGTCTCTACCACATCCCAAACATCTACACCTAAAGCCATTATGTAGGTTCTCATCCTAACTTTCGAGAAGGAAAAGTTTGTTCCATTGAAGAGGGGGGCCTTATTGGTTGAAGTTCCTTCATGGATAGTCTTGTTTAAGCTCTAGGATAAACCCTTAGATAAAAGGAACCAGATTTGATACCAATTGTTGGACAACTGAGGGGGGGGGGTGAATCAGTTGTTACTGTGCTTAAACAATTATCCCCGTTTTAAACTCTTTATAGAACACTCAATGACGATCACAATAATGCAGGGAAGTAAGCAATAGAATATTCAACATCAATCACACACATGAAGTATACAAAGACAGTTATTTCCTGAGGAAACCCATAAAGGGAAAAAACCTCTTCTTCGTGATATGATAAGTAATCCTTATTTTTTGTAGATTATCATTCTTATGAGCTCCAACTCCTCTTGAGGCTACAACCTCTGTTTTACAAGAAACAACTTGCTGAGAGAACCAACTCTCTGGTTTCTCTAGCACCCACTAGAAGGAAGCACCAATTGCCTGAGTGTTCCAACACCAACTGGATGGAAGCACCAACTTCCAGTCACACATGCACCAACCTATATAAAAAAGAACAATAGTTCTCCCTTGCACCACCCTAGTTTTTCTGGGTGCAACCAGATGGAAGCTACAACTCCCCGTGTTCAAGCACCCACTTGAAACTCTAAGGACAACTGTCCTCCCTAACACCTCCCTACCACCTTGAAATATAAAAACTTTGTTCCTAAAAATTATTACAGTGATACAATGTTTGTCAAAAGGCTTACCAGTCTCATCACTGTTCCTGAAATATGGCACTGCTCTGCTCTGCTTGCATCAGTGTCTTCCTGCTCGCATCTCCTTGAGATTTTTGTTCTTCTGCTCTGTTTTTGAATGCACACCTCAACTTTCTCTTCCTCTCTCAGATAATCATTTCTGCTCTATCTCTTTCTTCTACATTTTATGCTCTCTGTATTATTTCCATTCAATGTGCTACACCTCTTCTCTGTGTTTCAACTCTTGCACACAACATGCTTCTACCCACATTATTAACTCTCAACAGAAGCAACCATCTCTTCTATGTTCTGCCCATATTTATCATCCCAAGTCCTCTACCAAGGCATACACTCAACTCTTCATCCTCTCTGGCGATCATCCTGAGTCTGTTCTTCATCAATGGCCGTTATTCTGAGATTCTTCGGCTTCTTTGGCAGTTACATTCTTCGACGCATTTCCATCTGTCAATTGTCTAAATGATGAATCTCCACTTCACTGGCAGTTACCTTGAGACTCTTCAACTCCTCTGATGATCACACTCAAGCTTATCGAATTCTCTGGTAGATACAATCACTTCATTTCTGGCAGTTACACAAAGAACCTCCGCGCACTCATGCCTTTGGCACCTTTTCCCTTTCTAAGAAAACTACACAGTGGGCGCTAGCTTTTCTGGCTAAGCCCCTTCCTTTAACATGACCATTGGTGGTGATCGTACGCCTAACCAATAGTCGTTCCGTGATTTTGCATTTTAGGTGATCGACTGCGAGTCACCTTGATTTTCCCAACTCGTGAAACTCTGAGGTGGAGCCTAGCAATGCTAACTCCTTCCCTTCTCTTCCACTGATATGACCACTGGCTTTGACCACAACGCTATTCGAAAAGGCATTTCGTGATTTCGACGATCTCCATTGTAAAACCTAGCGATGTGCTAGCTCCTCCCTTAACCTTCATCAATGTGACCACTAGCTGTGACTAGGGTCCAAGCAAGAGGGGTGCTTCGTGATTTTGCATATCGTGAACTCCTGCTACGAGTTGCCTCAAAACTCCCAACTCGCGAAACTCTGAAATGCTTCATATCAGATCAACGGTCGAGATCTCTCCCTCTGATCGATGACTGTGATCAAATTGCGACTTCGCATGTCGGGAAATTGGACGTGAGTCAACCCTGAGTCTCTCGACTTCCGATATTCCAAAACCATGCTTGACAGATCAACGATCCACAATCATCTGTGATCCAACGACCCAGATCATTTCGGGATTTCGCATTTTGTGAAGTTGGAGGACTACTCACCTCCCTTCTTCCAAATTCTGATTTTTCGAAACCCTCTCCAGATCAATGGCCCACATCCCTCTGTGATCCAACCACTGTGATCAACTCGCAAACTCAAACTTTGCTATATTTGCAGACTGCTCATTGCAGGCCTTCCGATTCGTGATTTCATGAATCTGGTTTATCGACTGCCACGTGTCCTTCCTAGATGAATGGCTAGGATTGCTGCGGCTCCCAACTCCTCGATTATTTTCCTCTTGCCTCCCCGAAATTTGCGAGCGTCAGATCAATGACTCACAACTCCCCATGATCTAACGGTCTAGATCAACTCACGAATTCACATTTTGCTTAGTTGGAGGATGGCTCTCGACCATTATCCTCTTCGCACTTATAATGGATCTGATGACTGTTGGTCCTCGGTGCTAAGATCCAACAGATCAAATCTGTACTTCTCCTCTATTCTTCCTTTGGTCACTGGACTCTGATCTAACGAACATCGAGTATTCGGGATTGGTGATCCAACGACCACTGTCGCTCCTCCTCCCAACTTGGAAGAATTTCTAAGTGTCAAAGGTTCTGCGAGTCCTTATGACTTTGGGTCTCATCCGCATTTCTAAGAACGCTATCTCTCCTGAGCTTTGGTAATGGAATTAACCTCGACCTTGGTGCCCACTTGCGCTCTGCATGCAACTTTGCGCTATTCCTCCTGAGCTTTGATTGCACACTCTGCTAGTAATCATACCATCGTTACTGCTGTTCTTGCCTGTAGATATGCCATCATCGTTGTTGTTCTTTCCATCAATGACAAGCACACTATGCTTGTAAACATGCCAACAAAACCAGCTCAACAATCTATTCTCATACACAACATGGTTGATGGTATTTCCCAACACCAAGCTCTCCTCTTACTACCCAAAAACCTGTTGTAAAAACTCCACCCTCTTCCTACTTGAATTTCCCTTTTCTCCATCCATGCTTTGATTCTCACACATTTCCCAAGAAATATTGTACCCAACCCATTCCATCATAGATAGGTGAGATACCAACCCCTTACATGAGTGTACTTATCCCATACTTCAATATCTAGGTGAGATGACTTTCCCACCAACCTCTTACATGCATTTAATTATTGTTCTAAAATAAGTCAAAGGGGTAAATATTTAATAGAAACAATGATTTATAAAAGAATGGATTGGGTTATTAGGCATGTGGAACCCCTTGGACCCCCCTTTAGCCCCCTCTCTTGTGGAATCATACCCCCCCAACATTACCATCCCTCTCGTATCACAACCATTGATTTTTTGTTTTGTTTTTTTGTTTGCTAGTTTATCCGTGACCTACGGGACTAGCTCGTGGCTTGAGAAACCGCGACTTAGGGGCATCTAATCCGTCAAAATCACCCAAGGACCGCACCCGGCCTAAGCCACAACCATTAACATGGCTGGAGTTTTTGTCCCCGTAGGTTTCAAACCAATGACTTAACATCACAGAGTGCCTTAACAACACACTCCATCACCGACTGTTCTAGACCTCTGGGACAACGATCAATTTATTTTTATTAATAATTGAAATGTATAATATACATAACTCAACCCTTAACTATATTGATCAATATAGGCTCTTTGGCCTAAAACTTATTGGCTCACTCGTCTAAATCACATTTGCACAATTACATTACAATTTACGGGGATTAAAACTAGGGATGTTACATATGTAAGCACCTATCATATTCTTGCACACACCTACATGGTATACCTATCTTACTTATGCTACTTGTTAATAATTTCATAGTCTATTTTTTATTGTTATCCTTACACTAACTTGTGCTTTATTAGATGTTCTAATTGTTATTTTACTAACATCATAATTAAAACTTACTTACTATTAATCTCATAATTTAGCTATTATATTGCTTACACAATAGTTGGATTTGTTGCTAATTGTTTAATCTTTTCATTTATATTTCATAGCTTGATTGGTATCTTTCTCACATAGTAGTTAAGTTTGATGGTTCGCCGTCTCAACATTCTTTCTTGTCATGCATCTCTTACTTGCCGATCTTTCTTCTTTCTCTTTTTGTCTGTTGCTTGTATTATATCATAACAATCCACATGACACCCTTGTAGCTCCCCATTGCCCAAATCAATTTTGACCTTTTACAGAGCCAATTTGAGTCAAACCTTAGTAACCCTACCTCATTTCTTGGAAGAAAGTGTACCACATACTTCCTTGGAGTGCCTTTAATATGAAATTGCAACATGGCTAATAAATATTCCTTTTGGTCCTAAAAACCTTTAGTACCATTATACAAAACTCATGGAACTCAATCAATAGGTATGATACAATGGTTCTAAATGACTCAAATAACCTAATGTTCACCTACATTTCGAGGTCACTCCCTTGCACACACACACACACACCATTCAATTTCTCTTTATAATGACTCATGGAATATTCTATCTTCTACCTTTGGGAAAAACCTAATTTGCAGGTACACATTCAAATTAACAATATCCTTCCACCTCTATGAAGCCCTTGGGTTTCTTGCACCTCAACAAGGATCTCTTCTAGCTAGCTTGGCTCAATCTTTTAGGTTTAATTGATTCATCCCAAGGCATATTCATTGGTTTAATTCCACTCATACGTTGGATGTTTCAACCCTACAACCTTAAGGGAGGTTCCATAGAGCTAACACAAGGGAGGCATCATCCCTACTAAGGGCACTAGGGTCTCTCTACCCCACATGTTCAATGATTTATCTTCACAATACTATACCTAGCGTTTGTTTGTTTGATTGATTGTATATATATACACACTCATATACATATGTATTCTGATACGCATACATGTGTATATATACAATCAATCAATCAAACACTAGATATAGTATTGTAAAGATATATCAATGAACATGTGGGGTAGAGAGGCCCTAGTGCCCTTAGTAGGTATGATACCTCCCTTGTGCTAGCTCTAATAAAACCTCCCTTAAGGTTGCAGGGTTGAAACATCCAAGGTATGAGTGGAATTAAGCCAATGAATATGCCTTGGGATGAATCAATTAAACCTACAAGAATGAGCCAAGTTAGCTAGAAGAGATCCTTGTTGAGGTGCTAGAAATGATAGGTGTAAGAAATCCAAGGGCTTGAGAGAGGTGTTCCTAGTTCCCTTATAGATACATGCACATACGCACCTATGTGTGTGCGTGTGTGTCTAACATATAGGTATGTATGTGCATGTATCTATAAGGGCACTGGGACTACCTCTCTCAAGCCCTTGGGTTTCTTGCACCTATCATTTCTAGCACCTCAACAATGATCTATTCTAGCTAGATTGACTCATTCTTGTAGGTTTAATTGATTCATACCAAGGCATATTCATTGGATTAATTCCACTCATACCTTGGATGTTTCAACCCTGCAACCTTAAGGGAGGTTCCATTAGAGCTAACACAAGGGAGGTATCATCCCTACTAAGGGCACTAGGGCCTCTCTGCTCCACATGTTCACTGATATATCTTCACAATACTATATCTAGTGTTTGATTGATTGATTTTATATATATACACACTCGCATACATATGTATGCTCATACACATATGTGTGTGTGTAGACACACACCAACACATACACATATATAAGTAGGCATGTGCATGTATCTATAAGGGCTCTAAGGTCTCTCTATTCGGCATGTTCATTAATTTATCTTCACAATACTATATCTAGTGATTGATTGATTGATTATATGTGTGTAATGTACTAAGGAGTATAATATGGGGTACCTAGAAAGGTACCTCTTGTAACTATTTTTTTGATTTTTTTTCTTAATTTTCTTTAATTTCCCAATAAAATGTTCATGTCATGGAGAAATTAAGATTGCACTCCGAAGATGTATAGAGAGTTATTGAAACATAAAATTTATTTAAGATATTGGCTTGATTTAATTTAATTTTCTTCTTACTAACCAATGGCCAGGATCCCTTAGCAGGGTAAATCAATGGTCTATGTCAGCTCTCAGAGGCGAAATTAAATGACTAATAATTGGAGAAGTTGAATTTGAATGATCCAATGGCCTAGCAATAGTAGATCTCACGACTAAAAATAGTTTCAGGGTATGAAGTGTTAATAAATTAAACACCTTTGATCATCTGAAAAATCGAACAACCTAAGACAAAACGATATGACGATCCCTACTCATTTCGATTCTATATTTGCTTGAATTTTAATCATAACATGCGCTCCCAAAAGATCCGACGGCAAGCGTTGGATCAATCTGACGGACCACACTTAATACGGGTATGAAGTTACTCGAGTCTTAATGAATTTTCGCCACCCGAAATGATCTAATGACATACATCAGTTTGATCTGACGTTGGAAAATGAACTCCGAGATGCAAAATACTCACATTTTAGTGATGATATATCACCAAAGAAGAAAATCTAGCGTGATGAGTTGGATGGGTTAAAATATTGATTCCATGCATTGTTTCATTTTCATTTATTGCCATTAATATGATGAAATAGTTAAGGTTACGGTCAGTCTAACACATAGAATTTCCCATTTATGTAGAATTTTGGCTTCCTATGGAAAATTATAGGAGAATTTATCATTTGTATTGATACTTTCATGAGCTAGAGAAATTGAGGAGCTTATGGATAATCATAGATACAGTGGGATACACTGGTAGGTCCATTTATCTCCTCCAATACTTTGATAAATATGTGTCCTTTACTTATGAACATGGCTCCTTGTGGGAAAACCATTTTTTTGGAAACATTTTATAATAGTCCTAAAGAGTTAGAGTATCTAGTCGATTTATTTGGGGATACATTCAAATCTCGTTTGAACCATGCCATCTTGTTGAAGGTGAAAGAGTTGGTGAACCAACAAACTCAGGACCCAAATGACCCTACCCCTACTTTGTCAACCATTCTCATTCTTGTTGTTATATCTTGGACCTTTCATAAACATGACATGGTGAAAGAATTCGTTAAATTGTATAAACCTTCTACTCGCTCCATTATGTCAGTAGACAGTTCTAGGGTTATGTTAACTATCACACCAAAATCCATTTTTGCTATGTTTTTATTACCAACCCCTTTAGAAAAACTGATAAAGAAGAGTTAGTTGCAAAAGAAAATAATTGGACACCTGCAGAGAAAAGGGAAGTTATTCGTTGCTTCCTAAATAGATGAATATTCTATTCCTAATTTATTTCTAATATCCTCAATTCTATTTGCCCCAATTTATCAACTAGTAATTTTGGTCTTGTTAATTATTTTGGGTAATGATGATGACCTGCAAGTCGATGACCTTATGCTCTGTTTGATGAATGATATAATTACTCTCGTTGGTTCACCTCTTTTTTTTTTTAAAGAGAGTGAAGAGATTTTATATATAAAGGAAGTTGCATTAAAGAAAAACAATGATCAAAATAGATATAAAAATTAGCTCAAGTTTGATTGAGTCCTTTGCTACTAATCTAACATAAAAAATATTAGACACCTCCTTATACATTCGAGCAGACTTCCTGCTATATACTATGACAAATTGACCAAGCAAAAAGATGCAATGAAAATACAAATTTTAAACAATAAATTCGTTGTCGGGTGTTTCCTAGAATTCACCATGGCTAGGTTCATTATCTTCAATTTCCATTGGAACCATTTCTTGATTGGTTTACCTATTATTAAGTATAATTTTGCAAGTTTCATAGCATAAGCTATCCATGAACTATTATGTTTTTTCACTGATTTTAAGACTTTATGTTATCAAGCATACTTGATGTACCTATTTTTATTCTTTCAAGTTGAATCCTTTCTTCATCTTCCCCTTCAAAAGCAATATGAACAAGGAAAACCCTTACTAGTTATTGAATGGACTCATGTTTTGTCTATAGTTGCATGAAATGGAGATTACATGAAATTCACTAATAAATTCTTATTACATGTGTATACTGTCATTCATGGAAAACAACCTCCATGAATTCCTGAAGACTATAGGAGGTTTCTTCAGTTAAGTCTCGAATTGAGTACTAGTGATTAGTACTTGTACCAATAATGCACCATCATTCATGTGTATGGTTGTGAGCTCAGAGCTTATCCTTTACCTCTGTATATATCACCTTGTATTTTTGCTTTGGAATATTTTTCATCAAATACTCACAGTCGATTAATTGCATTTTATTTCTAAGAGTCACAAATATTCCTTTGTCTTTCCCTATCAAGTTTTCTCTTTGATTGTTAAGCATAGGTCTACTATAAATACTATTTCTTTCCTTATTAAGAGAATATGAGATGTTTGGAAATATGACCCTAACCAATTAGTTTCAAAACAACATATGGCTTTGAACTCTGCACCATATATTCATCAATCAAATCCTAAAATTGAGAAAATGGCTAACAAGAATACTTGAGAAGAGGTGCAATGTTTGTGAGATTGCAGATAATTGACAACGCTTAAGAAAAACATGCATATCATAGTACATTGTTTTTTTAAGTAGGTGTCATTTGTTAAATTTTCTTAGGGTTCCTCTTATTTTTCTCTTGTTTTTTTTTTCCTTTGTTTATCTTAATTTTTATTCTGTTTGCGTTCTTTTTTCCTTTGTTTACTTCCTTTTTATGTTTTCATCCTTTTCCTCTTCTCTTTTTGTCTTATTTTTATTTAGCTGACTTGTAGTTTCTTGGTTTTTCTATCTCTAGGTTTTTGTTTACAATATTAATTTAGGGTTCTCCTGGTGATTTATGCATCTACTCCTCATTTCTTAATGATTTGATTCCTTAATTTATGAGTCCCGATAATGGAATGCGCATCGTAGGTCCGAAACATCGACAAAATGTTTCAAAACACAGTGAATCTAGAAACCTATACTAATAAAATAATAGTAATAATCCATTTTTAAGGCCACGACCACGCTAGACACCAAATTGGTGTATGATACCCCCTTGTTTCTGGGACAAGGGACCCCCTCCACGCAACGATTTGACTGCTAAAGTCTATAGAGGTATACATACCCTACACCCCTCTAGATTTGAACCTATGACCTCCAAGGAGAAAACACATGCTCTTAACCAATAGGCATGTGGGCCTAATGGTTAAGAGCATGTGTTTCCTCCTTGGAGGTCATAGGTTCATATATATATATATATAGCCGAAGCAAACAATATTATTACATAATGCTAAAATTCAACAAGCTTAAACATTTATCTAAGATTGCAGAAAGAGTCATACAACACATCGGAGGATTGATGGAGGCTGTAATCGAACTAACCGTGTTACATAATTTCTTGCATGAGTAGATTTTAACAAATTGCTTACATAAAAAGATACAAAAACAATACATTTCTAGATTGGATTAAGGGTTTGACTTCTTGTCACCACCTACTGTGCTCCTGAAGAATATTTTTTCTTCTTAACTACTGTAGTCCATGCTTATTTTCTTTTTGATAACTTTAGTGCTTCTCCGTCCATTCCCAACATGCCTTGATATGGAGGTTCAGGTTGTTCACGAGTCTCCTCTTCTTTTGCATGGTCTTCCCAACTCGTCTTTTGGGTCATATCTGAGGGGGTAGAATGATCTTGATCTAAAAAGTTCTGAGATGCCGCATCGATATTTTTGAATGCTTCCTTGTCCTTATCCAGAGGGATAATATCTTCCTCTTTCAAAAGGTCATGTGGATCCACATATTTCTTTTTGGGAGAGGTATCCATGTTTTCTTCTGATTTTGAATTAGACTCAACCATAGGTGGATATGGGGAATCTGACTCATCCTTGTCAATCATTTGGTGTTCTTCTTTGGCACCATCCCACCAAGTTGATTTACGTTGGGGTTTCTTGACTTTCCTTGGTCTTTTCGGGAAATGGGATGCCTTATGTCCTGTTTCAAAACAAACTCTGCAATGAAAAGAGAGATTTTCATAATCTAGCTTTCCAGACCAGGAAGAGCTTTCACCTGTCATGATTATTTCATCTGGGAATCCTTTGTTGAAATCCATTTCCACACATATTCGAGCATAAGTGGTAGTACTGTAATTTTCCGTTTCCTCTCTTCTGTAGTGGAATTTCCCAAGGTCATTTTCGATGGCTCGAAGAGAGGACAAACCCCAAAGGTGCAAAGGTAAGTTTGAAAGCCTAACCCAAATTGGTGTCGAGGACAAGGAGTCAATCATTGGATCAAAATAAGGGGTCGAGGATTTCATGCATAAACCATATTTTCCCCAGAACCAAGGACCTATTTTTAAGATAAAATCTATGTCTTGAGCATTATCAAACATCACAATAAATAACCCTTTTGCACAAGGGAAAATAAAACTTTCTAATTAATCTTTGGTTTCCAAAGGTATGCGATTCATTTGTGTAGGTCAAATAGATGTGGCCACAGTTTGATGAATCGAAAAATCAGAGCAGTTGAGTTATAAATCACTGCCTTAGATACAACATATTTCATCAAGGGAATAGTGATTGTCAAAGATTCCTAAACCATCAAGTTATTAGAAGAAGAATACACAATTTCTCTGTAAGAGGGCTTACCAATATTTCCAGAGGAAGGAGGTGGAGACCAGGCACCAACATAAAGCAAGGGATTTATAGTCAAAATGGAACCCTCGAGAAGAGAAGTCACGATTGTCAATGAGGGGGACGCCACCATGGATTGTAGAGAGCTGAGAGAGCCATAAGAAGCTGCAAAATTCATCAAACCAGAGGGGAGAGGGTCGACCAAGCCAAGCCTGGACACTACGAGGGCATTGATGTTGCCAATATCTCAAGATAGCGAAGAGAGAACGCTTGGATATGGTTAAACCCTAGTCGATGCTGCCATGGAGAGCCAAATGTTGCATAGAGGGAGTTGTTCGGGCACTAATCCTATTCACTCAACAATATTCCACTTTGTCATTATATTAATATTAGTAATAATCAGATTTTAAGGTCACGACCAAGCCAGACACCAAATTGGTCTACGAGACCCATTTATTTGTGGGACAAGGGAACCCTTTGTGCAAGGATTTGACTGTTAAAGTGTAAAAAGGTGTACATACCCTACCCCCCTCTAGATTTGAACTTGTGACCTCTTAGGAGGAAACACATGTTCTTAACCATTAGGCCCACTCAAGCTGTATATTTAGTCAATAACATGACTTTTTATTTGTTTTTATTAGAATTTGGTGATTTAATTTATGTTGGCATAATCTATAAATTAGTGTAATTTTTCTATTATAAATACATAAATCGATTGAATGATTTTAAAAGTCCATACAACACCCAAATTATGCAATATTGACTTTTAAAATTTGCAATTTCATTTAAAATAATGTGTTTTCACCAAATTTCTATGAAAAACATTGGTTTGGATTCCAATGAAGAGATGTCAAATAAAAAAGTGCCAAATTGTTGAATGTTTATCCTACTACCAAATTGATGTTTGATTGCCTTAATTTTTCATTAACAAAGATAAAATGTTTAAATGAATAGTGTTGTGGCCACACCAAACATTACAATTGTAACAAAGAACCATGTTATGACCATGTCGATAGTTAGGTAGGACATTTGAGTGTCACATCAAACAAACATAGAATCACGTGCATTGAGAAATCAAAACATGGCCCTAATCACATAGTGCTATGTAGACAATGCAACAATAATAAACCATGTCACATGGCCTCTTCTTCAGTAATAAATTGTAGCTAGGCATTGAAGAAGCCTAACCCTTTCTTGTGTCTTTTCCTGATTTGTAATAGTAATTATATAAATATTAGCTCCAGTGATTTAGTAATTCTTGTTGAACTCATAGGCCCTTGGAATCATTAGTCTATTTCTTATCGAATTAATCAAGCTAGCATATGCATACATTTCTCCTTAGAAATCTAGTATATTTTGTTGTTTTCCATCATAAGTGCTATTTCTCTCTGATTATACTTTTGTTTTTTCCATAAATAGCTTCCACCGTGACCTTATACTTCCTCAAGCATATGTATTCCTTCCCAATATATCTCCAAGGATCAAGATCAATGGTATTAGAGCAAGTAGCAACATGCAAAAGGTTATCTAGATTAGATTTAAGTATCAGAAGAAGAAATTTCATCCAATTGTAACATATGAGATTCACCCTTGAGTAATCACATACACCTATCCACTAGGAGGTGCATTATATGGTCCACTCCTATGTTGCGTTCATACACAACCATTTGAATGGTGAGACAATATCTTTCAACACTATATCTAATGTGATGGACCACCTTCTTGGAGTATTCCTCAGCTTAGCCTAGATGTGGGACCTCTTTAGGATATCTAGCATGTAAACAAATTTTTTAGGTGCCTTCTTCCCCTATTCTCTAGCCTTTTGTCACCAATTTGGTTCACTTTGACCCTCGAGGCACCCATTTTGGGTGGGTGTTTTCTAACTTCATGGGTTCACATGGGGGAACAAACCCATCGGTTGGGTCCATGGCAAATCATGATGCCTCATTTCAAGTCCATAATAGCCCAAATCAATTTTGGACTTTTACAAAGCCAATTTGAGTCAAACCTTAGTAACGCTCATTTCTTGGAAGAAAGTGTACCACATGATTCCTTTGAGTATTTTATGAAAAACGTTTTCTTGGAGTATCGTGACTATGAAATTGAAACATGTCTAATGAAATTTCCATTTTGAATTAAAAACCTACATCACCATTGTACCAAACCTATGGCACTGAGTCAATAGTTGTAGTACAATGGTTCCAAATGACTTGGACCCTTCAATGACTAGCCTAATGTTCACTTACACCTTGAGGTTACTCCCTTGCCTATATACATCATTCAATTCCTCTTTATAGTGGCTCATGGAATATTTTATCTTCTACCTTTGGGAAAACCCTAATTTGTAGGTACACACTCGAATTAACAATCTTCTTTCACCTCTCTCAAGCCCTTGGGGTTTCCTACAACTATTATCTTTATCACCTCTACAAGGATCTCCTCTGGATGTCTTGTCTCGACCTTGCAAGTTTAATTGATTCATCCCAACGAATTTTCATTGACTTAATTACACTCATACCTTGGTTTTTTCAATCCCCCCCCCCCACACACAAAGGAAGCACCCATTGGGTTTCCCCAATAATTGCATTGCGCATGTGCACACATACGTGCGCACACACACACACACATTTTCAATTGGGTGTAGCTCGAGTGGTTGAGAGGAAAAGTGATTTCCTCCCTTTCCTGAGCTCAAATCCAACTTTGTGACATGTTTTCTCTTCACAAGCCAATTGATGTTTAGATGTTGACCTAGCCTTAAGCCCCAAAGAATATGATTTACCTTAGGTACCATCCTTGGGATGAGAGGAAGTTCTCGTTGGGTTTCCTCGAGAAATGAATTACACACACACACACACATATCTATCTATGTGTGTGTGTGTGTGTGTGTGAGAGAGAGAGAGAGAGAGAGAGAGAGAGAGAGAGAGAGAGATCCACACACACACACACACACATAGTGTGTGTGTGTGTGTGTAGATATCTCTCTCTCTCTCTCTCTCTCTCTCTCACACACACACACACACGCGCGCGTGCGTGTGCGCGCAGATAGATATGTGTGTGTGCACGTGCACACACACATAGATGTGTGTGTGTGTGTGTGTGTGTGTGTAATGCATTTCTCGAGGAAACACACTGAGCAATTCCTCTCATCCCAAGGATGCTACCTAAGGTAAATCATATGATTTGGGGCTTAAGGCTAGGTCAACATCTAAACATCAATTGGTTTGTGAAGATAAAACATGTCACAAAGTTGGATTTGTACTCGGGAAAGGGAGGAAATCACTTTTCCTCTCAACCACTCGAGCTACACTCAATTGACAATGTGTGTGTGTGTGTGTGTGTGTGTGTGTGTGTGTGTGCACGTGCATAATGCATTTATTGGGGAAAACCAATCGACACTTCCTCTCATTCTGAGGATGATGCCTAAAGTAAATCAAATACTTTTGGGTTCTAGGTCAACATCTTAACATGAATTGGTTAATGAAGAACAAACATGTCACAACGTGGGATTTGTAACTGGGCGAGGGAGGAAACAAATTTTCCTTTCAACCACTTGAGCTACACCTAATTGACAACAAACACACATGTGTGTGTGTGCGTGTGTTATACATATGTGTGTGTGTGAGTACATACATAAATTTCCAAGGAAAAAATTGCATTCTGCATTCAAAAAGAGAATAAAAAAAATACATTCTTCACATGTCGATGGCACTCTACAAAATAACTGACAAATAAGTGTTACCCCTTTTCTCAGTTAGTCACCGTATAATATCACCAAATAATAGAATCCAAAAGGATGCTTACGTTGACATACAAATTCTTGATAAATACCAAAAATAAACTAATCAGTGAACACACACACACACACAATTGACTTGTGTGTGTGTGTGTGTGTGCTTGCACATGTATTCGAGGTAACATATCTCAAGGAAAACTCTCGATTACTTCCCTTCATTCCAATGATGGTACTAGGTGTTGACGGAGGAAATTGACTGTCCGTCAACTAGAAGAACGAGTCCGGCCCGAGGTTGCCTAAATAACCCAAGCCGTTTGATGTAACTCGTTCCGACGGGTTTAATGGCTACGTTAGCCAATCTAAAAGTCCTAAAAGAAACAAATAAAAGAAAATAAATAATTAACTAATTACTAATCACTATATATATATATATATATATACACACACACATATGTATAATGTAACTGTTGTAGATATATTGAAGTAGAAGATTTACAAATCTTACTTATGTACATGATTTACAAACTGCAAGTTTTAATTAAAAGTTACGAAATCAAATGCGAAAGTTACTTCTGTTGAGAAGTAGATAAAGAAAGCACATTTAAACTTTTTTTTTTCCTTTAAAAATCTAACAAAAAATTTGCATTGAATATACTATAACACGTAGATGTATGGCTAGACGAAAGCTGAACCATACATCCTGATTTTATTAATATGTAGATGACAGAAATAAAAAGAAATACAAAAAAGCTAACCTGTTAGTGAGTTAGTGAGGTGCATCCAAGCATCATCATGAGTAAAGAACATCCAACTACCACGTCCAAGAGGGAAACCTACAATGAACCTTATGACTGTTCTAAATAAATTTAGAACATGTGTTGGCAGTTTAGGTTTTAATGATTGAAGAGGAGACACAAACATAAAACTGTGATCTCATAATTATACATGATTACTCTAAGATAAATCTGAAAGTAACCTGTGCATTTCATTTTTCAATTAAAATTGAAAGATAAACCCTATCGTTCTAACTGAAAATATGATCACAACATTTATATTTTGAGAAGCAAATTATAGATGGTATTTATAATATAACAATCCTGCACATCACAGATCATTTAATCTAAAGATATCGGATCTATATATGTAGCAACATTAACAAAACATAAATGACAACATTATAAACAAGAGGCTAAAGCCAAAATGCATAAATGCTATTTCATTAAGTTCTGGAATCAATCGTCCATCTCTTGCTCTCAGCCAAGATGATTTCCATTACAAAATACAGAGAATTTAAAGAGCTCATGTAAGTTAAAACATCCTATCTTCTAAGATAGAACCAGATCCCAAAAAGATCTAAAAGTTACAAATATAGAGGGTCTAAAAACCACTCAATATCAAACTAAATCTTCAAAATTATGAGAGTTTTACTCTTATTTACAAAATAAGCCAAAAGAGATGGCTAATTAATTAAGTCCAACATGCTCCGCCCAATAAGATCATCCTCATATATACTCTGTCCTGAAAAAACAAAATGAGAGCAATGTTAGATAACTAATTACAAATTTTTATTGAAAAATGACTTGAATTCAAACTAATTTAAAAAAGAAGAAGATAAGCTACAGGTTTCTGTAGCTAGTTAAAATAGTAAATAAAAAAATAAAATAAAATAAAATAAAATCTAATCTATTTTATTTTCAAAATAGAAGCAAATCAAAAAACATAACAACTATTTGATATTTCAGTCATTTGACCAAGAAGCATCCGAATTCATGAGAGTGGAATTTGTTGGGTTGTTTCTTTTTTAATGCTCATTTTAAAATGCTTAATCCTCTTGTTCACCAATTTTAAATCTAAATTACTCTACTTATACCTATGGTATTTCTTGTCAATTGGTTTGTGAACCATATCAAGAATTGGCTCAACAGTAGGGGCACGGAAGTCCTGTTCTTTATCACATCTAAAAATCTCCTCCAATGCATGAAAACAGTCCGTGGCCTTTTTGCCCAAGGGGTTTCGAATTGCAGTAGAGAGTAGATCTGTGATAGCTTGGTCTTTTGTGGATCAACACACAGGTATTTGAACATCAAGGTTAGACATGCAAGAGTTGGAGTTTTTATTGAGATGGAGAGGCAAATTCTACTGCATTCTCATAAACATAGGAAGGGCATATAACTTGGAACCCAACAAAAATAATAGCAAGCTTGGATCTCTGAGCAAAACAAACAAAAATGCTTACCTCAGCCGCAAAGAAATTCTGAGGTTTTTACCTCCAAAGAACGAGTTGTATCTATGAAACTGTATTGTTTTTTACGAATCTGCCCAAAATGAAGGTAAATGACCCCATTTCCGGAATGGGTTTTGGCTAATTTGTAACGGTTTGCCCAAAAACCTTCTTGCAAAAATGTGTCTCTGGCAGGCAAAAACGAGATTGAACAGACTGTAACAAGAGCGACTCAGACCAACTGTGGGTTTAGATGACAGTGGTAAGAGGGATAGGTTTGAGATGATACCATGAGAACCAAATAGCAACACATCAATGCAACCATAACATAAACAATAAGGGTTTCAGTCATGAAATTTAGGCATTTCTGGTAATGAACATTTTGAGTACAGAGCATAACTCAAGACCCTAGCTCGTAATGAGGTCTATCAATTCAACCTATCAGATAAATGAAGTACAGGGTATGATCCAGGTGTGTTTAAATCCCATGATAAGTAATGGGTATACCCGATTTGCAAAGGTTAGGAGAATATGCAATTCTACAATCAAAATGCAAATCAAAAGAAAAAACAGAGTTGATTTACCAAGAATGTTAAATGAACAAGCTCATAGTCTTAACGCTAATCAATTCTTGGTGCACCCACTTAGTATCCAAGATATAACTTTCAATCCAAGAGAAAATCAAAATAAATATTTCATTGAGATATGATATGATTAGAAAAATCATTAAAATGAAATAGATGTAAGCCCATTGATCTTTAAAAACCAAGCCTTAGATAGAATTATAATGCAAAATCAAGTTTTCATGCTTGATTCATGCTTACAGTCATGAATCAAGCATGAAAACGCAAGATAAAAGTAAAACAAGAGTGACCAAATATCTTTTTCATAACCCAACAATCACCCTCAAATATCGATATTTAGGGGATAAGGTGGTGGCAGCTACAAGAGGTGTTATTTGTCATTCAAAATAGAAAAAAACATGTAGGGCTGCCAACAATGGCGACTTACTGGGAGAAGAAATTATCTCTGCATCACCAACGAGTTCATGTTAGGACTGATCAGAATGATTAAAGATCAAAGAACAGCTAAATGAAATCAAGCAGCTCAATCAAATTCCATCAATTATCACACAATCCAGCTTCAGATGTCTTTGTGTTCAAATGAGATACAGTGACAAATTTTAATTATGAGAGCACGATATTCAAACCAATGGCTCCGATACTGTTGACAGGGCCACTGTTGCCAGCAGGCGTCCATAACCTCGACAGGGATGTCAATTAACCCACTCTGACACCTCTACCCTGTCCAAGAATTTTCAATTCAAAATGAAGGGCACTTATGACCAATATCAAAATTTATACCTGATAATTTTCTTGAACCCGACATTGCTTTGCTGCCAACAGGCCTGTTCAGTACCCCGACGAAGTTGTCTTGGCACCATGTATGCATTTACCCGCTGCCAATAGACCTGTTCAGTATCTTGGCGGGTTTACAGACACTTCCCACAACTCTCTAGAAATTATTTACAATCTGACATAAATTTAATGATATTCAGAAGAGTGGGGTGATGCTTGAAAATTTCAATTTTCAAAACCCTTGATATTTTCCAGCCTTTAATTTTCTGATTGATAACCTTCATTATGATGTGGAATTGGTTTTCTGAAGAAACCAATTTTTCGAGGACAGGAAGGCATACTTGAGTTGCTTTCTTTAAAAATAGGGACATCGTAAAGAACTTTAATGATTCTTGTGTCTTCTCATGATAAAAGTAAAACCAGGAAACCAACTTCGATCATAAAGTTTCTTTAGCTAGTCCGCGTTTCAACAATTTACAACATTGATGCTATGAAAAGACCTTGACTATTTCTTTATAATGAGGCATTCTGGTTTCCCTTCACGAACTAAAAGGTGACATAGACATAAGTTTATTCAGAAAGCAATAAAAACACACAAAATGAAAAGAACCAAAAACAAAAACCAAAAGAAAAGTTAAAAAATAAAATATGTACAAAGAGGTGGATCTGGAATCATCACGCGGAAAATCTATTGAGAGAATAAAATAAAATAGAAAAATCCTCATTAATATGAGTGCATTCCTACTCATGGCACCTTGGTTCAGGGCTGGATTGATAGTTCAGTTTTACTTATCTCTTTACTTTCCATTTAAATTTTTCATGATGATAATGCGTTCTTGAAAAGAAATGTTCAACGAAAAGATGAGATAAAAAGGTCAAAGTGGACTTCCCTAGCAACAATCATATGATGGTTCTCTTGGTGCACCCACTAGTGTTCTTTAACTGCATTATTACAAAGAGAAATAGTGAGAAATAAAGCTAAAAAAAAACCTGCTCCTAAACCTACTCTAACTACTAAACAAATCAAAATACTATGTGAAGTCATGATTCCAATGTAGCCATCGGAGTAACTCCAATCCTGTAATGGAAACAACATCAAATATTACTAAAAATAATGGTAGTATATAAAAAAATGACAGAAATATATCATACTTACCTTCATAATCATCATTAAAAAAGAAACAAGCATGATCTTACCATTCCCTTGAAATTTCTTGATGTATGAATCCTCCAACCATTCTACAATCTTGTCGTGATGTGAGTCATAATGGCATGGAAGAGTGTAAGTAAGTTTGGAAAACTTGTCAAGATTATAGGGACTTGACATAACCATCAGTCAAGGCTGAAGTGCCCCATCCTCCTGACAATTCTCTAAGTGTTCAATAATTTATTCATATGGAGGATCTAAGAGAAATATGTCATGCCTACTTCCTAGATATTTAGGTAAAAACAAAGCAAGCACAACTTTATCTTTATTATGAAGATTTTTTATATACGAATATTCAACCCATCCTAAGATCCTGTCATAAAAATGAGGATGCAAACTATGATGTTGATGAAACGAATATATCAATGGGGAACACATCATAAGAGGATTCATGACATCAATTCGATTATTGGTTTGAATGCTTCCTTTGATGAGATTGATCATTTCAAAATGTGAAGCATAAACATTAAAATTCGAGCTAATCAAAGAACGAATATGCATTGTAGAATGTTTCATCTCCATAAGAGAGGGTGCATTTTCTTTTTCAAAAATAAACTGTGTAAAATCATCTCGCAACATGTCTTTTCCCATGTGAGTGATGAAAGTGAAAGAGCGTCAAATCCGACTTTATAAATGTTATGTTTGGAATTAATTTCACCAAATCTTGGCATATCGAAAGGATATGATTGTGGTGGAAAAGAGTAGGATGTTGTGGGTAAAGTATCAAGTCCAGTAGAATCTAAGAAGAGATCAGGATATACAGAGTAAAAGGAATCATAAATAAGAACGTGAAAAGAATCTCTTGAGCTATGATATTTAACAATGGTATTCTCAAGACATTTCTCTTCACTTTCTTTAAAACTTTCACTCTGTCTTGGTGATAAATTCTTCAACATAATATAATCATCTAGATTTTCCTCTTGTATGATATATAATTCAAAACTTTCGTGACAAACGTCTAGTCTTTCTTGTGGATAAAGTACATTGAGGATGAAGGTTTAAGGTTTCTTCTTCCAATTGGAGATTTACATCTCTAATCAGTTTCTTGGGAATGTTAGAATACTTAAGATTATTTTCCTCACCTAAGTGTTCTTCAATAACTGAGTTTAAGTATTGATTAGAGCAAGAGTTTGAAGAATATGGACATTCACCTTGACCCAACATCAAATCTTCTTCCACGATGGTCGAGGACTGAGTATACAATGATTCAGAGGAAAAACAAGTTTGATTGTCAGTAAGGACCTTTTCAATAGGTTCTACCTCTTTCGCTTGTTCAAAATTTTTGGATGGATTCTTCTCATCCCACGAACAAAATTCTTCTCGCAATTGAGTGATAGGATTTGTAACTGGTTCATCATTCACGATTGAATATGACTAGATGAAAGGGACGCAAGCATCATAGAGGAGATTTAATACAAATGACATGTCATCGAGATTAAATTTACAGAGAATATGATAGATTCTTGTCGAAAATCCTTCTGAAGATGAATCGCCATTGATTAGCAAAGTCTGAAATTATTCACTTAATTGATTATAATCATAGATTTCAAAAGCATCTAAAAATTCATCTACAAATTGAAACCAATAAAAAATGTGATATGCTGGAAAAAACTCAAACCAATGTTTAATCCGACCTCTAAAAGTAAAAGCGAACAATCTGCATAAAACTCTTAAATCATAAATGTCATGTTTGATGCATTTGCACCAAAACTTGTTAAGGTGGTCTTTAGCAGATACATTGCCCCCACCATCAAAGGTGAATTTGGATAGGTGAGAGACTGTCTTGTTGGGAACATCGGGTAATGAGAAGTGGAAAGCATGTTCCAAAACAATGATTTGGGGAGCCATGGGGAAATTAAATACATTCGAAATAAAGGCTCCTACAAGGCCAACTTGTCATTCGACCCTCTTTCTAGCGCCATTTGTTGACAGGCGAAAATGATCGTCCGTCAATTGGAAGAACGAGTCCGGTATAGGGTTGTCTAAATAACCCAAGCCGTTTGATGTAACTCGTTCTGACGGGTTTAATGGCTCCGTTAGCCAATCTAAAAGTCCTAAAAGAAACAAATAAAACAAATGAAATAACTAACTAATTACTTATCACTATGTATATATGTACATATGTATAATGTAACTGTTGTAGATATATTGAAGCGGAAGATTTACAAATCTTACTTGTTTACATGATTTACAAACTGCAAGTTTTAATCAAAACTTACGAAATCAAATGCGAGAGTTACTTCTGTTGAGAAGTAGATAAAGAAAACACATTTAAAACTTTTTTTTTTCCTTTAAAAATCTAACAAAAAATTTGCATTGAATATACTATAACACATAGATGTATGGATAGACGAAAGTTGAACCATACATCCTGATTTTATTAATATATAGATGACAAAAATAAAAAGAAATACAAAAAGGCTAACCTGTTAGTCAGTTAGTGAGGTGCATCCAAGCATCATCATGAGTAAAGAACGTCCAACTACCACGTCCAAGAGGGAAACCTGCAATGAACCTTATGACTGTTCTAAATAAATTCAGAACATGTGTTGGCAGCTTAGGTTTTAATGATTGAAGAGGAGACACAAACAAAAAACCGTGATCTCATAATTATACATGATTACTCTAAGATAAATCTAAAAGTAACCTGTGCATTTCATTTTTCAATTAAAATTGAAAGATAAACCCTATCGTTCTAACTGAAAATATGATCACAACATTTATATTTTGAGAAGAAAATTATAGATGGTATTTATAATATAACAATCATGCACATAACAGACCATTTAATCTAAAGATATCAGATCTATATATGTAGCAACATTAACAAAACATAAATGACAACATTATAAACAAGAGGCTAAAGCCAAAATGCATAAATGCTATTTCATTAAGTTCTGGAATCAATTGTCCATCTCTTGCTCCCAGCCAAGATGATTTCCATTACAAAATACAAAATATTTAAAGATCTCATGTAAGTTAAAACATCCTATCTTCTAAGATAGAACCAAATCCCAAAAAGATCTAAAAGTTACAAATATAGAGGGTCTAAAAACCACTCAATATCAAACTAAATCTTCAAAATTATGAGAGTTTTACTCTTATTTACAAAATAAGCCAAAAGAGATGGCTAATTAATTAAGTCCAACATGCGCCACCCAATAAAATCATCCTCAAATATACTCTGTCCTGAAAAAATGAAATGAGAGCAATGTTACATAACTAATTACTAATTTTTATTGAAAAATGACTTGAATTCAAACTAATTAAAAAAAAAGAAAGATAAGCTACAACGACACGTCTCTGTAGCTAGTTAAAATAGTAAAAATAAAAATAAAAATAAATAAAATCTAATCTATTTTATTTTCAAAACAGAAGCAAACATGATGGTCGAATTTGTTGGGTTGTTTCTTTTTTGATGATCATTTTAAAATGCTTAATCCTCTTGTTCACCAATTTTAAATCTGAATTACTCTCCTTATGCCTGTGGTATTTCTTGTCAATTGGTTTGTGAACCATATCAGAAATTGGCTCAACAACAGGGGCACGAAAGTCCTATTCTTTATCACATCCAAAAATATCCTCGAATGCATGAAAATAGTCCGTGGCCTTTTTGCCCAAGGGGTTTTGAATTGCAGCAAAGAGTAGATCTGTGATAGCTTGGTCTTTTGTGGATCAACACATAGGTATTTGAACAGCAAGGTTAGACATGCAAGAGTTGGAGTTTTTATTGAGATGGAGAGGCAAATTCTACTGCATTCTCATAAACAAAGGAAGGGCATATAACTTGGAACCCAACAAAACCAATTGCAATCTTGGATCTCTGAGCAAAACAAACAAAAACGCTTACCTCAGCCGCAAATAAATTCTAAGGTTTTTCCCTCCAAAGAACGAGCTGTATATCTGAAACTGTATTGTTTTTGACGAATCTGCCCGAAATGAAGGTAAATGACCCCATTTTTGGAATGAGTTTTAAAGGGTTTTGGCTATTTCGTAACGGTTTGCCTAGAAACCTTCTCGCAAAAATGTGTCTTTGGCAGGCAAAAACGGGATTGAACAGACTGTAACAAGAGTGATTCAGACCAACTGTGGGTTTAGATGACAGTGGTAAGAGGGATAGGTCTGAGATGATACCATGAAAACCAAATAACAACACACCAGCGCAACCATAACATAAATGATAAGGGTTTCAGTCACGAAATTCAGGCATTTTTGGTAATGAATGTTTTGAGTACATAGCATAACTCAAGACCCTAGCTCGTAATGAGGTCTGTCAATTCAACCTATCAGCTAAAATGAATTACATGGTACGATCTAGGTGCGTTTAACTCCCATGATAAGTAATGGGTATACCCGATTTGCAAAGGTTAGGAGAAGATGCAATTCTACAATCGAAATGCAAATCAAAAGAAAAAATGGAGTTGATTTACCAAGAATGTTAAATGAACAAGCTCATAGTCTTAACGCTAATCAATTCTTGGTGCACCCACTTAGTATCCAAGATATAACTTTTAATCTAAGAGCAACTCAAAATAAATATTTCATTGAGATATGATATGCTTAGAAAAATCATTAAAATGAAATAGATGTAAGCCCATTGATCTTTAAAAGCCAAGCCTCAGATAGAATTATAATGCGAAATCAAGTTTTTATGCTTGATTCATGCTTACAGTCATGAATCAAGCATGAAAACGCAAGATAAAAGTAAAACAAGAGTGATCAAATATTTTTTTCATAACCCAACAATCACCCTCAAATATCGATATTTAGGGGATAAGGTGATGGCAACTACATGAGGTGTTATTTGTCATTCAAAATAGCAAAAACATGTAGGGCTGCCAACACTAGGTTAAATCCTAGATTCCTCAAGGCACAAGGCCAATTCAACATTAGATATTGAGATACTTACAAAAATATGGTCATTGAAAAGAATAAAACCTAAGTGGGGAGGATAACACTCCTCTCAAAAACTCAGTTTAGACCCAATCAACATATAGATAGATAGATATAGATATAGATATAAATATAGATATGGATGAACTTTGACGAGTTAGACAAATGAAAAAACAAAACAATATGATAGGTCTATCATAAGGATGGTGCTCGCCACTTATGGAGTAAGAAACCATCCTCATAGTACGCGAGGTGGAGGATCTAGTTAACTATAGTGAAGATTATACTTGAGGATTTTTTAGTACACCAATGATACTTTTTGGGAGAAGAGATAACTATAGTCTCCGAGTATTCTACCACTTGGATATGTTAAGGGGTCTTTTCCTACAAATACAAAAATCTTAGACTCAGATGATAAAGAGGATTAGAAGTTCACTTCATAGTCAATGCCAAAATTTGTTACATCAAGTTATGATACCTCAATTGCTAAGTGTGAAGGGGTCTCTCATCACTTGGCTCAGGATGAGGTGGGAGGTCCTTCCTTGGAGGGAAATTTTGCTCCTTCCTCGGTTCAGGTTACAATAATTTATATGTCGATGAGTAGAGAAAAGGATTTTCTAATTTTGTTTTCTATGATCCTGATACAATCAAGCTTGGGTGGGGGGGGGGCTTGCATTCTTCCTTGGACTTAGATTCTGCGAAATGCGTTGAATTTGTGGGTAATTATTTAGATCTAGGTAGTTTGGAAGGCTATAAATCATTATCTTGTGTAGCACCTAGTGAAGGTAGTCGATCATTCTTTCGAATGCCATAGAAGGTGATAAGGAATAGAGAGCAGATGGTTAGGATGTGGTTGAGGAAGACATTCGGTTCAATCATATCATGAATTTCAATGGAAAAACCCTAGTAGGTAGGTTTTTTCGAGTTTGAATGGATAAAAACCCCCTCAATGGTTGGATCCAATAGTTTTGGGCTCCTCTTATAGGATATGCACCCACTTTCCATATCCCGATTATGGGTTGGTTGGGGTTCTATTTCCATGCTGAGAAGGATGTTGAAAAAAGTCTCAATGGCAAGTGATTTTGTGGCTTGACTTTCCTCTCCTTGAATCCCTTACACCCCGCTTTGACCCTAGAAGGGAAGTATCCAAGGGAGTCCCACTATGGGTTAAAATTCTAGGTTTTCCTCTTTAAATTCAATACCAATTTTTATGGGACTTAGGAAACTACTCAAGATAAATCCATCTCTATTGAAATATCTTACAAAAATAGTGCTTTTAGCTTTGTAGAGAGGGATTTGGTGGATATTAATTTAAAATATGGTTTGGCAGAGAGTATTAATATCGTTCTTGGCAATAGGGAATTCACTTGGAATTTAGATCACAAAATCCTTCCTTTTTGATGTATGTGATGTCATATTTTTGGTCATGTGGCATTTCACTATACAAAGCCCTTCATAAATAAAGTATGTAGAAGGAAATAAACAATATTTTCTCTCAAGAAGACTACAAAATGTGGTTCTATGGCTTTCTCAAACTAGGTTCATTCAAAGGATACAAGAGCTCAAGCCTTGGATAATGTTGGGTCTAAGGGTGATACTTTGATTCCTTCAAAGTTAGAACTTGACATTGATATTGCAAAATTCAAAGCTGGAGCCTTACCATGTTTGGGGCTAATCGAATTCACACAATGAATATAAGAAATGACACCACTTATGGGTGTTCCTAGACCTAATATTTTAGATGAAGTCAAAGTGACAATGGTGACGTCACCATCTAATTATTCTTCGATAGACAAATGCTAACTCTAATGCTTTGAGAGAAAGTTACGTAATCATATAAACTCTGAGGATGATAGGTGCTTCTCCAATGGAAAATAAGTATTCATCTGAAAAGAAAGGCAAGGTGCTATTGGATGAGTCTATAACTATTATGGATGATATCAAGACTTTGACATACCCCAACTTTGGTGATGCATATGACATCAAAGGTAATCATATCCCTATGTCTGAAACTCTACACTTTTATGAACAAATTCGATTTAGGAAGGAGGATTGGTTGTATTTAGCTAAGGGAATTACTACATCTAAAAGGAATAAGAATGGATAGAAGGGCCATAGAAAGGATCCATTGTTATCATCTTAACTTGGTCATATAGTAGTTAAGATAACGTTGATTTGGTCATTGATGGGTTTACCATTGGTGGCTTACAAGCCCGTGGTATTGCGTAACCCATGATATTTTCCCATGGTATTACATACGATGAAGCTTATTTAGTGGATTCCTCATCTAATATTTCTTCCTCTCATTCTTCGTTGGGGGAGGGTTTATGTTAGGTTAATCTTGACTTGTTCATATAATAGTTACAATACCATTGATTTGGTCATTGATGGGTTTACAAGCTTGTGGTATTGCTTAACCCATTATATTTTCCAAAGGTATTACATACAATGAAGCCTATTTAGTGGTTTGAAATACTCCATAAATGGGAATGACTACATATTTTTAATTTGTTGGATTGGAATCTTGACTCTCACATAGTTTTTGCATTAATTGGCTTCTGCATTCAATGACCTGCAGACTAAATATCAATCCAAAATTGGTGGGTTTTGATAAAATAACACACTCATGCCACTCCATAGGAAGTTGATCCATCAAATGGCTGCAAACAGAGGGTTTGGTGGTGGTCACGAGGTCAATCCTAGGAACACAATAGATGTACACAGATTGCTTGCAATTGCTGAAGTAGAGTCCATTGCACCATCCCTTGTTCTCTTAGTTGATTTTGTAGTTCAAGATGTCATACATAAATATCAAAATGTTAATTTCTTTCATGATAGCTCGAGAAGCTTGGAGTTAGGTTTAGAGTTACAAGCTAGACCCTGCATGACCCTATCAATGAGACAACGACACTAGCACACAAAATGTTAAACACAATTCAAGTATTGGAATTGCAAGAATATGTCCTTGAGAAGGAGATTCATGGGACCCAACATATTTATTGGCCATGTACGAGTAACAACAAAAACAATTAGAACTTATACTAGCTCTAGGAAAAGTTGGGAGGTTGCAAAACGAAGCATCTTATTTTATGGATAGTACAAAGAAGCCACACAATAGTGAAGTCTCTTTGAGAAAAGAAGTATCAAAGATGGGGAACCATAAAGTAAATTCAAAAAGGGAAAATTCAACAAAGTAAATAGATTAGTTCAAAAGCAATACAATTTTCTAAAAATCTTTGCCCAATGAAATGGTAGAATTCCTTATGTGCATTATTATAATGGTGAAGTAGAAGGTAACCTTTCTCAAATTCTAGAAGAACAAAGTACCTAAGGATTAGTGGTGTTGATTCTAACAAGAAAAGTGTTTGATATCTACAACTTGTGGACAACACAAGTGAGTGTTGAAGATGATCGTGTAGCCAAATAGGTAACTATATACATGAAAATAGATCTGATCAAGGTAACTACATACGTGATTCTAATAGGTAACTCTTGAACGAAACAAGAGAATAGATCTGATCAATGTAACTATATACGTGAGAAGTTCAACATGTAGAAATAGATATGGGATTTTTAGATCTTTCGCCAAAGGACTTTTGCATGCACATGCATGTGTGTGTGTGTGTGTGTGTGTGTGTGTGCACATGCACACACACACACACACACACACACACACACACACACACTTCCAACAAAATGATCGCATGAAAACCTAAGGGATTATTCCCCACATTTGTGGATGACATCCCTAGTAAGCTCATTGTCCAAGGCTAGTGCACCTGATCTAAAGGTGTTCGAACTAGGTATCTACTAGCACAAAACTAGCTAGATGCCCAAAAACATTCATGACAATTGATTGGGATAGTCCATTTGAACCTCTCTCTCTCTCTCTCTCTTTCTCTCTCTCTCTCTCTCTCTCTCTCTCTCTCTCTATATATATATATATATATATATATATGTAACTTTTGAGGGACATAACGTTTTCATACATACTCTGTTTTCAAACTTCATTAGCTTGTTCAAAACTATAAATGTGTACTACCCCTTGGGGTGATAATTTACACTGATTAATAGTTCAATTGGAAAAATAACTCTCATCTATCCTTCTTCTTGTATTCTTGTCATTCAAACCAACAAGCTTAGTCCTTTTCTGGACCATCCATATATTTAACTAAATTCTTGGAATTTTGGCCTTCGAACCAGCAAACTTAGTCACTCTTAGACCATCCACATACTTATCCAACTTTGTCTTCTTATTTCTTTTGGAACCAGAGTTGGCACTGGATTCATTTCAGGTCAAGCAGACTTGGTAAGAAATTTTGGATTGAAATTTCATGATCACCCTCGTTCATACCCATTCAGATGGGTGAATATTGATGTGGTTCCAAGAGTTACTATGCAATGCAAGATCATATTTTTCAATAGTGCAAACTACATTGATGAAGTGGAGGTAGATGTAGTGTCACTGAATGTGTATGGTTTATTATTTGGAATCCCCCACATGTACATGAAAGATGCAAATTGCATTGATGAAGTAGAGGTAGATGTAATGCTAGTTTATGTGTATAGTGTAGTATTTATAAACACCTACAAGTACATGTTTAGAAGAAGAAGATATGGAACTGATACTCCTAGTTAGAGATGACAAATCCTTCATTGTTAATTCTCACAAAGGTAAATCCAAAATATCTTTGGTACGTTCTAATTAAGACAAGACAATGATTATCTCAAGTAGGAAGTTTTTATTACTTTGCTTGAGATGTAATTAACAAGGATATGAATTGATAGAAGTGAAGGTGTCTCTAGAGGGATGCACAAAAGAGTAGAAACACCAATCAAAGAAGCTTCTATAAGCATACAAAGAAGTATTCCAAGAGCCTAAAAATCCACCACCTAAGACAAATGTGGAGCATGAAATACAATTATTGGTTGACTCTCTATTGCAAAACATAGGACTATACAAAAGATGCATACTTGGAGCTAATGAAGTGAAGAAGCCATTCCAACAACTATTGGAGTAGGGAATCATACATACAAGCATTTCACAATGTGGATCACCCATCATCATTATAGTGTCCACAAAGTATGGAACTTGGTGGATGTGCATTGAATATAAAGATCTTAATAAGATCACTCTCAAGAATCGATACCTCTATTGCTTAGGATTAATGGCTTGTTGGACCAATTGCAGTATTAAAAATACTTCACCAAACTAGATGTCAAATCAACATAAGTTAGGTGCGAGTCAAAGAAGAAGATACTATAGAATACCACCTTCAAGACAAATCAAATTCTATATGAATGGTTGGTAATGTCTTTTGGTTTACATGATGCACAAGATTCATTTATGCGTTGGTTGAATTATGTGTTGAATTCCTGTATTTGTTTGTAATATCGTACTTGGATAATATATTAATTTTTTATCTTTACTTGATAAGAGCATATCTCACATCTAATGCATGTGTCAAAGGCTCTTATAAAACATCATTTGCTAATAAACCATAAGAAATGCAAGTTTTTGTAGTAATCCCTTGTGTACTTTGGGTATGCCATTAGTGGAGGATAAATCAAGGTTGATCCTATGAAAATGAAGGCCATCATCAAATGGCCAAGTCCTATGAACATCACTGAATTAAGGAGCTTCATGGGAGAAAACTAGTGCCTTTTCAATTTCATTACATCCTTTTCAGTTGTGGCTACACCATGCCATGCTATAATAGCCAATGGGAAGACTTTATAATGGAAAATAATGGACAAAAGGATTTTAAAGAACTTAAATGTAATATTAGTGAAGCACTGGTATTGGTATTTCCTAATTTGTAGAAGCATTTGAAAATGGAGACAAATTCAAGTGGTTATGCTATGGAAGTAGTTATGATGCAAGGAGGCAAGCTAGTCTATTATCACTCCTTATTGTTTCATGGAACAAGCCTAAACTATCCCACATATGACAAGGGGATAGGTGCCTTGGCACAAATTGTTAAGAAGTAGAATCACTATATAATGGGCAAGGATATCATCATCCATGCCAATAATCATCCTTTTCAATACTTGCATATCCAAAGTAGGTTTCAACAAGAAATACACTATAAATGGATGGAATTTTTGAAGTAGCTTCTTCTCATCATCAAATATAATAAGGGAAACACTAATAAGCTAGAAAACATGTTGCCAAGACCACTGACACCTAAAATTATACCTCTGGGCATTGTTATGCGCATGAATCTTTTCACCCATGAAGCATATAAAGAAGAATTCACATAACACAATATCTACAAGGCCAAGCTCATGAAGAATAAGGCAACACCAAGGTTGATTACCATCTCCAAGATGGGTTTCTCTACAAGTTGGGAAATTTGTGTGTTCCTAAATGAGAAATAATCCAACTCGTAAGATGGGCTTATACCTCCAAAGTTGTAGGTTGTTTTGATGCTAGAAAAATAATATAAAACTTGCAAATATATGTGTGTTGGCCCCAAATTCAAGAATATGTATCTTAGTTCAATACATGATGCACACTTTCTCACGCTAATAAACCTAGTGATAAGAAGAAAGGTCTATATGGCCCTTTAATTATACCCACTAAGCCATGAGAAAGCATCTCCATGGACTTTGTATGTAGTTTACCAAGAACTTTGCAAGGACATTACTCTCTCTTTGTGGTGGTTGACATACATAGTAATATGTGTAGCCTAGTGCCTTCTAAAAAGACCATCAATGAACAAGATGAATAAATATTGTTCTTCAAGAGGGCTTGGGTGCATTTTCAAGTAGCTAGGAGCATCATTTCTTATAATAATGCAAGATTTCTTAGAGTCTTTTGGACTACACCATGGGAGAACATGGACACATATCTAAAGAGATCTACAATGTTCCAACCCCAAACAAATGACCAAACAATAAATAATGAATGGGACATTGGTGCAAATTTTTAGGGGTTACAATTAGAAGCATCCAAGGACTTGGGATAATAATTTGATCTACATCAACACACTTATAACAAAACAATTCATACTTCCAATAGGAAATCCTCCTTTCAAACATGTTTTAGATACTTTACATATCAATGTTAAATGTTGTGTATGAACACCACGAAGTGTAACATACCCAATACCCTCAGTACACTTTGAGGATATGAGTACTTTTGTTAACCACCCAAATTTGAACTAATCAAGTAAGGAATTGAACTTAATGTTCTATTATTAACTAATTTTTATCGACATCCATGGCACTACAAGTTTATGCAACTTAAATGTATCCATTCAAGTATTCATGAACCCATAAATCACAAATGCAGGTTAACATAGGAAGCTCAAAACATCAAACTAGAAATTAATTCAACCATGACAATTCAATATCAAATTCAACGCAATTTATAGATACAATTAGGAACACTTATATGTTTGGAATTATTCGCCAAATGGATGTAGAAGAGGGTCATTCCACCCAACCATAGGCTCCCTATTGCACCAATTATCTCTGCAATATAGGCCACCCCCAAGCTAAGGCTATGAATCCAAAAGGGGCACACTCTTCTTATGGTTGGCTCTAATTTTTCTTCTCATAGCCCAATTCCTAGGCTAACAATCAGCTACAAAATTCCCAATCCACAACCCTCTTCCCCATCAACTTGTGCAACCCAAGGAATGGGATCCCCTTCTCTAGTTAGTAGTCCTTCATGCTATCCCACTTCCTTCTAGGGCTCCAACAGAGGTTGGCAAGAAAATATCACTAATGGGATTCTAGGGAAATATAAACTATAGCAAATTTTCCTCAATTACGACCAATATAATTCTATAAGGCCACAAGTCTCTGTAAATTCGTGGCTATAGCTTTTACAGTTTGAAATTATTCTACACATAGAATTTCTCTCTAGGAAATTCCCCCAATTTCCCAGACAAAGGACAATTCACAACAAAGGACAATTCACAATGTGAATTCTTGATTTCTGGTGATTTTGGATCTACGATAATTGAAAAACAATCCCCCTCAAACTCCCCTCTCCCCTCAAACCTTCAAACTTGAACCACCACAACATAATTCATTTTCATGTAAAAGTAACTTTAATTGCATGGCATGAAGGGGCCATGTAACACCTTCATGTATTAATCAACCCCAAGTTTAATTAAACATAATTAGCTAATAATCAAGGACAAAATTACATTTTATAAGAATTTTGGTTAGCTCCCTTACTAAGTTCCCTTACTTAGCCTACTAATCTCCCTTGTCTTTCCCTTATTTTGGAGTCATATCTTCCCTTCTTTTTGTCCTTCACATCATTCAACTTATAGCCATTCATCATGTACATACATGATACTGAATTGAGGATTAAAAATAGGGTATCACATTCCACTCCCCATAGATTTTGCATAGTCCTTGGTTCACATCAACATTATATACAATTACAAAAACACTTTTTTTTACATCAAAAGTTTCAAAATAAATGCGGATATGCCTTCTGCATTGCATCCTCTATCTCTCACGTTGCTACTTTAGGGATGTAGTGGTTCCATTGGAACTTTATTTGTCCTATGAATCCATTCTTGATCACAATGAACTTTCTATCTAATATACATATTGGATGTACTTGGAAGTCTCCTTCTGGTTCCACTTGAATCAAAGTTCAATCATTGACATGATTAGGGTCATGCCTTTACTTTTTCAATAATGACACATGAAACACATTATGCACTTTTATGGATATAGACAATGTGAGCATGCATGCAACACGTCTTATCCTATCCATGATCTCAAAAGGACCACAATATCCAGTTGCCAATTTACTGTAGCTCCCAACATCAACAAAATTTTCTTTGGTTAAATCAGTTTTAGAAACACATGCTCCCCAACTTTAAATTCCCTTAGTATTTTTCCTTTATCTACATAACTCTTTTGCATGTCTTGTGTTTCCTTTAATTTCTACTTGTTTTTAATAATTGTCTCTTCCATTTCTCTAAGAAATTATGGCCCAAGTACCACTTTGTTTATGGGATTCTCCCAACTAATTGGAGTATTACACTTTCTACCATATAATGCCTCAAATGGACTCATCTTCAATGAAGCTTGATATCTGTTATTATAGGTAAATTCTACCAAATGTAGGTAATCCTCCCACTTCTATAGCTTATCCATCACATACATTCTTAAAATTATCTTCAATTACATGATTGACTCTCTCCGTTTTCCCATTTGTTTGTGGATGATAGGCTCCACCGAAGTTCAAATTTGTACCAAAACCCTTCACTAACCCTTTCCAAAATTTTGAGGTAAACTTTGGATCTCTGTTTGAAATAGTTTCCTTAGGTATCCCATGCAACCTAGCAATCTCCTTCAAGTGAATCTCTGCTATATTAGTTGCCTTATGAGATAAATTCACTGGAATAAAGTGAGCATATTTGGTTAATTTGTCCACCACTACCATTATTGAATCATGTTGCCTTGTTGTCTCGATCAACTTGGTGATAATCAATAGTTACTACTTCCCATTTCCACTCTAAATTGGTAATGGTTGTAGACAAATTGCTATGTGTTTGTGGCCATCCTTTACTCCTTGACATTCCATGAACCTGGCTATATAGTCAATGTCATCCTTCTTCACTCCTAGCCAAAAATATTGACTTCTTACTACTGCAATTGTCTTATGATAACTGATATGTCTAGCATATGGAGAATTATGCATTTCTTTTAAAACTACTTTCCTTAATTCACAAGAATTATGAACATACTATCCATTTTTATGCATACGAATGCCATTCTCTTCCAAATTATGACCTTCATACTTCTTTTGTGCATTTTCTTGTTGTAATCCTTCCTTGATATGAAGATAATGCTCATTAAAGGTAATAGCCTCAAGAATTATGTTCCTCAAATCAGATTTGCACATAGTAATGGATATGCATTGCATGTACTCTTCTACTGAGTGCATCAACAACCTTGTTCTCCTTACCTCTAATATGTTTATTATCAAAGTAAAATTTGCTATTATCAAAGTAAAATTTGCTAAGAAATTCTAGCCATCTTGTTTTCCTAGCATTTAAAGCCTGTTGTTAAAATAAATATTTTAGACTATTGTGGTCTATTCTTAATTTGAACTTTCTCCCCATCAAATAATGTCTCCACATATTTAGTGCATGAACTATTGCAGTAAGTTCTAAATAAGGTGTGGCATAATTCTTTTCATGCTCATTAAGATTCCAAGATTCATAAGAGATCACATGCCCATTTTGAGTAAGAACTCCATTAAGTCCTTTTTTGTAAGCATATGTACATACCAAAAAATCTTCATTTAGGTCAACAATATTAAGAATTGGTGCACTAGCAAGCAATTCCTTCACAATTGGAAGTTGTCTTCACACTTTGATGACCATTCAAATACAATTCCCTTCTTTTGTAAATATGTAATGGGATGAACAATCTTGGAAAATCCATCTATGAATATTCTATAATATCCAACAATCCCCATGAATGACCTTACCTTGGATACATTCTTAGGTGTAGTCTATTCCTTAATAAGTTAAATCTTCTTTGGATATTATGTGTCCCTAGTAATGAATATACCTCTGATAAAAGGAACACTTGCTTAACTTAGCATATACTCATTTCTCTCTTAGTACTTGCAGCACTGATCTAAAGTGCACTTCATGCTCCTCCTATGACTTTGAATAAATAAGAATGTCATCTAGGAAAACAATGACAAACTTATCCATGTAATTTCTAAATATTTCATTCATTAAGATGAAGGTAGTTGATGCATTTGTCAGTCCAAATGGCACCACTACAATTCATAGTGTCCATACATGGTTCTAAAATTTGTCTTACTGATGTCTTCATCCTTTATCATTATTTGATGGTAGCCCAACCTTAGATCGATATTTGATTCTATCTTTCCTCTTCTTAGCTGATCGAATAGATAATCAATTCTTGGTATAGGATATTTATTTCTTACAATGACCTTGTTTGGTTGCCTAAAATCAATGCACAACTGTAAAGTCCCATCTTTATTCTTCACAAAGAGTATTGGTGGTCCCCAAGGAGGGAAACTTAGGTGTATTTACCCCTTCTTTAACAATTCTTATAATTACATTTGTAACTCTTTCAATTCAGGTGTACTAATTCTATATGGAGTTTTATATATTGGAGCAACTCCATGCATCAAATTAATAGATAAATCAATATCTCTTTTTGGTGGTAAACTTTGTATCTCCTCAAATACATATGCATAATCCTACAACACTGGATAATCCTTGATATTTGGACTTATACACTTTCCTAGATCTTCATGAGTTGCATACACCTGACACCCTTTTTGAAGAATCTATTCAACTATAAGGATGACATATCCCTTACATAAATGGGTCTAGGAATGCATTTCATTTTCCTTTGTTTCCTTTCTTCATCAAGATAGGTGAAATTATTATTATGAAAATCTAGGACAACATGATTCACATCCAACCAATCCATTAGAATTAGTGCATCATATGAACCAAGTGGTGTTATGTTTATTTTGCAATAGTGTTGACACCATCCATATCTAATGGGAAACCTTTGACAATTTCATTAATTTTTCTTTTAGTTCCAATATCCAATTGAACCGACCATGATTTCTCATTCTTAATTTTTTTCAAATGAATTCTTTCAACCAAATCAGGGGCAATGTAACTATGAATTTCTCCTGAATCAAATTAAATTTCAATGGGTTGATTGGTAATCTTACCTTCAACCTCAATCATGTGTGACTAATGGTTTGCTTGTCAATTTTACAGTGTGACATATATTCTTGGGATTTTCCTTCCCACATCTTCCACTATATTTTCCTCTTGTATGTTGTGCATGTTCCTCATTCTACCTTCCTTTCAAGTGAAATCTGTGTACACATGATTTCCTTCACACCTCCAACATTTTATTGGATGCCTTGACTTTTTTCCCAAGGATTCTTCCATCTTAGATCCACTTTGAGATGGTTGGCGCTATTGATATGCATTAGGACTATTCCTAGATAAAGGAGGTTGAAATCCTTGCTTCCTATGATCTTGATTTTCATTTTTATTATCTCTCCAAGACCTCTGAAAATATGCTCTGCCTTTGCTCTGGTCATACAAGTAATTTATCTTTCCTGATCACATCTTCAAGAGTTTTAGGTTCCTCAAATTGATTTTATCTTTATAGAATGTAGGAAATCCACTTAGGAACCTTTATATATTCACCTTCTAATATTTAATATAGCCCACATATCTCAACAACTCCAAAAAATTCTTCTCATATTCTTCCATAGTCATATTTCCAAGGTTGAGTTTGAAACATTCCTACATATTCTTGTCATAGAAATGTTCAGAAATAAAATTTTGTTGGATATACTTCTTGAACTGTTTCCAGGAAATTCTCCTCTCATTTATATTCTTAACTTGCATTAGCTAGTCCCACCAAATAAAACATTTCCCCTATAGGTTGTTTATAACAATTATGGCTTATAGATTGGATGAGTAGTTGTGCAACTGAAAGTACTTCCTTATTCCCAACAACCAAGCTTCCAAATTCTCTCCCATCTTGTTTTCACCATCAAAAGTTGGTGGCTTGATCTTCCTAGGCTCTCCTTGTAGTTGTTTTTTCACACACCTTCTCCTTTGATGCTTGTATGGAGATATTTTTGTGCTACTTTGTGATTCTTTTGATGCATATGGCTTCATCACTAAATGTGTTGGTTATTAATGAAGCCTTTAAGTTTTGGTAGCACTTTTTGAGTGCTAGGATATTTCATGGTTTTATTTTCATGAATGGACTCTGCCTCCTTCCTCATACCTTAAGCCCAAACCATTCTTTATTTGCTTTTGAAAATGATTAAATCTCTATAGTAATTGCGTGTTCAATTGATTTTACTCCTCTTAAGCTTTCAATATCCTCTCATTATTAGCTTTATAGCTCCGCAAATCCATATTCAAACTCCTTATAGTTTCGACCAACTCTAATGACTCCATTCTCTTTCCATGCTTGTTAGAATCTATCTCTTCTACGCTAATAATTAGGCCTCTAACTTATTCATGGATGTCAAGTATTTGTCTATATTCCACATCTCCTCTTTACCAATATTCTTCAGTTCTATTCTTTAATTATCCTTGTTGTAGATTTGAATTTGCAAGAGATGTGCATGCCAATAAACTGTTAAAGACATCTCAATCTCAAGTTCGTAGCATTTTCTTTCAAATGTTGGTAAATTGTAATTATGCACTTCATCGATTTTATCAAATCAAAGCTATAGGTATCTTCTTCTTCTCAAGTTCTAAACAATTCCAAAGAAATTCTCCAAGGTTTGAGCCATCATAAGTATTCTCTTTTGAATTAGACTTCCTACGAGTTCACCAATACCTAAATTGGACTTGTAAACTAGGAGTTATGGATATATACAGTCTTTTCTCCTCATGGAAATTTTGTCAAACACTTAGCGTACAAACTACATTTTCTCAAAATTTTCACAGTGCTAACTCTGTAATTTAGGCATTGCCTTCATTTACACCTCCATGATTTATCTATTTACTCTAATAACCTTCCAATTGGGTAATTGCAGTACTCAACTCAATATTTGGAACTTCAAAAACATTTTCCCCAATTATTCTCAAGGGGAAATTTTGTCAAACACTTGTCACACAAACTACAATCTCTTCACATATAACTAATTTCTGGTCCATACAACCCCAATGCTATAACCCATAGCTTTGATACCATTTTGTAGCATTCCCAATATCCTCTATACACTTTTAGGATATGGGGTACTTTTATTAACCACCCAAATTCAAACCAATTCACTAAAGAACTGAACTCATTGTTATGTTGTTAACTAATTGCTATCAATGGGCATGGAATTATATATTTATGAAACCTAAATGCAATCATTCAAGTATTCATAAACCCATCAATAATAAACACATGCTAACATAGGTAGTTAGGACAATAAACTAGAAATTAATTCAATCATGACATACTCATAAAAATTAAGTGTTAAATTCAACAAAAATTACAGAAACGATTAGGAACACTTATTTGTCTGGAATTATTCACCAATTGGATGCATAATAAGGATGCTCTACCCAACCATAGGCTCCCATCTACACCAATTTTATCTGCAATATATGCCACCCATGAGATGAGGCTATGAATTCGTAAGGGGCACACTCTTCCTATGGTTGACTCTAATTTCTCTTCTCACAACCCAATTCCCAGGCTAATAGTCACCCAAAAAAATTCCCAATCCACAATCCTCTTCCCCATTAACTTACACAACCCAAGGAATGGGATCACCTTCTTTGGTCAATAGTCCCTTAGGCTATCCAACTTCCCTTCAATGCTCTAGCATAGGTTGGACAAGAAATCTCACTGCTGGGATTCCAGGGAATTATCAATTGTAGTGAATTTTCCTCAATTATAACCAATATAATTCCATACAAACAATTCTGTATAAATTCATGCTTGTATATTTTATGGTTTTAAATCAATCTACTCAAAACAATTTGCTCTAGGAAATTTCCCCAATTTCCTAGACAAAGGACAATTTGCAAGGTGAATTCTCGATTTGTGGTGAGTTCAACTCTCTGGTAATTGAACAACAATCCTTCTCAAACTCCCCTCTTCCCTCAAACCTTCTAATTCAAACCACCATAACATAATTCACTTTCATGTAAAGGTAAATTTAATTGCATGGCACAGAGGGGCCTCATATCACCTTCATGCACTAATCCACCTAAGGTTATTTAAAAATAATTAGCTAATATCCAGGGACATAATTATGTTTTATAAGACTTTGGGTTAGCTTCCTTACCAAGGCCCCTTCCTTATCCTCATAAGCCCCTTTTCTTTCCTCTCTTGTGGAGTCACAACCCCCCTTCTTTTTTTCGTTCTCTTCTACAACCGATGATGTACTTTTTATTATTTTTCAATGTTCAATTATAAATTACATTGTTTGATTTATAGCCATTTATCCAACACCGAACTAGGGAACAAAACTAGGGTATTACATGAGGGAGACAAGGAGGACATGACATGAAAACCAATGAAGGTTGCAAAATCCATATATAAGATTAGGGTGATCCAATTGTGAGTATATGAGATATTGAAGAAATCATAGAAAAAGTACAAGGTCAAGCATGACCAAAGAATAACTGAAAAGACATTCAAGATAGGAGATCAATTTTTTGTTTCCCTTATACAAGGAAAGGTTGCAAGGAATTACTAAGAAAATAACGTCTTTGAGGTATGATCCTTTTTAAATTTTAGAAAAAATATTAACAATGCTTAGAAAATTAGTCTACCTCTATACATGTACATTTAATTAGTGGTTAATGTGGTGAATATTTTCTATGATCCATCCATGGGAAAGTCTTTGCTTTCATATCAGACTTGGCACCGGATGCACAATCAGAGTTGGTAGGAGATATCGTTTTGAAGAAGAAGACTAGAATGACCAAAAAGGGCTCACAATAACTCTTGCAGGTTGCATTGAAAGATCAACTACTAGGCGAGACAAAGTGGTACTCCAAGGAGAAAGATGAAGACCTTTTTCCTCATCTCCATCAAAAGTAACTAATTTGGGGACCAAAATCCTCCAAAAATGAGAAGATATGATCTGAAATGGATTGCTATGTATATATTTTTATCATCCTTCTCATTTTCTAGGGTGGAATATTGGAGTTATGTCCTTGTCGGGCTCATTTTATGGGTCAATCCTGATGTGATGATTTATGGTCCTTAAGCTTTTGGAGTTTGTTTTGGGTGTTAAAATGAAATCCCCCCCCCCTAAAAAATGGTTGTAACCACCCAATATTGTTCAACTTGTTAAAAAACTTCCAATGGTCCAAAGAGCACCTCAATTAATTTTTGTATGCACGATTTATGTGTTTGACAAGTTGGACTATACTTTGACCATTGTAGTACCAAGTGGAAGTCGTGCTAACATTCATTACTCATACATGTGGAGCTAGCCACGTGTTGACTTTTAATAAGTTTTTAGAGGGTTAGAAATACTAACCCTAAATGGGCATTGGGCACATATAAACCCTAATCCTAACCCGAACGACTATGAGTGAGTGTTAAAACCTAGGTCGTTGACATAGAAAGGGGTACCATTCCTACGCTAATGATTTTTTGTTCCATAGCTCAACTATGCAAAGGAATGGAGTATTAGAGGAGTACCATGTAGCAACATATCACATCAATAATGTCCATTTTCTCCAGAGTGAATAGTAGCAACCTAACACTATATACAATGTCTATTTGCTCCATATTGAGTCAATATTTCTTTGCATTTTGGATTGTTGATATGAGAATAATAAAATGAAAACACAATCCTTATTTATTGATATAGATTTTCCCTCACTAATTTATCAAGGGTATATCTTGTGTTAATAATTTGCTCTTTTTCCCACTACAATTCTAATCTTAGTTTTAAAGTTACGTTTTCCACAATGAAGAAGGCATATTTCTAATATTAAAATTTGAACATAAGTAATGATTGGGAGTAAAGGATAGTCTCACTGTGTCACTAAAGTGGTCTTGGTTTGCATCGTTGATATGAGAAAAATAAAATCAAAACACAATCCTTGTTTCTTGCTAGAGTTTTTTCCTCACTATTTTCAATAATATATCTTGTATTACTAGTGTGTTATTTTTTATTTATTATGATTTTAATTTAATTTCTAAATTATTTTTCTATAATTAAGTATGTATACTTCTAATGTTACAAAGAGAAAATATACTTGTAATATTACAATTTGATCATAAATAATGATTAGGAATATAGGATAGCCTCATGTGATTGAAGTCGCTAAAGTGATGCAAAAGGTTTTGGTTCCCATCGGGCTCGACAAAACCCCCTCTAAAGACAAACATCCCTAGTAAAGTTCATAATCCCTTGGAAAGAAAAACACCCCCAATAAAGTTCCAAAATCAAAACCACTAGTAGGATCCACACATAGCCTTTGTCGTGGACAAAAAAATTGTCATCAATGATCAAATTTGAAGGGCTGCTCTTAATTTCAGTTGGAAGGGAATATAATCATCCAACCATTCAATGATAAAAAGTTATAAAAATAATTGTACTTCAATTAAAAAGTGTAAATTAAGTGAATCCTTCATAAAAAAAAATTGCAATTTTTTTTTATTATCCATCCAAATCTTTACAATCTTAAAAAATTAAACAATGGTTACATAAAAAGTTGTAAAATTTCAATAAAACTTCATAAAAAAAAGTATTTTTATTTCGTAATATCCACAAAATTATTGTTATTTTACATAAATGAACACATTTCAATAAAAAAGATAAGCAAACATATTATTCTTCCATTCAATTGACATTCTTCAAAAGTATTAGTGCTCACATCATTGAAAACAGTAATCTATTTGCCCAGTGGAAGAGGCTTTCTAGATTTCATTTGTTTCTGTACATTGTAAATAACATTCCAATCTACCTCATTTAGAGCATGAGGTGCACTAAGAAAGAGAAACATTAACATATCCAATGTCTCCAATGAAAGTCTTGATATATCATCATTTTTAATCCCATTTACTTTTGAGAAGCCTCTTTCACGCACTATTGTACTTGCTCGAATAATAAGAATAACTTTCCATAATCACATCAAACAGGGAAATCCTTCAAACCATTCAGGTTCATTTCCACATAGATCCCATGTTTTGAATGTATGCTTTTTTGTGTATGGTTTATAAATAGTACAAATAAATTCATCCATTTCACCCAAAGATTTAACAGTCTCTACAATAGGTGAGTCATCGACATTAAACTTTTCACATAAACATTCCAGCCATATTTTTGTTTTAGAATATCTTTCATCCATTTCTTCATAGCAATGATGAGGATTGAAGAAATTAGTAACGTTAAATATAGGTAAATCTGTGAACCTCCTATCTAGAGATTCAATCACCTTCATAATAAAACATTTTTCCAAAATAATGCAATCATCTAGTGTCCATGATATTTGTATCTTTGTAAAACTTTCAAAACTCAATGGATGTAATTGTACCATACATGTGTTATATACAAACTCAAGACTTCCTCCTCGTGCTTTGATTAAAAAATAAGATATGTGCATTGCACCTGCGCTAAATATGCCTCCTAAAAACTGTTTATGAAGCATGCTAATAGTAACATCTAAAGTAGTGCCAATAGAGGTAATGCCAATATGATACTCTTGGAACTTCTAATTCAACATATTGAACTCAATGAGCACATCTACAAGTAAATGAATGCAAAATTGCACTTGAATATTGTTGTCAACTCATACATTTTTTCTCCCCTAAATCTCCGTTTTTTAACAAAGCATGCATGAGTTTAACAAGTCTTTCTTTGACCCTGCCTCTAGAGAGCCACCTAATGTGATGAATTTGTAACACCTCTAACTTAGTGATTTGAAATGATTCCATTATCTCTTTCAATTCTCCATGTCTTTAGCAGATTTCCCAAGCCACGAATATACTTTGTTTGAAAATTGTCAATATATTGCAACTCTAGAAAATGAGATGAAGCATCATTTGTTGCTAATGCTTCCCTATGAGCTATGCAATGGATATCTAATAAATGATGAGCATCTCAATGAATCTTAGTAGATAAACCTTCATGAATATCCCTTATGGAAAATTCCCCATTAGAGCCAAATCCAACTAACTTCATCAAATATAGATCCATCTCCACTGAAAGAGTTCTCACAACATCATACATAGACTAAGCCGTTCCTCCTTTGTTTGAAGCAAACGTATGGATTTGTAAGGTACCACAAGGAAACATGTAGAGAAATTATAGAAATATTACCAAAATTAGTTAACAGAAAGAGACGAAACAATAAGCACAATGACAATATAGATCCAAATGATGATACCTTTATTATCTTGAGAGAAAATTTTGCATGCCTATTCAAGAGGACAACCTCCAATAGATCAAAGCTCTAGTACAAATGATTTCTAAGAATTTTTTTTCCATGCTTTCTACCCATATTTATACTATTTCTATCTTCTAGAGAACATTCTAGAGGTGAAACCTTCTAGTAAGTCTTCTTACATTAGACATGCTCAGATTATTACACAGGCCTTATTTACTAATGGTGACCTTTATCACATAGAAAAACATATTATTCTATCTACTTGAGGGGTTAGAGAGGTTATGAACCTAACATGCCCCCTCCCCCAAAGAACAACCTTGTCCTCAAGGCTTGAGATGTGGGAATTGCTAGAGAATGACGACTGAATTCCATGTGGCATCCTCGGGTGGTATATCCTTCTATTGTACTAAAAATTCATGAATAATGAATTGACGAAGATGAAACTCACGTTGGGCCAGGAATACTTGTGACTGCAACCAAATGGATCCTTCTTCATTAAATTTTGGAAGACTAGTTTTTAGCTGACACTTGGTTCCAATCATTTTCTTTAATCAAGACACATGAAATACTAGATGGAGCTTAGAGTGACTCAGAAGAGATAACTTGTAAGCCACAAGCCCTACACGCTTGAGGATTGTATAAGGGCCATAAAACTTTGGAGCAAGTTTCTGGAAACAATCATCTTTGAGAGAAGTTCTCTTATAAGGTTGTGTTGTGGCCACAACATCCCCCATAAATTTTTAAAATTATTATGGGTCCCTCCATATATATATATATATATATATATATATATTGTAAATAACAAGTTTTATTGCCTCAAAATTTTGTTGTAATCATACATAACATAACCATGTATGGAGGTCTGCCACCTATCCCGCCAGACAAGTGGAAACCAGAACATGTGGCTACTTGTTGTTCTGTCTAGACCAAGGCAAAAAAACACCACCTGTTCCTCAAAACAAATGGAAACCGAAGCAGGTGGCAATGAATTGTAATGTCTAAAATGTCTTAGCAAGAGGAGATAATTCTGAACATGAAAATGCAAAATTCTACATGTTTTTAAAAAAAACAGTGCATAGAGCTAAGAGGAAAAGGACTAAGCATTGGATGAACCAGTGAAACCTGTGCTGACATGAGTTCCACCATTAGGAGTGAAAATGAACGGTTGTGCATAGGTCGGGCACCGTTGCTATCTTTGCGAGCCCGAGAGCGCATCATACAGACTGTCGAGACAACTGCTGAGTAGGGTATGCCTGTGTAGCAAGGGGCCCTGACCGAGTGATTTCCCCAATGTTGATTATGGTCATTTTTTGCCATCAACATTTTTGGCGCTAGAAGGAGGGCCACTGACAAGTGTGCATAATAATTTGATTCTTGTTTGAGCTATTATTTTTAATTCTTTCATTTATTTTTAATGGCTCATAAACTTCCTGTTTGGAGTTGTATATTGGGTAAAGCATCTTGAAACACTCCAACTAAGGTAGTAAATTACTTGTCAAAGGTAAAATTCGATGGTTAGAGCAAACTTTCTGCATATGATCATGTTTTGCAATTTATTCAAAATTTTACAAATTCTTCTTTTTTCTGATATTGATGAAGGCATTCTATGCAGGATTTTTACTCTTACACCGATAGGTCGGGCCAAAGACTGGTGACTTTTATTACCAATTTCCTCTGTAGATAGTTGAGATCAATTCACAATAATGTTCATGCTTTTCAGGACTACGATTATGAAAAGGTTTGTGATCAACTTGAATCACTTCATAGATTTGAAGGTGAGTCTTTTAATGATTTTCTCTTTCGATTTAAATTGATTTGTCTATAGTTCAAATCTAAAGACATACTTTTTCAAATAGAGTTAGTAAGATGGTTTAAACATTTAGTTTCTCTTTATGGTATTTCTAACAATTGCGATGAATCATAAAATGTAACATTTTAAAGATTATTCATTGCTACTGAGGAATCAACTGCTAATAAATTTGAAAATCGGCAAGCAAATCCACAGTCAACAATGCAAATCGAAAATTCAAACACTGTTCAATCTGAGGTAAATTTATGAATTTTCTCATTCTGAAATTGATGATCAATTACAAAGTACTGACACCCAAATACATAATGAGGAATATGAAATTTTCATTGACGAAGATGAGAAATAAACTTCAAGCATAGAAGCTTTCAGGTACATATCATCAAATAACCATTTTTCCCTTTATCCTGATCTTTTTAATGAAAGTAATTCAATTTCTAAACAATCAACAATTCCTCTGTACATAAGTACTATCTTAGAAAACAAAGGGGTTGTTATACATCCAACAGATAATGAATTACCAATTATAGATCATGAAAAGGAATTTCTCAATAACTATATCTTTAACAAACTTGAAAATGGCTATGCTTTTGAATTTGATCAGTCTTCTGGTTCTAGTGTATCTTATGACAAGGAATATAATGCTAATGAAAAATGTGAAGTCATTTATAATTATGATTTGAGGATTGAAAATGTTGAGGCACTTCACCCTTCGGTGATGGTTATGTCAGGTCTTCACATTCTTAATTCTCCAAGTCAATCTACATTTGAAGATAAGAAAAACCCTGTTTTAGTAAATATTCCAACAAATTCTAATTTTAAAACCTTTAATCATTTTTATGATTTCAATGCCCAAGAGACCATTCCAATTTATGAATCTTACGATGATCGAGTTCTTTTGAATTGTCATGATAATTTTTCGCAAGTACATGATCTTACTGCTTTTAACTTCGATGAGACTTGTGAAAACGAACCACTTGTGAATCAATCCTTTGAGTCTTGTACCAATATTGTAAATATTGATGTAGGTTTATTTCTTATCACTAACAACTCTTTACATGCTTCATAACTTATAATAGCATCATTTGAATCTAGCATGTCTTCCTCCTCTTTTTCCAAAGTTCACCAATCCATATTTGATTCCCATGTTCATTTTTATGATTTAATAGATATATGGTTGGAGAATTGGTTAAAGGAGAGTTTTCTTGTAAATAAAAATTTATGCTTTTTTTATTAGGTATTAATGTATATAATAGATGTAATTTTTCTTTTAGTAAAATAATGATATATTTATTTTTATTACTAATGTTTGATGTGTACATATGTACAGGTGTGAAAGAGCTTGAATGGCTCCACTGGAAATTTGACTAAGTCATATTTCCTTCATAAAGTTAGAGTAGGAGTAGGTTTAGTTTAATTTAGGTTTACATTACTTTAAGTTTAGTTTCAATAAAACGATGATCTTGGGTGTACATGAACTTCATTAAATCTACAACTTCTTCATGCTTTAGTTTTTATCATAGGAAGAAGTTACATATTCAAGGTAAGTCTCACACGCTTATTTTCATCCTTTACTTTTTCTTTGTGATTTTAGTTGCAGTTTTGTTTTATTATTGGCCGATTTAAACTCTATTTTGCAGATCTTCGAGAACTTTCTAGCACCCCTGTTGGATTGGAATTCACTCTCCTCACTTCACCTGCTATGAAAACAATGATGATGCTCATTAAGTTGCAAATAAGCTAAATCAAGGATTTTCTAAACCTCTATTTTTCTTTAATTCAATCTGATTTAACTTCATCTTTTAATCATCATTGTTGCTTAGATGTTTACATTTTAGTTTGAATAATAATAATCCCAATTAGCTGTAGCTTGAAAAAACATACAAATATCAACTTAAGTCAAACAAATATGCTTTCCTTACTTGCACTCTTTTGTTGAGATGTGTTGTCATAAGTTGCCTGGTTGAGATTTATTTTCAGATTTGTTTTTTTTTTCTTTATCTTTTCTTTTATAGCGTGCATTTTTTTTCTTCGTTTGCATTGATTGAAATTTTCTAATTTTGTTTGTTTTTTATTTTGATTGTTTTTTATTTTATTTGTATGGGGAATATTTCCTACGCAATATCAGTTTCTTTACATGGGGAAATATTTTCTCTATCGGGATTTTGTTTATTTAAAGATCTTCAATACCAAGTTTTCACTTTTCTCATACATCAACCCTTAGCCATGGGGAATATTAAGATATATTTCAATTATTATAAGTTTACCTTTATAAAGGAAATAATTTCCGACATTATTTACATTGAATCCTTCCCATCCCTCCACATATAAAAGGCTCTACTTTGGTAGATAAAGAGAAACTAGTGAGGTCAAACTCAATCAATATTGCATTCAGTTCTTTAAGCTAAAACCCTCTTGTACCACCCTGCTCTCTTCACCTAATTGCTAGAAGCAATTATCCAAATATATTTATAAAAAAAGTGTCATTAGAGATTTGAAAGCACATATGTGTGGGAAGTGTGTGCAAACCTGCCAGGGTACTGAACATGCTTGTTGGCAATAGGTCAATGCACACATGGTACCGAGATAATTTCGTTGGGGTATTGAACATGCCCTCTGGCAGTGAAGCAATATCGAGAAAAGAGGTAATTTTATAACAGATGCATACTAATTTTTAATTACCCCCTAGCTATTTTTATTATCCAATAGTAGAGATGTAATTAAAAGTTAAATTCCCAATATTAGGAGCCATTAGATTACCTGTCCGTAGGGGAAATACTATGTAACAAAAAATTAGTGATTCCACCGGGGAACGATTTTTCCTAGGTTTCTATCCCTTTGAATCTTGGTTGTCCTTTGATCTTTTTGATGTTAATGCTTGTTTTTGAACTCTTCATGTATTATGTTGAATCTGAGAAAAAATTGGTATTGTTTCAACCACTTCCAGGCATCAACACTCCTCCACAGTGACCCACATAGCGTTGAAAACCCTTATCAACACTCCCTGTTAGTGTCTTGAGGAGCATTGACCTCTGTTCAACATCCTGTCTGCCTCATTACAAGAGCGTTGATCTCCTTCCTGGTTCAGTTTTCAGTCCATTTTGATTTCTTCTCCTCAGATTTTTCACTCAGATCTTTGTATTAGAGTCCTCTGAACTTGGTTATGACTTTGTTTGATTGAAATAATTGTGATCACCAACTTTTCTTGCCTCTTTTGAGCTTGCAAATCCTTCAAAATTATGGAATGACCATGACTTCCTTGGGCTAACTTGATCCTTTGGTAAAATTCTGTCTTACCGGTGGTTTGATCCTCATCACAAAGGTTTTCGAACTTATGTTATCCTGATTTCAAAAACTTATTTTGAAGTTTTCTTCATTGACTTGGAATTGCAACTTGACATTTTGATTCGTGCTACTCATTTTTAGAGGTTTTCAAACAATGATCTGCTTTCTCTTTTACAAATTTGAGTCCTTGATTGAACACGTTTTCTCACACTTGAATTCTTTTAGTTCTCATCAAACTTTTGAGTGCACTTTTTTTGGTTTCTTTTTTCTTCGTGTTCCTTTGTGTCAAAAATTGATTTCTTTTGTCCTAATTGAAAGTAAAGAAGCAAAAAAGTTTTGCATTGGGAGAGATTTCATTGCATATACAATCAAACAAAGATAAATTTTTGCATTCTTAGAAGTTTTGTTTTGGTGCATGTTTTGAAAGAGCTACTCTTGCATTTGATTTAGGATTTCATAAACATTTGTTTGATAGTTTGGCATAATATTGAAAATTTGCATGATATTGAGCGCTTGTTAAGAAGAAAAAAACTATTCTCCTTCTCATAGATAAAATTCATCGAAAATAAACATTTGCATTTCATTCTTTTTGCATTCTATTGGAGTCGAGTTTCACACATCATTAGTTTCATCTCCGTGGACCTTTCTGAGTAACGAAAGCCATTAAAATCAACCAACGCGCTAATAAAATCAAATAGAGATTTTTTGGTTTATAGAACACCAACAATAGAATAAGGTTAGAATCTTTGGACTAGGAAAAGTGATTTAATTGTCCAAGATTACTAAACAAGACTGTAGAACACTAAAGAGTGACAAAATCCAACTATCGTATAGGCATAGCTGAGAACCCCCTCTAACGCAGGGGATAAACACTAGGCCGCGTGCGAAATAACAACGAATATTAACCCTCCAAAGCTTGACCAATCGTAGTGGAAAGAACATATATTGAGGTTTTTTCTTGAGTGTTACTGGTTCATTTGGTCTGGGTGCTTCGTGAATCTTGAATCCGTTCGATGCCCTCAGGAGTTTTACAGGTCCACTAGTCTTCATTCCTCTGGAAGAGTTTCAGACTTTGTTATATTTCCCATACGTTCGGTCCCGACTATCGACTGTACCCCCCTGGAGGCCGACTCTGAGTTGGTAACCTTAGTGGCCTTTCCTAGGTATATACAGAGGTGACTATGGGGGGATTCCCACAGTACTCGGGGCAGACATTTCATCACACTTTCAATACCTTTGGAGGGTGACCCCACAAAGCGAGGGTTGCTTGCACCGAGAAGGGATGTTACATGGAGGTCGGGGTAACTGGTTCTCATATCTTCACTGAAAAATTGACATCCCGTCTTTGGAAGATACTTTTATATACTATTTGTTTGGTTGATTACTTGTAGATATTTTTTTAGGAGTGTGTGCTTTTGGAGTTCATAGTTGGCCTTAAGGATTGTTATTTTACTTTCACCAGGGTGGATCAAGGGCTTGGAAGATCTCGCAGAATGAAAGGCTTGGATCCTGAAGTTTAAGAACCTTGACCTGACTCTTCTACTGAAGGAATGGTTGAAGAACAAACTTATGAAATCAGGAGTGTAGCTCTTGGAAGTGGCCAACACGTAGAAGGACCAGTCACAACCTTCGTAGAAGGTGTTGTGCCTTACACAAATTCCCATTTAATTGATCTAATTGGCCCACTACTTGTTGAACAACCGTCCACGAGATTTATTGATTCTTATTCTTCTTATCATTTACCGACCAACTCAACCAATAGGTTATCTTCTGATTGCACAGATGGAATTATGATTCCCCCAATGAACCCAAAGATAGCCGCACTGGTGCAAATCACTACTGCTGGTGCTTCTTCTTATTGGGAACATCCATGAACCAAGTTACTTTGACACAAACAATTATGAGTACATCTCTCCACACATGGGTCAGGTAATATTCTTGCTTCATTAATCCCACATATACACATACCAAGTGCTTTACTTGGTCGTCCAATCGATTAGATGACGAACAATCAAATTGTTCATACAACCACAATCACACAAGCTGCTCAACCTACATATCCAACTTTACAAATGGGGAGTTCTTCTATACCCTTCACTAGAGGTCAATATTCAGCTAGATGGAAACCTTTTGCTTGGGGAAACCCTCAACTATGAGGAAAAATCCTATCTGGGGGCAAAAACAACAAACTTGGGGGAAAGTCGCTCATGCAATTCCTTCCACTCCCACTAATACTGGCCTGTATCCTGGAAAACCATATCTAGGAGTTGCAAATCATTTATGGGGTCAACCTAATCCGTCAGTCATTCCTCAATAAGGAAATTTTCCCAATGAATCCATGAACCCCATGAATCCAACACAATATCTCCCTCGAACACAGTATATGGGAGGTCCATCGAGCCAATCAAAACACATGGGGGGATAGTCAGTTCAACCACAATACATGGGGGGACCATCGGGTCAAGAAAAATACATGGGGGGACCCTCATGTCAAACACAATACATAGGAGGACCATCTGGGCAGTCACAATACACGGGAGGACCATCTGGTCAGTCACAATACATGGGAGGACCATCTGGTTTTGCCATCCCATCACAACTTGTATATGGTATTACAGGTGTTCCTGTGTCACATGGTTACTACCAATATCCACAAGTTAATGAACAAATTCCATTATTTGGTACATTAGATCTGCCCGATCTGTCATGTTTGACCAATGATCCCATAATGCATGCCCCGTTTTGGCCTCAAATCCCTGCTAAACTACCTTCCATATCCCAAAATTCGATGGCAGACCTGGAGAAGACCCTAATAACCACACAATGACCTTCCATCTTTGGTGTTCTTCAAACTCTTTGATGGATGATTCCATTCGTTTATGACTTTTCCCATGAACTCTCACAAGAGAGACGACAAAATGGTATATTGAACTGCCACGACATTCCTTTAGCAACTTCAACTCTTTAGCTATGGATTTTTTGACACATTTCCAAATGCCGATTCAGAATGAAACTGGTACAGAGATTTTAACTTCGCTTAAGCAATCCACCTCCACTCACATATATGATCATATTCATGAATGGAGGCAACAACGATGGTTTATTAAATCCATTATTTCAGACCAACTCTTGGCATAGTGGTTTCCCAGGTCACTTTTTCCACCCATCGTTAGAGATGTCGCCATGGGAGGTCTTGTCACTGAGGAGAAAGAAATCGGTCATGCTCAATATTTAGACTTGGTATATTCCTAGTCCGAAACACTTTATGATTTGATCCCTCATGTTCCTCACCCATCGAATGATCCATCAAGACTTGTTCTGGAAGCCCATGTCGATGGCGTGGTGGGTCCTATTAAAAACACCAAAAAATGTTTTTTTCCTGTTCAAACCTCTGAGGTGAATGCGGTCCATTCCACTTCATCTTAACAAACTGGAGGTACGAAGAAAACCAAGGGTAAATCCAAGAAATTTTCTAACCAATAGGAGAGTAAAAAAACTGTTGATACCCAACCGAAAAGGAAAGCTAAGCTTCCTTGCATGATTTGTATGGAGTACCACTACACAAAAGAATACCCTCATTGTGAGGAAGTCACTAAATTTTTGAAGGGTACCTCCCTACCCGCAATGTTAACTGACCCTTTCCAAACTCATCAACAACAAATGGTTGCACAAAATGCTTCCCCTCCACAAGGAGGCAACACAGGTCATTCCCACCATGGGGATGCTTCCTCAAGTGTTGCTTAGTTTTTTATGTGTAAGGAGACGATTAGTCTAATGACCAGAGCTAAGAATTGTGACACTACTCCAGAAAATCATG